>CM060965.1:30383934-30983934 GCA_030765045.1 Tenodera sinensis | reverse complement strand
AAATTTTCTTCAGAGTAATTTGTATAGCTACTAATAAATGATAAAGAGTAGAGAAAATCTTGATATATAAAACATTAGACCATTTTCTTAGTTGTTTCTGATACATTTTGGTGCTTGGCAAGTTTGTTTTCTACTCATTTTTAAGAAAGAATGATTTATGATTTATTGAGTACCAAATCATACACATCTTGGGCTATCCCTAAAGCTGGGCTCCAGTCCCTTTGCATTTTTAAGAAAGAGAAGTGTGTGTTTTCCCTGAATTTTCTAATTTTCTCTCCATTCCTTCAATGATAAACAACTCCTTTATGGCTTAGATGTTCAGCCTGGCACACTTCTACTAATGTCAGAAGTGCCTAGGGGTCTCCAGTATAAGTAGACATGGCAACACTAAAACTAGTTGAATTCAAATGAATGCTTCCTTTGTAATTACAGAGAGTGCAGAAGTTAAATATATATGATTTGTATAGCCACTAATAAATAATAAAGAGTAGAGAAAATCTTGAAATATGAAACATCAGATTTTTTTACTTTCTCTACTACATAGTAAGTAGTATTGTATTGTATTTGAGATTTATGTTGAGATTTCACCAGAATGTATGTTTTTTAGGCCCCCTAAATCCAAAAAGAAGCAGTTTTAGAAAAAGGTCTGTGTACCTGTGGACAGCATAACTCAAAAACTAAAAGTTCGATAAAAACCAACCAACCAAAATTGGTATTAAGTTTATCTTTCATGGATGCGACACGAAGATTTTGAAAAAATTCCCCCATCCTAAACTACCCTTTACATGGAACATTTTTTAAAAATGTCTATTTTCTTGTAAATGGCTTTAACGATTTTGATTAAAATACCATATGTTTAAGATATTTTTATGACAAATGAAATTTATATTTTGAATTTTCTGACTATACTCCTGTTTACTCTGGATGACTTTTGCATAGCTGGTAAACCGTAAGATAAGACCAAATCTTACTGCACAAAAAATGTAGATCTTACTAAAACACACAATTTATGTCCAAATGAATTTTGTTTGTAGAGTGAACCACTTCAGAGATATTCCTTGTTATTTGTATGAATTTTGGAATACTAAGCTTTTGTCAAATGGAAGGTTGTTATTCACATTTTTGCATTTTAGATTGCAATCTCAAAGTTTTAAAAGATTTGACTATCGCTCAAAGTCAAAGCCCATTTCCCCTTGCACCTACAAGGAAATAAGCAATAAGATAATTTCTGCAAATGTTTATTTTAACTAAGAAGATACAGGAATAAGAGTTTGTAATAATGGTTGGTACAAGAGTAGAGAAAGTCATGCAAGTGCAACACATCAGAATCTTTTTTGGTTGTTTCTGATACATTTTAGTGCTGAGTAACTTTGCTTTCTACTCATTTTTAAGAAAGAGAAGTGTGTGCTTTCCCTGAATTCTGTAATTTTCTTCCCATTTCTTCAATGACAGACAACTCCTTTATGGGAGGGGCTAAGGTGTTCAACCTGGCATACTTTACTGTCAGAAGGCCTAGGGGTCCACAGAATATGTAGGCATGGCAACACTAAAAATAGTTGAATTCAAACAAACACTTCATTTGTAAGTACAGAAAGTGCAAAAGTTAAAGACATATAAACATTAGCTAAGGTTTGTGCAGAGCGCAATTGCCAAGCATAGTGGGTGTTACCAGCAGTAACTCTGTAGATCAGAACACATTAACAACACACACATCCGAGAGATTTTTAAAAAGGTTGTATACATCAAATGTAATGTTTCTGTCCTGGGTATGAATCACTTCATGTTTCTTAATTAAAAAATTACTTGTCTCAGCTTTGATGGACATGCTGACACACTTGAATCACAAGCACAGGGAAAAGGAAAAATATAATAATTTCATTTACATATAAACAATATTTCAGCTTAAGTTTGAAACACAGCTTTGCATATGCACAATCAGATCAATTATGAGATAATACACCATTGCTCTGAAAATGAACTGAACATTAACTCACTCCATTCAAATTTTGATTTATATTTTCATAGTATTCTGCATGTTTGTTTATACAGTGCGTTTACAACAAAACTTGGCCAGCAGGTGTACAGTCCATGTGACCTTCACCACATTTCCCAGCACACATGTGCCAATTGTCACACGCATATCAGTCTAACTTCTGTTAGGTAGTGTTCTGTGCTGTTCTAGTCCAGTTCACATGTAAATAACATCAGGAATGTTCAGAAGTGTTTTCAAAATGAGTGGATTGCAGTATACAGTTCGACAAAGAGTGTTAATGTACAATACGTATATGTTTATATCATCTTGTAGAAAAGTTGTAAGGCAATTTGAAACTAAATTTCCTGGTGTCCATGTTCTGAGTAGAATCTCTTAAGACACCTTGCATAAGATAAAATTAAAACAAAACATCAGAAGATAAACTAGTGCTCTTTTGGAAGCTGAACTAATGCATATGAATGAAGGTACTGCAGATGTATTGAGGCACATGAATGGTATTTCCAACATCTACTGACTGCCTAACTTCACTTTCCTCTGTCTTTCTGCAGACATGCTAAAATCACTTCAGTTTTATTTTCTATAGCTTCAGTTATCGATTTTTATAATTTTAACTCTTCTCTTATTAATTCTAGAAGAAACTTCCAGGTTGATTTACCGTGGTCTGCTGGAGTAACTAGTTCCAGATGTTTAAGCTGTTTAAGCTCAACAGAACTTGGTATCCCATCATTGATGACATTAGACAACAATCCAGACAGTGAAATAGCATGAGCCAATCAGGACCTAGTAGCGACCAAGAAGCAGCCACGACCCTCACACCAGCCTTACTGCCTCAGCAAGCCCAGAGTCAATCACAGAAGACCCCTCTCTACATAAATAACCATCCCTGCCAGCAATGGTTAATACTTCACAAGCAACTGAATCTTTATCGAGAAGACTTTGCTTGCACCACCAATGATGTCCACTGCAGTGGACCCAGTTACCCCAGCAGACCACAGAAAATCAGGCTGGAAGTTTCTTCTAGAATTATCAACTCCAGACGTGAAAGCCTAGTTTACTCATCTTCTCATATTTTTTCATTTCTAATCCTATTTGTTCTAGTCTTTTCCAAAATTCCAGATAAGTATTTTATCTCCACTGCTGTTACTTTGTCTATGTTTATCTAATAGTGTCAAGCTTTCTATTCCAATTGTTGTAATATTGGTTTCAATACTGAATTATATATTTTTGTCTTTATGCTAATCTCTTTTTCCCTGACAAGTCACAGTTTCTAATTTGCAAATATCTGGCACCTCTTCTCCTGCTATTTTATTTTTGCTGTTTGTTCTATTAAGGCTTTTCACATTGTACATTACTGATGCTGATGCCAGTCCTCAAGAATTCTAGAGAATTTATGATAGGCACATAAAGGTGTATTTCTTGGATTCTGGTTGTCAGGACAGGATTATCTGTATTAGGTGTTACTGTCTCCATAATTCAAATATTTTTTGTATCAACCATCTCTTTGTAAAACCCGCTGATTCACACAAGCATCTTTCAAGCATAAAATGCTCTCTCTCTATCTCTCTTTCTTGTTCGTAATATATTATCCCAAACAAGTCTTACATTTTATATTATACGATAAAATACTTTTAACCTTTGAAGATTAAAGTGAAAACAAAAACAAATATTCTTCTATTAGCTTTATCTAATTTGGGTGTATATGAATCAGGGTTGGTAACTCATACGATAATTATGGAGGCATACGATAATTTTTAATATTTGTACGATAGTTGTCATCCCGTACGATAATTTGAATGTATGATAGTTCGATATCGGCAAAATATCACTTTCACTGGTTTGTCACTCCAGCGAAGTGAAACTAATTACAAATAACACCACTTTTGTCCTCATTGTCTGCCTTTACCCCATAGCTACTAAGCCTGCTACCCTTTATCCTCTTATTGCCAGTGTGCCCAGGTCTGATAATCTCAAAGAAGAAGGCACTGTTCAGAAAACTGACGATCAATGTAGAAAACTCGGAATACGTGCTGTTCCGTGTGAAATAAAGAACATGCCTGAACCTGACAGTTTCTGTCACCTTGGTGGAAATACTGATTTCAAAGAACTGGCGGAGTTTACATTATCAGTGGTTTCCTTGCTCTACAGAAGCACTTCTTGTGAAAGAGTTTTTTTTTTAAATTTATTTATTATTTGAAGCTGCTTCAACATAAAAGTCATATCGCGACTAAACATTGAGGAAAAAAAGGAGGAAACATATCATGAAGTTTACAATGAATTTAAACATTAACTTTGCATGCTTTGATGAACTTGATGATTTTCTTGTGATATTGTTGATCACCCAAAGCTAGCTGAAGGTTCTCAGGAACTCCATACTGAAGTCGCTGGTGAGTGTATCTTGGGCAAACAGTGAGCAGATGCTGAACGGTAAGAGTAGAATCACACAGAGTACGTTTAGGAGGAAGTTCACGGGACAGAATGTAGGAATGAGTAAGCGCAGTGTGGCCAATGCATAATCGGGTTAATAGCACCTGATCTCGCCTTAGTGTTCTAATTGTTGTGGACAGGTTAGGTATTGGACAGATATCATGCAGTTTGCTGTTGGATGTAGTTGTCCAATCTGTCTTCCATCGGTGTAGGATAGTTCTTTTAAGATGCCGTAAATAGTCTTCATGAGGTAGCTTAAGATCTGGTAAGCTTGGAGGATGCTTGGTAGCTTCTTTTGCGGCAGTGTCAGCAAGATCATTTCCTGGTATGTTACAGTGAGATGGTATCCATGCCAAGATTAGTTGTTTACCTGATGAAATAAGCTCACTGTATAATTCACGTATCTCCCTTACCAAGGTGTGGCAAGGAGATCGTTGTTGTATAGCCATAATGCACTAAGGGAACCTGTGTATATAATGAATGATTTGAAGTCTCCATTCTTTGATATATAGTCCATGGCGAAACGTATAGCAAACAGTTCACTAGAGAAAATGGTGAGAGTGTTTGGTAGACTATACATCATGGTGTGGTTAGGAGCAACCACCGCACAGCCATTATTGTTGTCATATCGGGAACCATCGGTATAAATTGGCTCAAAATTGGCATACGTGTCACACAATTCCTTGAACAGCATGGTAAAACAAGATTTTTGGGTATGAGCCTTCACATATTTTGTCAAAGTGGTGTTGATGACAGGTAATTTTATTCTCCATGGTATATCATTTATGGGAAATGAAAGAAGGAATAGTCAGATTAAACTCTTCAAGGTATGTAACAATTCTTTGGGAGAAGGGTTGGATAGGGAACCCTTTGGGTTGAGTATTATCTTGGCGTGATATATGAGCAACTGCACCAGAATTAGGTCTGGTTAAGGTCTTGGTAAAATAAGTAAGACTTAACATTTTATGTAGGAAAGAAAGTGGTGGTTCATCTGCTGCAATTTTTTTTTCTAAACTGGGTTTAATAAAAACCAAAGTTAGAAACAGATTGACACTAGATACGGTAAATGAACTCATTTTGCCGTCTCAACTTATGAAAGAACGTGGTAGATCTTAAACTCTGCAAGTCACCGAGAAGATGCTAAAATTTATCTCAACAACAAATTTGTGCAATGCTGCAACAGTTGAGGAAGATGAACTTTCAGATGAATTGTGCGAGAAACATAAGTGCCAAAGTTGTAATATTTGTTGAGGTCATCAATCTTGTAAGTGGATACAATAAACATCATTACTTTTATATTTTCATAAGTACTATACTGATATTTTTATTGTTGCATTTGCTTTATGATGTAGGATAATTTTGAATCCAAATATATAATTTTGAGTGGCTGGTACAATAATTTTACTTTTAAATGTTGGCAACCCTGATATGAATACATAACTATTGTTGATCGGCCACAGGCAAAGGAGAATCAAGATCAGCTACCTCATACTATTACATTGTTAGGCAATATGTAACAATGACAGCTAAGAACAAAGGCTGTTTCCAGATAGTTGCAGAAGCTTCAAGGCAGGGAGAGCTTGAAGTTTTGTTTAATGTCAATTTCCAGAAAAATTGCCACTATCTAACTCTCGAGTATATAAGCAAGCTGGCACGAGTTTAAGTCTGTGAGTGAGTGGAATTATTAGAACGAGCTGAGTACAACTGAGCAGTGTTTGTGTAAAGGTTACAATAGAGCGGAACAGCTGTGAGCTACAAAGTCACAAGTTGTACTTTTAATTCAGTTTTAAGGGAAATAAAGTGACAAAGTAACTGGACTTGCCGATTGTTACATTATAAATCTGAAACTATATTACCCAATTGCAGTCAATGCTGCATTGAAGTTTTGATTATATACAATTTTAGGTTTTGTAGATAAGCATACAAATAACAGCTGTAATCACATTGTTTCAAGCTACAGATATCATTTGTATATTGATGTTGACTGTGGGCCACGTGACAAGTATTTCTGCTAGCAGAAATTAAAAGGTGTGAAAACTATACTAAATTCAAATATGCTTTACAAACTTATTTAGTTAATGTGTTCTATTCACTAGAGGAATTTTTAAAATATGTTAAAAGTTCAGTAATAATAAAATATTTATTATTATTATTAATAATAATGTTTTGTTATTTTGTCTTTTGCGACTTATATTTACTTTAATTTAATTTAAAAGGTGAGTTAATTAATAACACTGAACAACACTTACAACATATTTTTCCGGGACGCGTTTCAAAGGTTAACTTTCCTCCATTATCAACCGGACAATAACTGGGTTTCCATGGGGTTTCATGGTGCAGATGGTGATGCTTCTTCTGGTGGCAGTTCAATGAACTTACTGAAAAGGTCTCTCTGTGAAATGTCGAAATTAAATACTTGGTTTCTATTTTTTAAAATTAAGATTTGTTCCCATGTGGACAGTTCTTGTTTTCCGGTTATGTGTTTGAGAAGTTTTGGTTCTAGCTTTAGGTCATGATTTTTTGTCCAAAAGTGAAATGTTATTGTCCGGTTGATAATGGAGGAAAGTTAACCTTGGAAACGCATCCCGGAAAAATATGTTGTAAGTGTTGTTCAGTGTTATTAATTAACTCACCTGTTAAATTAATTACAACACTGTTTTCAAACTTCTATGAAAGGAAGATATTATATTTACTTGTTTACCATTGACTAGATTCAATCGTGCATTACACCATATTGAATTGCAATAAAATTGAATTAAATTAAATAGAGCAACTATAGGGCAGCACACAGTTTCTGAATTTCAGTGTTATACATCATTTGCACAAACAAAGCATTTATAAGGGTGCACTTAGGAATCTAAACTCTAAATCAGCACACAGGGAAAAAAAAACTTTCAGTTGGGAGATTTAAAGGAAAAAAATAACAATAAAATATATATGTAATATATTTTTTAATTTACATTAGTAATAAAAAATCACATTTTTCTCACATTTTATCACACACTTATAGTTCTAAAAATATTGAAGCCACTTAGAGCAGTACTAATGATAACTCCTGTCAACTGAGGATGCCAGTGTAGTTCCTTTATGTCTGTCTGTCCCTGATGTATGAAGAGCAGCTGAGGTGGAATTTTCTGGAAAAAAAAGTAAGCCTAAGTTCACCCAAAAAATAAATGTGTGCATCATATTTTCACAATTCTTGTACACCCTGTTTTCTCTTGCAGATTACTCTAGACAACTATAATATCTGAAGGCAGGGTTGTTTTACTGATAAAGACGTAGTCCCAAAACAAAAGGTTAAAAAATGCTGAAGTTCATAGTTTCCCAAAAATATACATAGGCCAAACTAGCTGGAAACAAGACTGAGGAAATGTATCAGCAACATAAAACTTAAACAAGTTGATAAATCACTCATAGCCCATCATTTCTGGTCAACTCAGCACATCATAAAACAGAATATAACATGTAAAAACTACAACTGAACTGATAATTTGGGGAAAAATATAAACAAGAATATTCACAACACATGAATTTTGAAATACCGCAATAAGACAACATCCTGAAGTTTACATCTAGCAACCCAGATAGTAGCATAGTCAGAACCACAACAGATTCTTCCTCTTCAAACGCCATTTAAGAATGTTGATAATGAAGATGATGGTTTTCAAAACACATCCGGATAAAAAGTAAGTTAAGTGAAACCAAAAGTGTCTAAAGGTTGACTCAAATACTTCTACAAAATCATTAGAAAAGTTTCACTGTTTACACCCCTTCATATATGTTAAATGGAACCATAGTTAATATTTTTGCTACAACTTTAAATTTCAAAATTAAAATATTTTCACTTAACATGAGAGAGCACAGAGCAGTATTTTAACAGTTTAACCTTTTAAGACACTGCATATGGTACTTTAGGTGCAAAACACTGGTGCGGTTTTTGCGATTATTAACGACGCTGTGTCTTTAAGCTAATGAGATCTTTTTGATCTCAGGGCTTGGTAACGGATGGAATGAACATACACTCGGGTTAAACTTTAATCAAACATTTTATTTGCACCTTCTTGTTCACAATTTTTAGATCGTATCACAGTAGAAAGTCTTATTTTAGCGGATCAGCTTCCCTAGCATCGCCGAAATTTAATTAAAGGTCTCTAAACACTTAGTAAATTCACTTTTACTATTTCATGACGCATACACATAAAAATGCGTCCATCCATGCCAGATACAGAGACGCTAGTGAACTGTTTTTTGGCGTCGTTTTGACGCGTCACCGCTTTTTTCATATTCATCCGCGCTATTCATCAAATAGTTCTTTCTCGTTAGGAAAGCGATCCCAATCATCGTCCCCTACTTTTATTATGGAACACAAACAATTCTAATATTCATACACATATATTAAAATCAAATATGGAAAGATTTACGACGTCTTTGTGCAAACTTAGTTGTTCGTAACAATGAACCTTATCAACATGTTTTCGTCATTTAAGTATCTCATACCAACATCAAAAAACGAATTACACTTTTAACAAACATTTACATGAACGATTTTCTTTTGGGGTCTTCTAATATTCTGTCTCAACACTTATATCTGAAACTTAGTAACTTGTTCTCTAAAGGATTAAATAACATATTCATTTCATGTTTGAGGGCATTTTGAGTAACTTTTTTACACTGATGATGGGACCAAACGGTCTTGAAAACGTTTCCTGTTTTTAAAACAATTTAAGTGAAGGTGAATGTAGAAAAGTGACTCAAAATGACCTCAAACATGAAGAATACTTCACTGTTAATAGTGCTTCTATTTGTAATATTCATATTCATCTCATTTCAAGAATTATAAACAAGCACATTTTTCTGGTCTGGTTCGAAGATAGTTAAATGTAAAAGTATGTAGATGTACTGTTTTATTAGTTCGTTGTGTTGCTCATCAGATACTGTATGAAAACTATCTGCAAACTTTTAGGCCTAATAATGAAAAAGCGAAGTTTTGTTTTACAGGTAGTCTCAGGTTTCAACATAACCTGCTTCACGAGCAATACACTTATTCTATCAATGCTCTAGAATCATTAAACCATTCCTGTAGAGGTTTCTTGGAAGCTCTGCAAAACAGATAACTACAGCTGTAATCGCCTGTAGTCCAAGAAGAGAACAAAAGCAATAACTCACTACAGTAAGGACTAGACTGTACATTTGTGTTCAATTCAGGCGCATGTTTCCTTAGTAATAAATGTTACATTTAACAAATAAGACTTTTGTTGTATCAAATCATAAGACTATGTACACTTACATCTACGTCATCTGATGTATCATCTGTATCTCGCTCAAGTGACAAGTCCCACAGTGCAATCTGGTCATCTGAACCGCCAGAGGCAAATATAGTTGCTTCACTAGGGTGCCACTCTACAGTTGTAACAGGCTGTGTGTGATGCTTGAAGGTTGCTACAGCACTACCAGTCTGAAAAAAGACAATATCACTACGCAGAAATCAACAGAAGACAACTTAAAGGATGGATCATCAGCAGATAACTTGATGGATACATCATCAGCATCTTTTTAAATTCATTTTGATAGTGATAGAGAACTATCAGGTGGGAGGAAAATAAGATCAAGATTAAATGCACAAGATGCTTTCTCTGCTTACAAATTTACTAAAATATCTATTTTGAGGAAGTATTGCATTCCACCAAAATATTTATTATGAAGATTTCATAGAAATACAAGTTTTGAGGTGCCCTGAACATAAACAAAAGATTTTTACTTTCTCTATGATGAATAGTAAGTAGGCGAAGTATTGTATCTGATCCAAAGATTTGATGTTGGGATTTCATCGGATGGACGGACGAAGTTTAGGGGCCTGTCGACAACTAGGTCATTTAGGCAGGATTTCATCAGAAATGTTTTGAGGCCCCCTGAATAAAAAAAGCATTTTGAGAAGTGGTGTGTGTGTGTGTGTCACACATACACACAGACTTTTTTCTAAAAATGCTTTTTTTTTGGATTCAGGAGGTCTCAGTGAAATCTCGACATTGAATTTTTACGTGGAATACAATACTTCCTCTACTTACCAGTAGAGAAAGTGAAAAAAGGTGAAAGGTGTCTAAGATTTAAGTTAAATGAAATAACTATAGTTAATACTTATCTTAAGTCTGTAAATGATTTACTCTCATAAACCAGGTGAGTTAACTAGAAAACCGTTTCTAAGTGCATTATCACTGAATTGAATTTAAGATTTTACCTGAAATTGTCTGAGGTCCCAGATGTGCAGAACTCCATCGTCTCCTCCAGAAACTATAAATGGCTCATTTCTGTTCCAATTGATCACATTGACATCACTTTCATGAGCATTGCTTACTGTTAACATACATGCTTTATTCGGAGGTGCTCTGGTGTCCCAAATACGAATGCTGAAACAAGAGTACAATTTTCAGCTTATAAATGTTTAATTTTTATATTCTTATATCAGAAAATTCATGAGTGAACAGAGTAGCACAGATTATTTTTTATTCAAGTCACATCAATAATTGTGGTGGAATTGCAAATTAACAATTTTAAATATATCAAGGTTATAATTAATACAGGTAGCACTTAATTCAAATGATCAATTAATGCTGTACATAAACAGAACCAAGAAATTACAGTAGCTGTAAGCTACTAACTCTGGCTCAATTTATTCATAAAAATTATATCATCATAGTTGCAAGCCAAGAATAAAGTTAGGATTAAACTTCCTTGAAAAAAAAGAAAAAAAAAAGAAGTTATGCTTGAACTGCAAAAAGTACAATATAATAGGTTTGGAAATTCATGATGAATTTTCTTTCCTTTGAAGTTATACAGATAGAACTTATTTTACTGATTTACATTTTACTGGTTAGCAACCAGAACTAAGTGCTCTACACTGTTCAACACACATGGCAATGAAACAAGCATTCCTAAATATTACTCCAGGTCAAAAAGATTTCAATTTAGTACCCATATACTTGTGACAGAATGTTAAGATGGCCTCATGGCAAGAGAACTTATATTATTGTATTCATTGAACAATTATTTAAATATGTTCTATATTTAAGAGGTAGAACCGGAACTTAAAAATCCAATGCCACAACTGGGATTTGAACCACAGACCTTCCGCTTGCCGGGTGGACGCTCTACTTTGCCCACACACGGCTTGTGTGTTTAAAAACACCAACAGTAAGTTTGTTGGCATAAATAAATAATAATTACCATGTTCTATATTTGTTTGTACTGAATTTAATGTTAACTGTAATGTTATTTCTCGTTAACATATTGTGACATTGGGCACAGTGCACAACAATGGATGGACAGAGCCAAGTGCTTCACAGCACATGCCATGCTGGCAAGTGGGCAAGACGTTCAAGGACAGGCTGCTTCGCATGACTCCTGTGTGTACATGACTCGACAATTGATGCGGCAAGAGAAAAGGGGTGTCGAGAATGCTGGGGGACTTTTAGTTGAATCATTTAGTGTGTGTGTGTGTGTGTGTGTGTGTGTGTGTGTGTGTGTGTGTGTGTGTGTGTGTGTGTGTGCGAGGGGGAGTGGGGGGGGGGGCAGGGGACGACGACGCAAGGAAGGTGTGTGTGATGGCATCCCCAGTATATAAGGAGGCCAAAGAAGAACAGAGCAGTGACTTTTAGAGTTAAGTTACGGACATAAGTTGGTAAGTGTGTCAATGAGTGTGAGACAGCTGTGCATGTGTGTTAGATATGTTGGTCGTTGTAAGAAGATTCAACAAGTGTCGTGAGTAGTTATAATGCCATAATTAGCGTATAAGAGGCAGAGGAGGAAGTGAAGAAAGGCACTAAAAGAAATGAGCAAGGTTATGAGAAGTAAAAATTGTGAGTTGTGATAGCCCAAAAGAATATAGACTGTGTTAACGATGAGAAGAAAACTGTGCATTTGTGGTAAAATTTTAGAAGATAATAAAGTGATAGAAAAGTAACCATACTGGACTTTGTCGTTTTGGTACACTGATGTCACGAATGGGAGTTGTTGAATTGCCATTTTGTTACAATATTTAAATGTTTCATATGTGTATAGAACAATATTTTAAAAAATATCTTAAAAACAATATCAAAAGTGAAATTTACATCTAGCATCAATCTGTTTGTTACTTATCACCCTAACAGCAGTAACAATGTACAAGAAAATTTTCATATGCACTGTAGTTTCAATTTTGCTTTAGATCAGTTGTGCTCCAGATAAAAGAATGGTAAAAAGGTTTTGGACAAGCAAAATGTTCAAGTTATAACTATTGTCAATATACTCTTAACAATTTTATAAGGAATATATTGAAAATAAATCAAATGAAATAAATCAAATAAATAAATCAAATAAAATAACTAAACAAAATAAAATAAATAAATAACATAAAATAAATAAATAAATAAATCATAAATAAAACAAGCTGAATATTAATTTGAAAAAGCTTGCTCTTGGAAAACCACAAAATCCTGCAGATTGAGTGATAATCTGACTTTAAAAGACCTGTTGCATTTGGAGACACAACATGGGGCACTTATAAATAAGGGCAGGGTGGAAAAGAATTGGAAATAATTTTAAAAAACTTGAAATTAACAATTTCAAACTCAAAATCCACATCAATAATCACTGTCAAGTCAGAAGAAGACATCATGGTGACAGCTGAGATTAAAATGAAGCAGATGACTCACTTGATAGAAAGATGATGAATAAAACTACAGAGACTTTATGACTTTGCACCTCCAGAAATAATACGGGACGTAGAGGAATGTAAAAGCAGAGGACAACAAACAGTAGGAACAAAATGTCAGGAGAAAAAGTAGGACCCTCTCTGGAACTAGTTCTGTGATTAATGTTATTACAAGTAAGTTGGAGCAGAATGTGTTTATAAACATCGACATATTTTGCAATTTAAAAATGGGATTGTTAAAAATGAACAGGGAAAATGTAAATGCAGAAACATTATGACTATGAAAGAGTTCTACAAGCGGGAAGACCTTATGCAAAAAGTGATGGAAATAATAGCTACTTTAGGACAAAGCTTAAGGCAGGGAATGGTAGAACTAGAATAGACAACAGGAAAAGGTAAAAAAGAAGGTATGGCTAGCTTAGGAAAGGAAATAGTAGAATTAAGCTGAAGCTTATGGCAGAAGGTAGAGAAAAATAGAAACAATTTAGGAAATAAAACTACATCAAGAGATAAAAAGAACTAGAATTGATTTGAAGCAGCAAATCAAACAGAGCAGAAAAGAATTAGAAAAAGCTAGAAATTATTTCAAACAAGGGATAGAAGAAGGTAGGGAAGAGTGTAAGACAAATATGGAAATTCTGGAAAATTGAAAGATATACATAGGGAAATAAGTGAAACTAACAGCAGCTTAGAGAGAAAAGTATAAAATATTGAAAATAAAATAAATATTATCATAATTGAGCTGAGAGAAAACAATTAAAAGGAGAGATAATAAAAGGCAAAAGTGAAATGATGGAATGTGGGGCTATCTAGAGCATGGAAAATAAAACGGGAAGAAAGTAATGATGGGCTAGTACAAAAATAGACAAAAATAGGAAAGAACTGAAAATGTAGGAGTAGTACAGTTCAGAATGATAGCAAATATGGAAATAGTAGACAAAAATTAGGAAAATTCAGAAACAAAGTTGTAGAATACAAGAGTATAACTATAATGACAACCAAGAAAGTTGTTGTTAGCTAATGCTGGATTTCTGACAATGCAGTCATTAATCCTCTTGCTCTCCAATATTTTTCACTGATGGATGGGGCACTAGAAGTGGCCGGGCATATTTGAAGGTGGTCTCGATCCATTTCCTCTTGCAGATCACATAGAGGACAGAGTGGTGAGGAGTATATCCCAATTCTGTTTAAATGTTTTGCCAGACAATCATGTCCTGTAATCAACCTGAAGGTTGCAACTGCTGTTTTTCGAGGATACTCAGGAATCACTGTTTGAATGTTTGGTAGTTCCCATCTTTTATTCTTTGATTTTTCATAGTAATATTTTGCAATAATTTTTTTGAATTCAGAGTTGACTAATCTTTTAGCTGAATAAAATGGTAGATTAACTATAGATTTTTGTACACCGCTGGTACCCTTTTTGCAAGAAAATCAGCTTTCTCATTACCACTCAGTCCACAGTGAGCTGGTATCCATTGGAAGACTAGGTGTTTTTGAAATGCTCTTAGATGGGTAAGGATTTTCCAACATTCTATAATAGTTTGGTTTTTTGGTGACAACTTGGAAGTAATTGCTATAATTGCTGCCCTGGAATCTGAGAGAATAACTGCTTGCTGAAAATGTGAAATTCTGTACAAAAGATTTTGTAGGGCTATTCGAATTGCTTCAATTTCTCCATCAAAGTTAGTAGTTCCATAACTTAAAGATTTGTAATAGGAAAAGAGGTGACATGTGACTCCAGCACCTGGAGCACCTGCATCTTGGTTTGATATCAATGATCCATCAGTATAAATATGGAGCCATTCATGCTCTGGAAATCTAGTATGGATTGTCTCTAATGCCAATAATTTTAGAATACTGGTTGGAGTATCACTTTTCTTAACTTCTTCTGTCAGGTGTAAATAATATGTGATGTCTAATGTATGTGTCGGATTGACTTTAGATATGAAGTTTTCCTTTGAGTTAGGAAGATCTACATTCTTCATGAGGTCTTGAATTTTGGAAAGAAAGCTCTCCCAAGTCTTTAGTGTATGTGTAAAATTTCTCTTGTTCCAGGTACTGAATGTCAGTTTGATCAACTTTTTGTGTTGAATAACAGCTGCTTTTTCTATTTCATATTCAATGGGGTATTGGTTGGTTAGTATTTCCATAGCTGGTATTAGTGTGGTTTTGATAGCACCTGTAATTAGTCTCAGACTTTGGTTTTGAAAGATTTGAATTTTTTTTATTTGTCATTACAAGAACTTTGCTGCAGTAAGTAAATAATGGCTTTATATATACATTGTATGTTGTGTTAAGAGTTGCTCTGGAACATCCCCACTTCATTCCTGTTAGACGTTTTAACAGTGAAAGGCGCCTCTCTGCTCTTTGTATTACATTTTCTATTTGTTTGGTCCATGTAAGTTTGGTATCAAGTATCAAATGTAACTCCTAAATACTTTGCTTCCTTTGTTTCTGGTAATTGTTGACCCTCAAAATTTAGTTTTATTTTTAGTGGTTTTTTTCTTAGTGAAAAGATTTGGTAGTTTGATTTTGTTGTATTAACAGTCATTAAATTTTCTTTGGTCCACCTTTGTAATTTGGCTAAGGATTGTTGCATGGTTTTTTCTAGTTCTGTACTTTTGGTTTCTGGTTTTGAAGTCCACATTACTAAGTCATCAGCAAATAGTGCACATTTAATTTAAAAGGTGAGTTAATTAATAACACTGAACAACACTTACAACATATTTTTCCGGCAAAAATGAACAACAACACTGTTTTCAAATTTCTATGAAAGGAACATAATAAAATAGTGCACACTTCGCACCTGATTCTTGTATTTGTTGTGGCAGATCGTTAATAAATATATTAAAAAGTGTTGTGCTTAGCACTGCGCCTTGTGGTATGCCACAGTGTACTTGTTTGTATTTAGATATATTTCTTCCATATCTGGTTGCAATAAAGCGTTATGTTAGGAAATGACATAGCCATGAAAACATTGGACCTTGTATCCCTATTTTGTTACTTTCTTTAGTAGTTTTGTTCTGCATATAGAATCATATGCACTTTGGAAATCAATAAAAACTGATAAATTATCTTCTTTTCTATTGAAGGAGTCTTTGATTTCTTGACTGAGAAGTAAGACTTGTTCATTTGTAGAGTGGAACTCTCTGAATCCAGCTTGACATGGGGATATTAAATTTTGTGATCCTAGAAACCAATTTAACCTGTTTGACACCATTCTTTCCATCACTTTTGCTATTATGCTAGTAAGAGCTATTGGTCTATAATTTTTTATTTCTGATGCTGTTTTGTCTTTCTTCAAGAGTGGGATAATTATTGCTTTTCGACATTCAGCAGGTACAGTGGTTTTCCAGGATAGATTGTAGAGTTTCAGTAGTTGTTTTGCTGTTTTTCCAAGGTTTTTTACGAACTCTGGATGTATGTGATCTGGTCCAGGAGACTCTTTGTTTTTTAGATTATTTATTGCAATGTTCAGTTCTTGCATATTAAAATTTTGAAAAAAGATATTGCACTGAGTGTTAGGATCACATTATCTTTCTTGTTTCAAATCTTTCTTAAATTGTTTATGTTGCTTTTTATTATTTCTTGTTACTTTATGTGAATTAGCATAATATTTATTGAATGTTTCGGCTATGACTGGATCATTTACTAATATTTTATTGTTGTGTATGATAGGTGTGCTATTGTTTTCTTTCCTGTCCTTGACATTTTTTATGAACTTATGGGCTTTGTTACCATCTGTCCTATAATCCATTTTTTCTAAGAAATTATTAAAGTGATTATTTTTAGCAGTATTAATTTCTTTTTTTAGTGAGGCACATTTCTTCCGCCATATTTGTGTATCCGATATGTCTTTTGTTTGTTCAGCTGTATTTCTAGCTATGTCCCTTTGCTTTTTCAGTTTTTCTAACTGGGGTTCCAAAAGGGTTTGAAATTTTTAATTCTTCAACGAGGAATATGTTTTTTTGCGGTTTCTAGGATGACTACAGAAATTTTTGTTCATATGATCTGGTTGGTCATGTAGCTGTCAGTTTGTTTGTTCTTTAAATTTATGTTCTAATTCAGTTTTATATTTGTTCCAATCTGCTTTTTTGATGTTCCAATACAGATTCGTGAGACCTTGACTGTTATTTGTATTCTCTAGTTTTATATCAGCAATTACTGCTCTGTGACCAGAACTTGGATCTTCTATAACTTGTTTTTTAATTTTTGAAACAATATCTGTTGTAGCTAACAAGAGGCCTGGGTTACTGCCTGCTCCAGAGTAATGTATGAAGGTTGTGGGATCTTCTTTACTATAAATCAGTTCAAAAGTTGTGGTATTCAAAAATTCTTCCACTATCCTCCCTGTAGAATCCACTTTTTCATAACCCCATCTTTTGGAATGGGCATTGAAATCCCCAAATACGATTGTTTTATTTAATTGGTCAATAAGTGAGAGATCTGGTTCATTCCTGGGAGGATTGTAAATACTGTATAAATGTAGATTTGTTTTGTTATCCCAAAAATTTAGCTTTATTAATTCACTTTTATCTGTGTTATCCATTTCTTTAACAATTTCAAAGGAGGATTTAATGTCCTTTTTGACTCCAACTAATATTCCACTGCTTATCTATTTTTGTGTAGTAGGTGTTGTAGAAAACCAAAAAAATTGAAGTATTTAAGTTGGTCATTTGTTAGATTTGCTTCTTGTATGAAAATATATCTATGTTATAGTCAAATACAATTTTATTCAGTTCTACTCTTTTTGTTTGTGTGAGACCACCCGCATTCCATTGTAGAAGTCTGATGTTAGATCTTCTATTAATATAATGTTTTGGTTCTCGAGAGGTAGTCCCCACCCGGGGATCCGAATGGGGGACTATTTTAACTCCGGAACATTTTACCCCTCGAGTCATATTTCATAAATATTGAAGAGACTTAGCAGTAAATGTAACCGCTTTTTAAAGAGCACCATATTTTTGTTTTGGCGGTCACATCGCTCTCTCACAACCCCCAGAATGTCTGGAGGACCACATCTGTTGTTGGTTTACGGGTCTCATCGACCTGACCGGGAAAATTATCAAAATAAATTCACCGACCACATCCTCTGATTACCAATCAGAGGACGTATTACATGCCATGACAGGTCAGCATGTTAGGGGTTAAGGTTTTATAGAGAAATGGAGAGGTTGAAAAAATAAAGACTCCCTAGCCCTCAGGAACCCTAATAGCATTGGGGTCGGAAGAGAACAAGAGATGACCAAGGTAAGGTCAGATAGAAAAGTTACAGTGAGGAGCAAAACACCAGTAAATGGAAGTAATGTTCTGCTCAGCTTGGGTACCTTGTGGTTGCCAATCACATATCCCCTAAACGGAGACCCCTGAGTAATATTTATTAGAGTAGGTGTTTGCATTGCAGTGTCAGCATCATGTTGAATATGCTCAGATTCGCTTATACCCCTGTTACTGTACACTTGTCGCTCAAAGTCATATAATGGTGTCACTTGCATGTCACCATGTATTTTTACTTAATGAAGAAAACAAAAATCGTGACAATTATGCGATAAAATATAGTAATGAACTTTTGTAAGAAAAACTAAACAATATGCCCTTGAAACCATTAATTTAAGATTTCCAGAACATGAATGGATTCATATCCATACCGATGGCTCCCTTTATGTCAAGATGAAGGTGCAGGTGCTGGTGTCACTCGCAAGTTATTCTCCTTTTATAAACAGGTGAGGTGTGTGGTGGCGTAATATTAGGTGTGATGGCATAATGTGAGGTGGGGTGTGTGGTGGCCTAATGTGTGAGGTGTGTGGTGAAATAATGTGAGAAGGGGTGTGTAGTGTAATAATGTGATACAGGGTGTGTGGTGGCGTAATGTGAGGTGGGCTATGTGGTGGCGTAATCTGAGATGGAGTGTTGTGGCATGATGTGTGAGGTGGGGTGTGTGGTGGCATAATGTGAGGTGAGGTTTGGTTGGCATGATTGAAGTGAGGTGGCATAATGTGAGGTGAGATGTATGGTGGCGTAATGTGTGAGGTGAGGTTTGTGGTGGCATAATGTGTAAAGTGGCATAATAGAGGTGGGGTGAGTGATGGCATAATGTGGGGTGAGTAATGGCGTAATGTGGGGTGTGTGGTGGTGTAATTTGAGGTATGTGGTGGTGTAATGTGAGGTGGGGTGTGTGGTGTGGTGGTGTAATGTGAGGTGGGGTGTCTGATGGCATAAAGTGAGGAGTGTGGTGGTGTAATGTGAGTTGTGGCATGATGTATGAATTGAGGTGTGGTGGCGTAATATGAGGCGAGGTTTGTGGTGGCATAATGTGTGAGGTGTGTGGTGGGGTGGTGTAATGTGTGAGTTGGGTGTGTGGTGGCGTAATGTGAGGGGGGGTGTGTGGTGGCATAATGTTTGGTGGGGTGTGTGGTGTGGTGGCGTAATGTGATGTGGGTGTGTGATGGCGTAATGTGAGGTGAGATGTGTCTGGTGTTTGGTGGCATAATGTGAGAAGGGGTGTGTGGTGGCATAATGTAAGGTGGGCTGTGCAGTGGCATTATGTGAGGTCGGCTGTGTGGTGGCGTAATGTGAGGTGGCACGATGTGAGGTGTGTGGTGGCATGATGTTAGGTGGGGTGTGTGGTGGCATAATGTGAGGTGGTGTATTGTGTGAGGTGTGTGGTGGCATGTGTGAGTTGTGTGGTGGCGTAATGTGAGGTGGGGTGTGTGATGGCATAATGTGAGGTGGGGTGTGTGATGGCATGTGAGGTGGGGTGTGTGGTGGCATAATTGAGGTGAGGTGCGTGGTGGCGTAATGTAAGGTGAGTTGTGGAATGTGAGTGGGGTGTGTGGTGTCGTAATGTGAGGTGGGGTGTGTGGTGGCGTAATGTTAGGTGAAGTGTGTGGTGGCGTAATGTGAGGTGATGTGAGTGATGGCATAATGTGTGAGGTGGGGTGTGTGGTGGCGTAAAGAGTGAGTGGTGGCATAATGTGAGGTGGGGTGTGTGATGACATAATGTGAGGTGGGGTGTGTGGTGGCATGATGTGTCAGGTGTGTGGTGGCATAATGCGAGAAGGGGTGTGTGGTGGCATGTGAGAAGGGGTTTGTGGTGGCATGTGAGGTGGGCTGTATGGTGGCATAATGTGAGGTGGGCTGAGTTGTGGCGTAATGTGAGGTGGGTTGTGCGGTGGCATGTGAGGTGGCCTGTGTGGTGTGATGTGAGGTGTGTGGTGGCGTGATGTGTCAGCTGTGTGGTGGCGTGATGTATCAGGTGTAGTGGCATAATGTGAGAAGAGGTGTGTGGTGGCATAATGTGCCTTGGGCTGTGTGGTGGCATATTGTGAGGTGGGCTGTGTGGTGGTATGTGAGGTGGGGTGTGTGGTGGCGTGGTGAGGTGGCATGTGAGGTGTGTGGTGGTGTAATTTAAGGTGGGGTGCGTGGTGGCGTAATGTGAGGTGGTGTGTGGGAGCGTTATGTGAGGTGTGTGGTGGCATAATGTGAGGTGTGTGGTGTAATGTGAGATGGGGTGTGTGGTGGCATAAATTGAGGTGTGTGGTGGTGTAATGTGAGTGGTGGCATGATGTATGAATTGAGGCATGGTGGCGTAATATGAGGTGAAGTGTATGGTGGTGTAATGTTTGAGGTGTGGTGGCGTTATGTGTGAGGTGAGGTTTGTGGTAGCATGTGTGAGTGGTGGCATAATGTGAGGTGGGGTGTGTGGTGGCATAATGTTAGGTGAGGTGTGTGGTGGCATAATGTGAGGTGATGTGTGTGGTGGCGTAATGAGTGAGGTAAGGTGTGGTGGCATAATGTGTGAGTGGTGGCATGAGAGGTGGGGTGTGTGATGGTGTAATGTGAGGTAGGGTGTGTGGTGGTGTGATGTGAGGTGGGTTTGTGGTGGTGTGGTGTGAGGTAGGGTGTGTGGTGTCGTGATGTGTCAGGTGTGTGGTGGCATGTGAGAAGGGGTGTGCAGTGGTGTAATGTGTGGTGGGCTGTGGTGGCATAATGTGAGGAGGGCTGTGTGGTGGCGTTATGTGAGGTGGGCTGTGTGGTGGCGTAATGTGAGGTGGGCTGTGGTGGCATGATGTGAGGTGGGGTGTGTGGTGGCGTGATGTGAGGTGAGTGGTGGCGTAATGTGAGGTGATGTCGTAATGTGTGAGGTGTGGTGGCGTAATGTGAGGTGATGTAATGTGTGAGGTGTGATGGCGTAATATGTGAGTGGTGGCATAATGTGAGGTGGGGTGTGTGGTGGCGTAGTTGATTAGTGTTACTGTCACCTTGGTGGCCAAGCTCTGCAGTTGTGCGTTGAGCTGCTGCACATACTGCTGACTAGCCTGGTCTCTCTCATCCAATGGCCTTGATAGCCCTCTGCAACTCTGTCACCTGCGCCTGGAGGGATATCTTCTGTTGGTGTAGTGCTTCCAGCTGACTGTCAACTTCTGAACTGTGAGTAGTGCTAACAACCACAAAAGTAAGTAGCATAAAAATGAGTAGATACCTCATGATAATAAGACAGAACGGTGAAATGAAGAAAGTCATGTGTATAGGGATAGAAATAATAATGGGGATTGATAAAGATGTAAGCCTGCCCAACCTGTTTCCACAGAAATACATTTTCTCTGTTGGATAGGAAGCTTTCTGGTCCTTTCATGCAAAAAACAGGAGGGCTGGCCCCAGTAGCCATTTGCATATGTACTGTTCGACTGCAGTGTCAATAAAATCTTCTCCTTCCTGTCTCCTTCAATGGAACAAACGTATGGTAATTGCAGGGGGAGAAGTCTAGACTGTAACTGGGTGTTCAAGAGGTGGCCTGTGTAATTTGGTGAACTAGTCAGAGTTACTGTATGCAGTGGTGTCATGCAGGAGTAGGACATTGTGAACGGTTGTAGGCGTCATTGCCATAAGCAGTTTGGTTTTATCCAATAGCTGGCAGTGGTATAGCTTGCGCATTCGATTTTGAAGAGTGACCTTCACCCAGGGAAAGTTAGCGAGTCAGGGTCTCATCTCTCTCCTTCTATCACCTGTATTAAGTGACTTTATTTGTTTACTTGATGCAATACGCATGTGAATCGTCTGCACCCACCCTCAATTTCCTTGTATAGACATGTTTGAAATAAACAGACCAGTGATACTTGAGGGGATGACGACATCACAATGAGATAACACTGTCGCTGAAGGCAGTGTTCTAAAACTATTGCAAGAGCTATAGGTCGCATCATCTCATTTGGTCACATGGGTAGACAATGAGCAATACGCTCATTGAGTCCTAAAACATAGTAGCCAAAACTTTCCTGGCTGATAGTAAAGTTCTGGACTTAATCACTTAACTTAAATACCAACTTTGGTTTTTAACCTAATTTTCATTTTTGATTTATGCTGTTCACAGACAGACTGACAGACAGACACACACACGGACCTTTTTCTAAAAATGCTTTTTTTGGTTTCAGGGGGTTTCAAAACATATTTCCGGTGAAATCTCAACATCGAATTTTTGGGTGGAATACAATACTTCCTCTACTTACCAGTAGATAAAGTAAAAAGGGTACCAGTAGTATACAGAAATCTATAGTTAATGTACTATTTTATGCAGCTAAGAGATTAGTCAACTCTGAATTCAAAAAAATTATTGCAAAATATTACTATGAAAAATCAAAAAATAAAAGATGGGAACTACCAAACATTCAAACAGTAATTCCTGAGTATTCTCGAAAAACGGCTGTTGCAACCTTCAGGTTGATTACAGGACATGATTGTCTGGCAAAACATTTAAACAGAATTGGGATACATTCTTCACCAGTCTGTCCTCTATGTGATCTGCAAGAGGAAATGAACCGAGACCACCTTAATACATGCCTGGCCACTTCTAGCACCCCATCCATCAGTGAAAAATATTGGAGAGCAAGAGGATTAATGACTTCATTGTCAGAAATCCAACATTAGCTAACATCAAACTATAAGTCATCACTGAAAATACCATTTATGAATACAAGCCTTAATGCTTGCTTTTTCACAAATGCTTTCTTTTGCCTTGGTTTACATAGCCTCTTCCAATTTAACCAAAAAGGAATTATGTCTAAAATCTTACCTTTTATCCACAGAGCATGATGCTAAAACATTATTTTCATTTGGAGACCACTGTAAATCTTCTACAGAATCTGTATGTCCAACTAAAGGTCGCTGATCTACATGCCAAGTTCCGCCTTCTACTGGTCTCCAGATATGAATATTCCGTTTACAATCTCCAGTGGCCAGCATACCTAAAATTAAATTGTTTAACCTTAGTAGGGGTGATCAGTCTTGGTTTCAAAGTTCTTATTCACTACCTGAGAATGAACTTCATCTAGCATTGTTTTTCTTTACCTGATTACCCTCCACTTATGTAGGACTTATGCCCTTAGGACCTCCCTTATGTAGGACTTACAAGACAGTGCCTAGAGTCAGACACCTATGGACCTAACAGAGTGAAGACCTGGAAGCAGGTGGTCAGCCCAGCACCAGGTATGAGAGTGAGGAAGAGGATGACATGAAATGCAGGTGAATTGGATGATTGGAAAGATTATGATGGAGCAACTGATGGAATGAGTGGGAAGAAAACCTGCCAAGACGCCAACTCGTCCACCACATTGTGGGTACTGGGATCGAACCTGGGCCATCTAGGTGGTATGCAAACGCTCTAAACGCTTGGCCATGGTGCCGTCTTTCATCTAGCTTAATAGCTACAAATTTGCTGTGACAAAAAAATTCACATATATTGAATGACAATTAAACCAGACATGGACTGAGATTAATCACACCACCAGACTCCTCACTTCTTGTTTACCCTTCACTGATTTGATGTGTCATTAAGGCTTCTGTTGCTATGTGACTATTACTGTTAAAGCGTCTAACAGGAATGAAGTGGGGATGTTCCAGTGCAATTCTTAACACGACATACAATATATGTATATATATAAAGCTATTATTTACTTACTGCAGCAAAGTTCTTGTAACAGCAAATACAAAAAACAAATCTTTCAAAACCAAAGTCTGAGACTAACTACCAAACATTCACACAGTAATTCCTGAGTATCTTTGAAAAACGGCAGTTGCAACCTTCAGGTTGATTACAGGATATGATTGTCTGGCAAAACATTTGAACAGAAATGGGATATATTCTTCACCACTCTGTCCTCTATGTGATCTGCAAGAGGAAATGAACCAAGAACACCTTCAAATATGCCCAGCCACTTCTAGCGCCCCATCCATCAGTGAAATATATTGGAGAGCAAGAGGATTAATGACTTCATTGTCAGAAAACCAGCATTAGCCAACAACAACATATATCTTATAAAGCAGTGGCTATGGCCCAAACTTATAGTGCTGGGCAGTTAGAGAAATGAAGATGATAAGGGAGCACTCTCACCTGGTGTAAACAAGTGCTTAATATACACAGCTGAAGCTATAATCTTCGCAAAACTTAAAGGCATATGGAGGCGGGGCGTACTGCGGACTCCAGCGAATCCTACGCTTGCCCCTCCTACCAGCACTGTCGAATGTGGTGCATGCATCTCACACAACCTTATGTACAGACCGTCTGCCGGTACACGCACTACGCTTGGCAGCAGTGCTCTGCTTGAGCATTGGCCAGCGTTCACAAGCCTTTAACTTTTGCGAGCGGTATATTAACAGTGAAGCAAACATAATCCACCAATATTACAAACAATGTAGAGACCACAGGCTTCACTTATCTTAAATATGTAGTGTAAGCTATAGAAATGACCAGTTTTGACAGCTTTCCCTGCCGTTCTCAAGGCAACATTGGGGTGACTCGCTCGCACATAACGGTTGTAGCAAGGTCAGCCAAAGTTAGTTGCCTTGAGAATGGCAGGGATACCTATCAAAACTAGTCGGTGTTTCTATAACTTACACCACATATTTAACATCAGTGAAGCCTGTGGTCTCTACATTATCTGTGATGTCGGTGGACCAGAAGTGTTATTTACAGATAACCAGTCATTTAGAAGTTTACCTTCTCCCACTTCCAGAACATTCTGTGGAAACTTCCAGCAGCTATATAAGTCAGTATGTTTGTGAGAGGGTAGGTCAGTTATGAAGTGAATTGATGAGTGTATTCTGATGTGACACCAAGTGTGGTTCCACAAGTGAGCATGTGACATACAAAGAGTGCTGCTTCTACAAGAGACTGGAGACGTCTTTTGTTCGACTCCTAAATGAGCGAAGTGGACCAAAGAAGAGGTCATTGTGCATATTTCATTATGCTGCTATATTGCAATTGAAATTAAATTACTGGGAGTATTGAAGTAGTTCACATTAGTGAAGTGACATTGAACAGTTGTACTAGTTCATGTAATTCAGAACAATGAAGTGAGAGTGAAAATTGTAAAGTAACAATTATAATAATATATCATCCTTATTGTTGCTGTTTGATACCACCTTGATGATTAATCTATCTATTATGCTGTCAACTGTTCCCTCCAGATCCCACTTATACGCTCTAAGTCACTCTATACCTTGGAGGACAATGTTTCTCAATAACCCATGTTTTGTTTAAAAAGTACAAAGATGCCTCTTCCTCTTTTACTGTCTTATGCTCCTCAAACACCGCCTTCACCATTCTGCTTTATCCTCCCTGTCAGCAATTACATTTTCTCATTATGGCTAATTAATTCAAAACCCATCTCCTTAAAAAGCATGTACAAGTCAGACCTCTTAAAGTTAGGTAATTTATTGGCATTGTTATCACTGCAAGCAGCAATTTGTTATTTGTTCAATTTTTACTTTCTCTACTATCTATAGTAAGCAGTGGAAGTATTGTATTCCACCCAAAAATTTGATGTCGAGATTTCACCGGAAATATATGTTTTGGGGCACCCTGAATTTTTAAAAAATTTTGATTTTCTCAAAAATGGCTCTTAACGATTTTGATTAAAATGTCATATGTTTAAGATATTTTTGTGACAAATGAAATATATATTATGAATTTTCTGGCTACAGCCTGTGTAGTCCTGAGAGGTAGAACTGGAACTTAAAAATTCAATGCCACAACTGGGATTTGAACCACAGACCTTCCGCTTACCAGGCGGCTGCTCTAACCATTGAGCTATTGTGACAAACTGCCAGAATGGCATTAAATTCTCAAACCAGTTCGTATTTCTCCTGGTAAACCACAAAGGCAGTCTCACATCAGAGACTGTGGCATTGAATTTTTAAGTTCCAGTTCTACCTCTCAAACTTTGCCCACACACGGCTTGTGTGTTTAAAAACACCAACAGTAAGTTTGTTGGCATAAATAAATAATAATTACCATCTGTGTAGTCCTGTTTAATCTGGATGACTTTTGAATAACTCGTAAACCGTAAGAGACCAAATATTACTATACAAACAATGTAGATCTCGCTAAAACATGCAGTTTATGTCCAAATTATTTTTTTTTGTAGAGTGAACCACTTTGGAGATATTCCTTGTTATTTGTGAGAGTTTCAGAAAAAAACTTTCATAAAATGAAACATCACTGTTTATTTTTTATATGTTAGCCATGCAAAGAGAATGGGATCTCAAAGGTTTAAAAGATTTGACTATCGCTCAAAGTCTACTGTATTCCTATATTCCCCTTGCTCCTACAAGGAAATAAGCAATAAGATAATTTCTACAAATGTTTATCTCAAATATCACAAAGAAGATATAGGAATCAGAGTTTGTAAGAATGGTTAGTACAAGAGTAGAGAAAGTCATGTGAGTGCAACACATCAAATTTTTAAAAAAGTGTCATATACTTTACAGAGCACAATTATCTTCACAAATTCATGGGAACATCGCCTCTAACATTTCTTGTTCTTCCCTGACCTTACTCTTTTTACCTGGTCATTTATAGCCATAGTAGGATGGTTCTCTTAAAACTTATTGAATACATTCAATATAAGTTCATTATTCCAATTAGAAAGAAAAACAGTAAAGAAGCTAACATTCAATTAAGTACTTCTTCCAAAGATGAAGATTAGAGAGAGGGGATAATTAAAATAAATATGTAATTCATGAACATACTGCTTCCATTATTCTTTTACTCACATGACTATTCAAGGTTCTATTGTACTAAATTTTACCTGGACTTGTTGAACACCAATCCAATCCAAATCCCTCTGTTCGATGTCCAGAAAATGTAAATATAGGAGAAGATAAACGTGTACCATCGTTCTTGTAGTTTTTCATATTTTCCTTACTTTCAACTGCTTGAAGAGCATCTCCCAAATTATATATAGATACCTGGCCAAGTTCTGACCACGACGCTGCCAGGACAGCTTCTTCATGAACATAGCACTGTAACAAAAATATTATAAACAATTTAGAATACATCGTGTTAAGCAGTAAAATTTATCGTAATGAATATTGCAATTTTCTGTTATAATTCTACTGCATGATCAAATTGCTCTGGAACTTGAACAACACCTAAACCAGCAACACCCAGGAAATTCCCACACCATGCCAATGACTATAGAATACTTAATTCTATTGCAATAAAAAAATGTCTCCCAAATATTTTCTACTACTGATTAGCTATTTATGAAAAAACTGAAGAGTACATAATAATTTACTGATTTTGTAAGAGAATTAATACTAAATGAGAAAAGAGTCTCTATAATACTCTGTTACCTGTAGGACTTTTTAAGAACAATAAGATGCAGGTTTCATTTAAATTTAAACAAAAAGACAGTAGCAATGTCATTATATCAGGCATGCAATGCTTTGAACCAAATCCTATTTTGCGGATGCAAAATGTCTTTAAAACATGTCTGATAGTTTTAAAGAAATTAGCAATGTGCTAATTTGGTTATTTGAGTCATGAAATCGTTATAAAAAAAGACATGTTGCCACCTTATGCTTTTGTCCCATGCTTTCCTTTAAGGCCATGAAAACTTACCCTTATTCTGTTCACACACCCAGCATGTCTAATCCTAGCACACTCAAGATGTGGAGTGCTGTCGTCTTCATCATCTTCCATTTCATTATCTTCATCACTCTCGTCATCCTTATCTTTCTGTGTCCGGAACATGTTTGACATCTAAAACAAAATTAACACCCAATAAGCAAAGGGAAGCTCTAAAAATTAGAGCACCAATAGAAATAATTTTGACCTGAGTAGAATTTAATCTCAATTTCTGATAAGGAAAAACTAATTAAACACAACCAGTTCTGGCAGGTTGTCACAGTAGCTCAATGGTTAGAGCACCCGCCTGGTAAGCGGAAGGTCTGTGGTTCAAATCCCAGCTGTGGCATTGAATTTTTAAGTTCCAGTTCTACCTCTCAAACATTGCCCATACACGGCTTGTGTGTTTAAAAACACCAACAGTAAGTTTGTTGGCATAAATAAATAATAATTACCATCTGAAGGTTGTTTAATCCTGGGACATAAAGTACTTACAATAGTAAGTCACCATTGGGGTAATTGTCTCTGATGTGAGACTGCCTTTGTGGTTTACCAGGAGAAATATGAACTGGTTTGAGAATTCAATGCCATTCTGGCAGGTTGTCACAGTAGCTCAATGGTTAGAGCACCCACCTGGTAAGCGGAAGGTCTGTGGTTCAAATCCCAGTTGTGGCATTGAATTTTTAAGTTCCAGTTCTACCTCTCAAACATTGCCCACACACAGCTTATGTGTTTAAAAACAACAACAGTAAGTTTGTATAAATAAATAATAATAACCGATATATTATTATAACTAGTCAATCATATTAAAACAGTAGTAATATTGATATGTTGCCCACCCCAGAGAAGCTGGAAGACTTATTTTTCAATATCACTTGTATAAAGTACTTACCAAGCGTGTGGATACCAATGTATCTACTTACCTTACATAATATTAATTATGGAATCTATAAATTTAAAATTATTATCATTGGGGCATATATAGTTTTTTCAGTTTCAGCTTTGTTTATTGAAAGAAGGTTTGGCCTGGTGCCGGCACAAAGGACCTGGCTTGCAGGCTACAATTAACATTAACTTACAATTACAAATATTTACAAAGTTTACATTTGTTGGGTAACAAAAACCCATACAGTGACCATCTTTAGGTCACCGAGAACAGTTTTTGGGTGTAGATTTGTCCTATATATATATAGGTGTCGTTGCCTACAAATACCATCATGTGTGAGTAGAGACATGGGACAAAATTTGACACAAGTATAATAGTTTTCCCTTTTAGATGAAGGTGGGAAAAAGTGTAAATGACCTAGCTGCTGTCTGTTTCCTAAATTTATTGATTAACTTGATAAATGTTAACATTCATTGCATTTAACTGTTACCAGAATGGTTTAACAAAAACCCATACGGTGACCATCTTTAGGTCACAGAGAACAGCTTTTCGGTGTAGATTTGTCCTTTCAATGTGTTTCATTTATATATATATATATATATATATATATACTGGCTATCATAATTAGATCTACATCCATACACACTACAACGTCGACCCATATTGTTTAATTCTACACCTAAAACAACAGTAGAATTATATACCTTTCAGTACCGGTATCGCCATGTTACAATATAGGTTATGGATTCTTAAATAACTTCACTGAAGAATTAACAATTTCTTAAATCACTTAAAATTACACACTATAAATAAAAATCTGATGTGTTGCACTCACAACTTTCTCTACTCTTGTACTAACCATTCTAACAAACTCTAATTCCTATATCTCCATGTCAGTTAAGATAAACATTCGTACAAATTATCTTATTGCTTATGTCCTTGTAGGTGCAAGGGAGATATTAGAATACAGAAGACCTTGTGCGACGTCAAATCTTTTTGACCTTTGAGATTCCGTTCTCTTTGCACGATTAATGTCGGTCTGGGTGGCTCAGTTGGTTAGACACTGGTCTACTGATCCCAAGGTCGCGGGTTCAAACCCGGCCCAGGCCGATGGTTTTTAAGTGTGCTTAAAAACGACAGCTCCATGTCAGTAGATTTACTGGCATGTAAAAGAACTCCTGCAGGACAAAATTCCGGCACACCGGCGACGCTGATGTGATCCTGGCAATTGACAGCGTTGTTAAATAACAAAATAATTTTTATTTTTTTGCACGATTAACATATAAAAAAATGAACAATGTTGTTGCATTTTGCTGAAGTTCTAAGTTTTCTGAAACTCACACACATAACAAGGAATATCTCCGAAATGGTTCACCCTACAAGAAAATTTATTCAGATATAAATTGTGTATTTTAGCAAGATCTACATTTTTTGTACAGTATGATTTGGTCTATCTCTAACGGTTTACCAGTTATGCAAAAGTCGTCCAGAGTAAATATGACTGCAGGGGCTATAGGCAGAAAATTCAAGATATACATTTCATTTGTCATAAAAATATCTCAAACATATGGCATTTTAATCAAAATCGTTAGAGCCATTTTCAAGAAAATCAAAGTTTTCCATGTAAAGGGTAGTTTAGCGTGGGGCTATTTTCTTCAAAATCTTCGTATCACATCCTTGAACGACATTAAATTTAAATACCAACTTTGGTTTTTAACCTACTTTTCGTTTTTGAGTTATGCTGTCCACAGACTGACAGACGCACAGACTGACACACAGACACACACACGGACCTTTTTCTAAAAATGCTTTTTTTTTGGATTCAGGGGCCCTCAAAACATATTTCCGGTGAAATCTCGACATCGAATTTTTGGGTGGAATACAATACTTCCCCTACTTATCAGTAGAGAAAGTAAAAATAGTTTTTTTAATTTAATAGTTCATCTATAACAAGTAAAACTTATGAAAACCAGGTGAAAAACTGTTCAATTGCTCAAAAGAAACCGTTAAGAAGTGCAGCGAAAAACATGTTATAATTCTCGTACTACAACGCAAGAAAACTACTGAAAAATGAATTTTGATTAATTTACAATATTTACAAACAACCACACTGGTAGCCATGTTTGTTAGAACTCCAGGTTCACCACTATCAGCTGATCGGTCTCAGCCATAACCTGAGTTTCGTGCAAGCCTCAATTCTTTCCGTAATTATGTTCCATTGTTTCAGTTTTAGATTGCGCTTCCATTCCATTACCCATATTCCTCTCTGATTCATAATTGCTAACCTCTTTGTCCACCAAGGGGGTATAATTAAATATCTGGGAACAATAATTAATAACAATAATGATGAACCGGAAGAAATAAAAACAAGAATTTTAATGGTGAATAAAGCTTACTATTCACTCCATACAATACTTAGATCTAAACAATTTCATAGAAACAACAAAACTAGGTTATACAAAACACTGATAAAGCCAGTGCTGTGCTATGGAAGTGAAACATGGACACTGAAACAGAATTTGGAAGATGCTCTAAAAACTTTTGAAAGAAAGATTTTTAGAAGAATATATGGACCAATACAGGAAGGAGGGTTCTGGTGTATAAGATGGAATGAAGAACTGTATAGTTTATAAGATATAAATATTGTCCAAGATATTAAAACTAAGAGAATGAGATGGGCAGGTCATATAATAAGAATGAAAGAAAGAATACCAAAAAGTGTTCTTAATGGCAAATTTTATAACACAACAGCAGTAGGAAGACCGAGAATGAGATGGGAGAATGCTATACAGAGAGATGCTGAACATATACTGGGAATACGAGGACGGAGAAGGAGAGCTGGAGAAAGAGAGGAATGGAGGCACCTGCTGAAGGAGGCCAAGGAGCAGAATGGGCTATAGCACCACTCGAAGTTCGAGTATCACTTTTCTTAACTTCTTCTGTCAGGTGTAAATAATACGTGATGTCTAATGTTTATGTCGCATTGACTTTATATATGAAGTTTTCCTTTGAGTTAGGAAGATCTACATTCTTCATGAGGTCTTGAATTTTGGAAAGAAAGCTCTCCCAAGTCTTTAGTGTATGTGTAAAATTTCTCTTGTTCCAGGTACTGAATGTCAGTTTGATCAACTTTTTGTGTTGAAAAACAGCTGCTTTTTCTATTTCATATTCAATGGGGTATTGGTTGGTTAGTATTTCCATAGCTGGTATTAGTGTGGTTTTGATAGCACCTGTAATTAGTCTCAGACTTTGGTTTTGAAAGATTTGAATTTTTTTTTTATTTGTCATTACAAGAACTTTGCTGCAGTAAGTAAATAATGGCTTTATATACACATTGTACATAAAAAGTGTAGTGCTGATCACTGCGCCTTGAGGTAAGCTATGGTGAACTTGTTTATATTTAAATATGTTCCTTCCATATCTGATAGCAATAAAGCGTTGAGTTAGGAAATGACATAGCCATGTGGTGCAGTTTTTAAAAAGATTATTAACACATAACAGCAAGAATAATGTTCTTCTCAGAAAGATGAAATACTGTGATAGCAGACGCGATTCCTATCTACAGGGTCGTGGTAACAGAATGGAATGCATAAATCAATGTTCCTTTATCACAACATATTTATTCATTAACACTTCGTTATTTTACACTCTCAGCACCATATTAAATAATCAAAGACCCTCACAATTAAATGATTTGGTAGAATTTACACTGGATAAAAGTTTGGTGAAAGTTCCATGTTCACACGCTACCAAAAACACGTCTTGTCATCTTGAGCGTATAGACGCTACTGAAACTAGTTCTCGGCGTCGCTTTGGTACGACACACCGCCATTTTTGTATTCATCCGCGCAAATAGTTCTTATTATTGAAACACAAACAAACTATCTAGTAACAAGAAAACATTGGCTATCCTGAATATTAAAAATAAGTTCCTGATACACCCAAACAAGAACTAGAAATTTATACACTTTTAACAAACATTTTTATGAACGATTTTCTATTGGGGTCTAATATTCTGTCTCACATGAAAACATTGGACCTTGTATCCCTATTTTCTTTTTTACTTTCTTTAGTAGTTTTGTTCTGCATATAGAATCATATGCACTTTGGAAATCAATAAAAGCTAATACATTATCTTCTTTTCTATTGAAGGGGTCTTTGATTTCTTCACTGAGAAATAAACAAATGCACATACATTATTCAATTGTGTGTATTTAGATATTTCTGCTGCCACACATATTACACATTAAAACAAAATGAATGAAAAGTAGCTGTATACATGATTCATCAGTCAAGGAGAGTTTTCTGTACACAATGCTGCTTAGATGCTCGGCTTTCCACGAAAACTTTGGCCTGAGAGATCATACCAAACATATCCAAGCCTCACCATAGGGCAAATTGCTGCAGTTATTTTAAACTTTTAACAGCATCCCATCAAGTCTTTAGTGTACACTCTTCTAACTCAGCGACATGTTTCTCTTCATTATTCCGACTTTGCATCACTGTCTATTTTGACATATTCCGTGGCAATGCAATTAAAACCACCTTCCTTGATGTAGTTTTGTCCCCGAAAACTTAGTAAAATCTGCATTCTGGAACTGGAATTTTTCCGTTAAAAGGCGTACTTGGATTTGCATTGTCTGCATACAACAGTTTCCATTTAATAAAGGGAATTTAGCATGTTTTTCAATCCTAAATTCATGGGACCATGAAATATTTCTGTTTAAGACAGATTTCTACTTAACAAGGGGTTGAACGCAGGTTTTACTGTACAACTGCCAGGCCATGTTGCACATACTGATTCAATTTCTTATTTTAACATCCTTTAAGTGGTAGCTTATATTGGACAATGAAAAAATAGGTGAAATAATGTTCAAACGAGCCCAGTGTCCATAGAGCTTAAGTTACCTGACATTACTTCAGACACCAAACAGCAGCTGAGGTACACTAAACTCAAGATGACATATATTCTTTTAACATTTATCAAATACATCTGGTTTCCACGTCTTACCCTTGGCAATTAAGAGCTTACCTTCATTACTAAGACATCATTGTTATCAGCATGAGCAGCTTGCGTTCCTGCAACAACAAATGCTGATAGTGGAAATGTCTCTCTTCTCTCACCTAATTTGTCTGGTATAATATCAAAACTCAGACACGGAGCTCCTGAAAAAAAAAAAAAAAAGTTAGTTTTAGTAGTGATATCATCTTTTTATTTGTATTGGTATTTATAAATTTACATATACCTCTGCAAGTCTGAGAGGCAGTTCCAGAGTCTCGAAGGTGCTGCTCTAGCAGCACTTGATGGACCGACAAAAAGTTGTTGCACAGTGGACAAAGAGGAGCAGGGTCCTGTATAAAAAGGTAACCATGCATTAAATTGCAGTGCCATTGCGTAACCGAGCCAAAATCATCTCATCGCGACAAGATATGTGAGAGGAAGTTACCCAGTTTATCAGTTCTTTCACTTCTCTAAGTTTATTATCGTAGAGAGCTGACCTCTCTTTGTGCCAGCATGACAGCACTGCTCTCTGCACTTCAAGCCTCCTAAGTCTTCCAGAGTAATTCATCCCTCGGCAAACCTATGTGACTAGAAATCCATGCACATACCACATTAATGCCAGAAGTGTGTAAAATATGGACAGCATCCTGGATATGCTGTAACAGCTCGGAAAGGCTCTGAAGTGCACTAAGAGAATCACTCAAAATTAGACAGTCACCCATTTATGATGGTACACATAAAATGGCTCAGTATATGGTATACAGCTCTGCAGTATAAATGGAAGTGCTATTATGAAAACTGAATGTAGTGATTCAGTTTCATAATCATAAGCATATCCAACGTAGCTGGTGCTCTTAGATCCATCGGTGTAGTTCAAGTGTCGGTCAGTGTAGCCTCACATAAATTCTAAGAAAAAGTGTGGATACTAGACATGGGTATCATGGACTTCCAATATATGATCATCTCAAGATCTACATGGGACGTGCCATGCAACCAAGAGAGGTAGAACCTCTCCTGAAACATGTTAGGCATTTCAATAGCAAGCTTTTTAAGCAACTTACGGAAACAAAATGCTGCTAGCTTAGGACTAAGACAACTCCTCCTACATCATTCACTTAGCATGGTGTTGAAAAAGGAAATGAGTGATGGGTAAATAGGCATGCATCTAAGTGCACAATCATAATTTCCAAAGAGGACCTCACGCCGATATTGCAGAGGTGTAAAGGCTCACAACTGGGCTTGTTGCAAAAGCTCCTATTGCCATGCAAATACCCTGATTATGAACTGCGTCTAATCTTCTCACCACAAATGGTTGTGCTGAAGAATAAACGATACAGCCGTAATCTAGTTTGGATAAGACCAATGCGTGATACATTCAGAACCAAACTGTCTGATACACTCCCCAAGATTCCAGGATTTGCTATTTGCTATTTTATATTCAGGCAATGGTCATATCATGCCTTTAGCTGCACATATTATGTGATGACCAGCTAAGCTTCTTATTGTGTTTCATCTGTAAATGGAAATAAATCTTGCCCAAAACAGAATGAAGGTGGTAATCATCTCGTACAGCACTAGAAATTAATGCAGATTGACTTCTCAGTTGAGAAACAAAAGCCTTTTTTTTTTAGATCCATTCTTGCAGATTGTTTGAACATTGTTGCAGACACTGTTCCATGTGAGGGTAGGAAAATATGCCATGTGGAGGATAGTGCACATGCAGGAATGAGGGTGCCAACCTATGGGAGGGAGTAAAATCCGCTAATTTGGTGCGATTTTAAGTTTTCTTCTTCTTATCCTAGGATTTAGCTACACTGATGTTTCAGCTATGCTTCTCTTCTTGTAAAAAACATTCGACTTAGCTTTGTGGCTTAGGGCCATCAAGTCTTCCGCTGCACTTTGCATTTGGGTCCTAAATCTCTTGTTATTTGCCTAAAGAAGGCAGTGTTTGTCAACGTTGGTAGCAGTGGCATCTGTGACGTGAATGGGCAGCATAAACAAAGGAGATAATGCAAACACTTCATTATCTCAAGCCAGGTGACAATTGACCTAAGGAGTTGCAGACAAGGATATTCATCACGTGATTCAAGTCAGGTGGTGAACGAGGTCTTTAAAGTAACCTCAATTGCGCTAAAAACAATTTAAACCAGTGTAGTGTAGCAATGTTAAGGAAATGCGTAAAATACGCATGGGTTAAAATTCCGCATAAGTGCACATCCCGGAATTGCAAAGTAAGGGCCCTAAGCCGTAAAGCTCAGCCGACACATTAAGGGTCCAGCCGCGAAGTGCACTCGAAACATCGGTGTTGCTAAACCCCAATGATCGCTATTTTGGTAAATTGCACTCATACTGAAATCTATGCGTGTTTATAATATTTCTAAAAATCAGCAAGTTACCATGTGAGCACACTAACCTGACTGGGCTTCATGCAGCATGACATACGCAGACGGATCGTGCACTAATTCTTCATCTTCGTTCAAAGGCTGCCCGGGAAGATACACTTTTTCAGAACTTTTATCTTCTGTGATGTCTTCGCTTCCTTCATTTTCACATTCCATTTCAGCATCCTCATTATTTCCTTCATTCGCCATTTTTAACACCAACAGACGTGTGGCGTCTGGAAGAACAAGCACGTGTTCCCTTAAAACAAGTGAATACTTGTGTGATTGCATGATAGACATGTTATCAATATTACTTCATTAAATATAACTAAAGCGTTATTGGATGGTTGGCACTAGCAATAATATTTAACAATTCTGGGTGAGTTTTCAATAAATAAAAATACAAGTTAAATACGAGGTGTGACAGTTCGTATTCAAAACATATCAGGAGAAAGAAACGGGACAGTGAAAATACTCTTTAAGTTGTATTAGGTTGGTAATTAAACATGATCCTACACATTTGGAAATGCGATTTCGAATGACAGCAACAGGAAAGTACCTATAGTGTAAAATGTCAGCGAATGGTTCTGTAATCGTACTAACGCCTAATGGCCGAAGATATATTATTAAAGTTACACCAAATACAACAATATTGCAGGTACAGCCTTAAATAATTAATAAGCAAAAAGATAATTGAAGTATGATTATTTTGTCAGTCTTAACCTCTTATGTTTTAGGTTTTAGAAGAAGCCTGCGAGAAGCAAGGTCTGAAACCAGAGGAATATGATATCAAGTTAGTATCTAGGCATATTCGTTAACCCTTGAAAGAGAGTGCTAAATGTTTTTGTGTCCAGTTTTTAATTTTATAATTTAGCCTGGAGCGCATGCTAAACAGAGTGCCGCTCTGGATTGTTCTTAACAAGTTTTAAAGCCCTTAATAGCAAATTTTGAGAATTAGATTGCGTATCTGCTAAAAATGTCGTTTCGTCAGGAATACTCCTGGGTGGGTGCAAAATTGTGCTGAGTTAATAAGTAGTGGCTTAAAGATATGTTGCCTCATTAAAGTCATAATGCCCATACACCCGTCCTTTCAAGCAAGTTCACTTTTTTAAGCATATACATATATCTGCTTAGCTGTATGTCTATCAGTTTGATTGTTTGCCTTTGTACAGCATAGACTGGATAAGCCCTTTTCTGAAACTGAAGCTTAACTGTTCTATGGAAATACAGCACTAAGGACGGACTAGATATATCTCTGAGTTCTTAATTAGATTTCATGTTATTACGCAGAATGAGTCGCTTGAGAAAATGAGAATATAGTGTAATCAATAGGTGTTTTATTTCTAATAACAATTATAAAAGTTTTATTTAGTGCTCAAGCTTTTGGTTTTAAGAGTTCAGCATAATAAAATATCTTAACATTTACATAAGAATCATGTTATGGGTCAGTTGGCTTTGATTTATGACTGTAATTTATTTTAATTTTATATTTTACAGACACATTCAAAGGAAACATTTGAGCATTGATTCATATAAAATATTTATTATATTCTGCAACTACACTACAATATTTTATACTCACATATATAAACAAAAATATGTTTTTACATTTATCAGTTCATTTACAATTATATCTTCTTGTACCTTCATTTATGTACTGTGGCATGAAGAAAACTCCCTTGATTGCAAAGCTATACAATTTGTAAATTAAGTTTCAGCCACTAATTCAGGGAAATTATGTGGTGTCTGTGATGACAAATTACAGTAGTCTTTTTATAGAACTGATACTCTCATGACTCTAGGCGTAATCTGAATTGTTAAAGCTTTAATTTCTGAATTAGACTGCTAATGTATGTATTGTAATTCCTTCTCCCATGAATGAAGTATATGTCCTCTAACCAGCTTAGTACAGTCAGTCATTTTATGGTAATGCCATGAGAGCACTGCAAAAGGTAACAAGCTTAGAGAGAGAAAGGATATGATAAGGAGGTACAATTCTGTAGACAGCAATAAAAGAAAGAGGTTCACCTTCTACAGTGCCATCAGATTAAGTGGCCACACGTTTAACAGTACCTGAGTTGTGGTTGCACACTGCATCTCTCCCAACATCTTTTCCTGTGTGGATTGTCTTATACATTTAGGATGTGTAACAGGTTCTCCCCATTGATACCTTGATTGCTCAGCTGGTGCCGTAGCTGCCTCTGTGCTTGACGTCACTGCCTGAAATTGCCACAGATACTCCCAGATTACAGGCTCTGCTGCTGGCGGCCCCATTGATTTTTATGGGATTAGTTAATGTGATTTTAAGTAGGCATGGGTTGGAGACTAAGTCTTTTCAAGTGCGAGGTAGGATAACGATACACACTGCACTGTCGTTTTCTGGTTTATTTCGCAACACATAAATGCCTCAAAGAAAAACCTGGGAAAATTTCTGATATTCTGTGTTAACCTTTCCGTATTGCCCCAGTTATTTATTGCATCCTTATGCTAATCTCTTCCCCTTCGAAACTGCAACATTTTGGCACAAAACTAGACCTCTGTTGGTCACAGATTCCCCCTAGACAACTTCACCAGAACAGCCTCTCGGTCTTACTGAACTTCCAGTATTTGTGTTTTTCACCCATGCCATTCTTCTTGTTGTTCTTGTTCTTCTTCTTGTTATATTATCATATCATTAACATTATTATTATTATTATTATTATTATTATTATTATTATTATTATTACTACTACTATTACTAGTATTACTACTGTTATTATTATTATTACTAAAGTTTTATTATTGTCATCACCACTACCGCCACCACCTCCACCACCACCACCATCATTTCAAAAATGACAATATTGAACTTCCTTACATTGCTTACCTTTTCAAAAATGATGTTGGTAATGTTCTGCTTGCACTTGAAGATAGCCAATGAACATCTTAATAGATTGGCACAAACAGGTAATTATTCTTGGGATATGTTGGTTATTTCTTCCCATATATTATTTTGCAGTTCTTGTAATGTTTATGGATTAGATTTAAACACTTTGTATTTGAAATTGCCCCCACAAGTAAACATAGTAAGAGGCCTGTGGATTCAGTGGGTCAAATCCCTACGCAAAGAAGTGTGAGCTGTATGGGCTGTAGCGCCATCTTGTTGAAATTGCTGTAATTTGAATAGTTTTGTGCTGACCCATAGCTGACTCCTGTTTGTTGAGCTAACTTTGAGAGAGGCAGACACACTAACCGCGCACTGATTTCAATATTTTTGACTGTTAAAATGTGACTTTTCGATTTTGTTTCTGAAAATTACTCACATACTTTTGAATTTATTGACCATTTTATGAACTGTACTGTGGTTAGGTGGATCAATATGAGGAAAGTGTTCCCAAAATGCTCTATGATACAGAGATGGAGATTTATGTTTTGCAAAGTTGCAGCAAATGAAAAGATCTTTGTTCTGTAGTAAATTGGACCATGACTAGACTAACACACGACTGAAAATCACCAAAGATCATTAGTTATTGTCTTGGTCTGTCACATGGCCACTTAATCTGATGACCCTGTATAAACTCACTATTATAAAGTTACTTCAAAGAAACATGCTGAGCTGCGCCCTTAGGTATTAAAGACTCTACCACAGTGCTGTTATCAATTACGTTTACCTAAACGAAATCTGATGTGTTGCACTCACATGACTTTCTCTATTCTTGTACTAACTATTCTTACAATCTCTTGTTACTGTATCTTCATGTTAGTCGAGATAAGCATTTGCAGAAGTTACCTTATTGTTAATTTTCTTGTAGATGCAAGGGGAATATGGGAATACAGTAGGCTTTGATCAATAGTCAAATCTTTTGAAGCTGGTTGCTAAATGAACGCTTTAAAATTCCGTACTCTTTGCACAGCCAAGAGATGAAAAAAGTGAATAATGACCTTCCATTTAAGAAAAATGTAAGTAATGCAAAACTAACACCAATAACAAGAAATATCTAAATGCACAAATCCACAAAAAATGCATTTGGACATAACTTGTGTGTTTTAGCAATATCTACATTTTTTGTACAAGAAGATGTGATTTATCTCTTATGGTTTACCTTTATGCAAAAGTCAAGAGTAAACAGGACTAAATGGGCTATAGCCAGAAAATTCAAAATATGCATTTCATTCACCATAAAAATATCTTAAACTTATGGCATTTTATTCAAAATCGTTAGAGCCATTTTTCAGAAATCAAATTTTCCATGTAAAGGGTAGTTTAGGGTAAAGGGATATTCTTCAAAATGTTCATATCAAATTCTTAAAAGACATTAAACTTAAATACAACTTTGGCTTTTAACCGATTTTTCGTTTTTGAGTTATGTGGTTTACAGACACACACACACTCACACACACATATACCTTTTACTAAAATTGCTTCTTTTTTTATTCGAGGACCTCAAAATATATATTTCTGGTGAAATCTCGACATAAAATTTTTTGAGTCAAGTCAATACTTCTTCTACTTACTATGTGCAGTACAGAAAGTAAAAAACTATGAATTGTTTTAATAATTTAGTTCTGCGTGTAAACCATTTTTGTACTGGAAGCTAGCAGTCTATTTTCAGAAAAAAAAAAAGAAAGATAAGCCTTTATTTCCATGACAGTCTGTGTCTTTTTCACTCTTAAAATATAATTCAAGGTGAAGTTGGATTTGACCTCATTTGGTTGACAATGGCCATTATGGGTTTTTTTGTAGTTCAAATCATTTCAATTTTATTCTTTTTACACTGATGTGTGCAAAAGCACACGTGACAGACTTAACAGTTTGACTGATGATCACTCTGATCAGAATGTAAATGCTGTCTTTGCAATTGCAATTCGCTTCTATCATAGTGCTGCATGAAAATTTTGTGTGTTAGTATGAAATGGGAATTGAATGAAGGTGGTATGCTTGCTGTGACAACGTTGGTAGACATTTACCTCAAAATAAAATATAATTGGTTACTCACAATTTGTATCTTTTGGCAATAAAAATGTATAGTAAAGCAGAACATCAGTAGTCGAACAGCAAGTGTTCTTTGAATGAATTACCTATATGTATTTTTTAATAGACTTTTATACTAGTTATCTTTAATGTTGTCCAAAACTTTAATTAATGAAAATTGCTTGATGTTTAACAGACACCACAATCATGTTTTGGATACCAATGCACTTATTCGCTTCTCTGGGCTACCCAACAATGCACAGCTGGAGATGGCTGCGGCTAAAAAATCACGGACGGAATCAGAGGTTACTCTTTGTCTACAGTTGGAGTCAGGTGAAAGGCTGATGGACAAGTTTCACCCTTCAGGTAAGTTCTTGTCCTATAATTATAATTACTCAATGGTTTTATTTGAGTTGATTTATAATGCAGAGGCAAATTAATTATAAGCTGGTTTTTAAAATAATTTGAGCCTGTAAAAGGAGTCAACAATGTCACTTATCTATCCATTTCCTAATTATGAAATACATGTTTACTTTCTCTGCTGGTAAGTAGAGAAAGCATTGTATTCCTCCCAAAAATATGATGCCAAGATTTCACCGGAAGTATATGTTTTGAGACTCCCTGAATCCAAAAAATCATATTTAGAAAAAGGTGTGTGTGTGTGTGCGTGCGTGCGTGCATGCATGCATGCATGCGTGTCAGTCTGTGGACAGCATAACTCAGAAACCAAAGTTGGTATTTAAGTTTAATGTCTTTTAAGGATGCAATGCGAAGATTTTGAAGAAAATAGCCCCACAACAAACTACCTTTATATGGAAAATTTTTCGAAAATTTTGATTTTCTTGAAAATGGCTCTAACAGTTTTGATTAAAATGCCATATGTTTAAGATATTTGTATGACAAATGAAATGTATATTTTGAATTTTCTGGCTATAGCCTATATAGTCCTGTTTACTCTGGATGACTTTTGAATAACTCGTAAGCCGTAAGAGAGAGACCAAATCTTACTATACAAAAAATGTAGATCTCGATAAAGCACACAATGTATGTCTAAATAAATTTTTTGTAGAGTGAACAATTTCAGAGATATTCCTTGTTATTTGTGTCAGTTTTGGAAAACAAAACTTTCATGAAATGGAACATTGTTGTTCATTTTTTATATTTTAAGCATGCAAAGAGAACGGGATCCCAAAGCTTTAAAAGATTTGACTATTGCTCAAGGCCTACTGTATTTTAATATTCCCCTTGCATCTACAAGGAAATAAGCAATGAGATAATTTGTACAAAAGTTTAATTCAACTGACACAAAGAAGATACAGGAATAAGATTTTTTAAGAATGGTTAGTACAAGAGTAGAGAAAGTCATGTGAGTGCAACACTCAGAGTTTTCCTAATGAGTTTCAATAAATCTGATTCCCCTCTTGAAGAAAGAAGAAGGGTGTATTTGCAGTCAGTTGCATTCAAACTGCATTTTTGTTGCATCCAAACTGTATTTTTGTTGCATTATCACTGAAGCACTATTCTCTCAATACCTCTATAAGTGGTCCATACAAACGACAGTTGCAAAGAGATAAATCTGCGCTCTGAAAACTGGTTCACATTAATCTTAGAACCCAAATCATCATACAATGACAGTACTCTGGGAATGCATATTGGTGATCAAATTGATAGCAAAGTGAAAGTCAAATTTACTCATAGGGATGTCATTTGTTTGTAACAGACTAGGGATGGGACCTCAATACTCGGTGTATATAAGTATGTACCTTTGATACTCTATCAATATTACTCCTATGGTTACTTTTCAATCATTTATTTCCTTTAATTACATTAAGCTATGGTCTCACTTTACACAAATTGTCACCAACACACTGAATTAACTCTTTTTCTTCATGCAGACTTCACAAACATCAGGATTTGTAATACTAACTCAAAGTTACACTATTCCTTTTCTATGCCACCTGGCAACGGAACATTAAAAACATGGGAATGCTTCCTGCAAGGAACCTCAATGTTTAGCGATGTGTGAATCTGACAATACTTTTGATTTTAAGTTCTGCATTATTGAAAGTTGTTGCATTTAACTTTATGCAGATAAGGAATAAAAGAAGTCGAGACTTCATTTTATTGCCTTGCATGTGTACCCAAAGAGTTGCTAGACTTAGCTGTGTTTTTTTGTGAATGAATGAATAAATGTGACATTTCAGACACTCTTGTGTCTAAATGGAAATGTGTTAAATAATGGGGAAGGAGTAGAGGTACTAGTGTAACATGTAGCATTAACATATATGAAATCAATATTAAAGGAGCAATTTTTTGAATGGATAATAAAATAAAACAACTTAGTTGTGAATGAACCTGAATTAGCTAATGCACTAAATCACATTTCTTCAATAGCTTGGCTATTACATTTATGTGATTATGTTCTGGTGCAATATTCAAATAGTAAAGGATTTCCATATATCAGGCCAATCAATAATTGGTTATTCTAATATACACAAACTGTGTGTAGGTAAGCTTAGAAAGTACAATCAGAAATGAAGGCTTAAATCCTTCATCTGATTTGTATTTTCCTGGTAGACCATAAGGGAATCTCATATTTGAGATACTTACCCCAATGGTGACTTACAATTGTAAGTACTTAAGCCTCAGGCTTTTTTAAGGTTTTTATATAACAGTTTCCATATATCAGGCCAGTCAACGATAATATAGTCTATAGACCACAATAGAGCATATTTAAGGCTGTGCTGACATGTTGCTATAGTAGCTCAGTGGTTAAGAGCAGCTGCACTTAGAATGGAAGATCTGTGGTTCAAATTCTGGCTTGGCATTGAATTTTTCATTTCAGATTCCACCTTTCATAGTTAAGGATTTCCTAGAATTTCAAAACATTTATAAACAGCTGAAAAATATGGTATACTCGTTTTATTTCAGATACACTATGGACAGTAGTTTCAAGATTGCAACCAAAAGAAGCGGATTCAAACACAAATCCTGTTATTATATACACACGCAGAGAAGTATGTGGCAAAGAAGCTCTACAAGAAACAACACTTCGTCATTTGGGGCTTACAGGAGGCAGAGCAATTTTAAGGTATTCATTTAGTATATGCTTTCATTCAGAAGTGCTGCAGCTAAAAGTAGATTAAAATGCTGTTGTGCCTCATATTGCTGGGATTATTTTGGCATATGGCAGATGATTGAACTTCACAGAAAAGGTCTTTTTCTTCCTTGTGGTTCTGTTTTTTCTTTAATTAAAGCAATGTTAAGTGTATTTATTACAGCTATATGTTGCTTGCATAAACATATGTTGTTAGCTAATGCTGGATTTCTTACAATGAAGTCATTAATCCTCTTGCTCTCCAACATTTAAAGAGAGCAATAGCAGTAATAGTAACCGTTTTTTAGAGAGCACCATATTTTTATGTTTTGGCGGTCACATCGCTCTCTCACAACCCCCAGAATGTCTGGAGGACCACATCTGTCATTGGTTTACGGGTCTCACCGACCTGACCGGGAGAGTTATCAAAGTAAATTCACTGACCATATCCTCTGATCACCAATCAGAGGATGTATTACATGCCATGACAGGTCAGCATGTTAGGGGTTAAGGTTTTATAGAGAAATTAGAGAAATGGAGAGGTTGGAAAAATAAAGATTCCCTAGCCCTCAGGAACCCTAATAGCATCGGGGTCGGAAGAGAACAAGAGATGACCAAGGTAAGGTCAGATAGAAAAGTTACAGTGAGGAGCAAAACACCAATAAGTGGAAGTAATGTTCTGCTCAGCTTGGGTACCTTGTGGTCGCCATTCACATATCCCCTAGACGGAGACCCCTGAGACATATGTAAACATATGTAAATTGTCACATTTAAGTTATATGAATTGTAAAATTGTTGGATTAAATTAATTAGAGACTCAAATTCTGACATTCCTCACTGAGTTCATAGCTCAAATCTTCATTTGATTCATATGGTCACAAGATTAATTTTTGAAGCAGTGGAAGAGTCTACACTTATTATTTATTTATGCCAACAAACTTACTGTTGGTGTTTTTAAACACACAAGCCGTGTGTGGGCAAAGTTTAAGAGGTAGAACTGGCAAGCGGAAGGTCTGTGGTTCAAATCCCAGTTGTGGCATTGAATTTTTAAGTTCCAGTTCTACCTCTTAAGTCTACACTTGCTTATGATAGATGGGATCTACCAGATAAAGAGATAACATATAGTTGAAAAAGAGAAATAAAGGTTCTGAGATTCTGTTGTAATAAACAGTACATATCCATGGAGTGATTATTGCTTATTTCTTGATAAAAACAAATAAAACCAGCGCTAACAAAATCTGATGTATTGCATTCACATGACTTTTTTTACTCACACTTGTACAGAGTATTTTTACAAATGCTCATTCTTCCATCTACTTCATGTTAATTGAGATTAACATTTGTCTTATTCCATATTTCGTTGTAGATACAAGGGACTTATGGGAATTCAGAAAGCTTTAAGTGATATTCAAATCTCTTATGAGTGGGTTACTGAGTAACAGCTTTTAAACTTTGTACCTTTTGCATGGCAAAAAGAGAGGGGGAGGGTGAGAGGAAAGAACTGTGAGGGGCGTTTGGAAATGATTTACAATTGCATTGTTTTAAAAACACCACTCAACTTATGGGCACATCCTCTCATAAGACGGTGAACAGGTACTAGTACACCATGCAGATGCTAGAGGTAGTTGTGAAAAGATTGTATACTGAAAGATTGTATACCTGTTTGTTAAGTAGAGAAAACCATGGATAAATAGAAGGCGATTGTCTTGGACAAAGATAGACTGCATGGCTTTTGTGGAAGGAAGAAGTCAAAACAATGGATATTCACAAATCTTTAACTGTGGTATGTGGTCAAGAAGCTGCTGCACAAAAGACTGTTTACAACTGGATCACTTGGTTTGCCAGTAGATACAAGAATGTGAATACTGGTTGTCTGTCAACATCACAGACTTGGAGGAACGTTGAGCTTGTGTCTCCATTGATTATAGCTGATAAGTGCATAAGCTTTGATGAACGGAAGACAGGCCAGACAGCCCAGCACACCTACTCTTGGCAATTTGGATATGAAAAAGTGTGTCCACATTAGATTCCACGGGATATGACACAGGCCAGAAGAAGAGCAGAGTTGAAGTGTGTTGTTGACTGTTGAACATGGAGAATGAAGCCCCAGATTTTTTATGAGAAACTGGTGATGAATCACGGGGTCACTGAGAGTCAATCTGAGTGGCTCAGTTGGTTAGATGCTGGCCTACTGCCTCCAAGGTCGTGGGTTCAAATCTGGCCCAGACCAATGGTTTTTAAGTGTGCTTAAAAACGACAGCTCCATGTCAGTAGATTTACTGGCATGTAAAAGAACTCCTGTGGGACGAAATTCTGGCACACCAGCGATGCTGATGTGATCCCGGCAATTGACAGCGTTGTTAAACAACAAAATAATTTTTAATTCATACACCTGAGAAGAAAGTCTGTTCGATAACATGAAGGACACGCTGTGAGATAAAAGCTTCTGCAGCAATGAGCAATTGCAGGCATTCTCTGCATAACTATGCCGCTGTTTATTGATAAATAATTATACAAATTAAAATATGGATACATAAGTTCAATTATTCTTTTAGATAAATAAGTTAGTGACAAATTATTCAATATTGCGGATAATTCTGAACATGGTAATTGAAAATAATGAATAAATTAATATTTAATACACATTGATTCCTTCACTAAAAGGTATAGTTGAAAATAACACTACGATATGGAGCAGTGTGTTGCCACTCATATAGAATTAGTCAAATTGATTCATTAGAAAAAAATACAGAGCAGGTTTATAAAATTCATAAAAAGAAGTAAATATTTTGGCCCTACAAAAGGGGAAGAGCATCTAAAAGCCTGGTGCAAGAGGCACAGGTTATAGATAAAGCTTATTGTGGTTCAAATGCATGGGTGGGTATTAGTGAAAGATAACCCAACATTATTATTTATTTATGCCAACAAACTTACTGTTGGTGTTTTTAAACACACAAGCCATGTGTGGGCAATGTTTTGAGAGATAGAACTGGAACTTAAAAATTCAATGCCACAACTGGGACTTGAACCACAGTGAAGCAACAAGATTCTAAAGTAAGAACAAATTAGGAACTAAAAGCTTCACTTATCTTAGTAATATTGCGCATTCAGAATGAGTTGGAGTCAACTTGAAACAGTGTCAGCACCAAACAACTTGCAATATTACTAAGATAAGTGAAGCTTTTAGTTTCTAATTTGTCCTTACTTTAGATGATTGTGAACTAGTTTTAAATGTATTGGTTATATTGAGAGAATATGCACTTAATGAATGTAAATTAGTTAGTTGTTACATTATAAACCTTAAGCAGGGTAGCTATAATAATCTGTTTCATAGGTGGAACTGTTTTATTCATATTAATATTGTAGTACTATTGTTTGTGCAATTATTAATTTTTTTTGTAATCGTAATACATACGCATGTATGTACCCATCCATGGATGCACCCACCCACACAACATGCACGCAGACATGCCCACACACACATTTATATGGGTAACCAGTAGAGAATAGTAAAGAAAATAATAAAATATACAAATATGTCCATTCAAGTGTGCGAACATTTTAGTCACTGGTGTCTATAACCATACATTTGTAAGTACAATCTTACAATGGACTTGTTACAGACTTGTGTTTAAGGAGATTTTTATGCTGCATGCTTTTAATGTTTTTGTTTGTGCTAACACAGCTGTTATAAATTTAAATGATGTTATTATTACATTATCATAATATATTTCCTGATCATTTCAGCAGTATTATATTAACATTTTCTTTCATTATTTTTCTAATAATGATAAACGATGTTTCAAAACCTAATCCCTGAAATACAATTGTTTATGCAGATGCAAAACTCAAAACATCATTTTCAGTCTGAAACATTGAGACAGAATATTAGAAGACCCCAATAGAAAATTGTTCATGTAAATGTTTGTTAAAAGTGTATAAATATTAGAATTGTTTGTGTTCCATAATAAAAATAGGAGACGATAATTGGGATTACTTCCCTAACGAGAAAGAATTATTTGCGCGGATGAATACTGCGGATGAAGATGAAAAAGGCGGTGTGTTGCGTCAAAAGGACGCCAAGAAATAGTTCACTAGCGTCGGTACCTCCGAGGTAGATGGACATATTTTTATGTGTACGCGTCATGAAACAGTAAAAGTGAATTCATTAAGTATTTAGAGACCTTTAGTTAAATTTTGGCAACGTTAGGGAAGTTGTTCCACTAACATAAGACTTTTTAATGTGATGTGATTTATAAATTGTGAACAAGAAGGTGTAAATAAAATGTGTGACTAAAGTTGGACCCAAGTGTATATGCATTCCATCTGTTACCACGACCTTGTAGATAGAAAACGAGTCTCATAGCACAGCCCATTCCATTAGTTTCATTAAAAACAGCATCAACATGTAACTGCTGACAGTGATAGTGTGAAGCGTCTTGGTATAGTAAATAGATAAACATCTATCCTGGAATGGATATCCTGGAATCGACTTTATATGCAATAAGTTATCGTGCATGGTATTTCTCTTAGCCAGTTTAAAAAACGCCGTCCTGAAAGAATTTGTTTATGGCATATTTTTCGTTCTTTCAATCCATACTTAGATATGGGATAGCATTATGGGGAAGTAATCCATGTATACAAGAAGTTTTAAGAATTCAGGAAAAGACAATAAGAAGTTTGACTAACTTGAAGAAACTTGAACACTGCAAACCATTATTTATAGGATTTGAAATTCCTACTGTTAATTTATATATTTATAATGTTTTGAACCACATAAAAGAGACTTTGCATAGCTACGATGTCAGGAATGATATACATGAAACAATACAAGTAGTAGCAATAAAATCTATATGCCTTACCACAGATTACAGAAGACCTCCAAGTATTACAAACTAATAGGCATAAAACTCTTCAATTCACTTCCAACAAAAATAATTACTGCAAAGTTCAAGTGTATACCAAGAGATTATATAAAGTGAGTGAGTGAGTGATTAGGGTTTATGGACCCGTCAAGATTATATAAATTTGAGATGTAAAACTGGAACTTAAAAATTCAGTACCACAACTGGGATTTGAACCACAGACCTTCCGCTTACCGGGCGGCTGCTCTAACCACTGAGCTATTGTGACAAACTGCCAGAATGGCATTAAATTCTCAAACCAGTTCATATTTCTCCTGGTAAACCACAAAGGCAGTCTCACATCAGAGACAAATTACCCCAATGGTGATTTACTATTGTAAGTACTTTATATCCCAGGATTAAATAACCTTCAGATGGTAATTATTATTTATTTATGCCAACAAACTTACTGTTGGTGTTTTTTTTAACACACAAGCCCTGTGTGGGCAAAGTTTAAGAGGTAGAACTGGAACTTAAAAATTCAATGCCACAACTGGGATTTGAACCACAGACCTTCCGCTTACAATAGCTCAGTGGTTAGAGCAGCCGCCCGGTAAGTTTGTTGGCATAAATAAATAATAATTATTATATAAATTGTTAATTAGACATCCTTTATATAATATACAAGAGTTTGACCACAAAATAAATGTTATATGCAAATGTATCATTAGTTATAAGTAATACAAGTTTTAAGTAGTTTTTCTTTTTTGACAAGGCCTATTGTAACTTTTGTAGCTACTAAATGGTGAATAAATTATTTTTATTTATTATTATTATTATTATTATTATTATTATTATTATTATTATTATTATTATTATTATTATTATTATTATTATTATTATTATTATTATTATTGTTGTTGTTGTTGTTATTATTATTATTTTATTGTTATTTTAAAAGGAGCTGTATTATTTACAGATTTCTTAATCGAACAGCAGAAGAACTGCACCAACAGGCTAATGTTTCTGCCCCTTTAGTGCACAAAGCGGCAGAAAAGGTACAGAGTGTTCCTCCTGCAGTGTCCAAAGCAGTAGCGAAGGCCTCAGCTTCACATAAGAAGTCAACATCTTCTGCAACAACTGCTCAAAAAGTGGTGTCAAAACATGGATCAAGTAAGCAGCAACCAAGTTCACCAGGAACTAAACAAGAGGTATCGCACAGTGTTGTGGCACAAGAAAAAAGACAGAAATCACACAAAGCAGACACTTCTGAACCAATGAAGGTAGATGTCCCTAGTAATGTTAAAAATGAACCTCCCATATCAAGGGCCACTGGCACAAAACCTCTTAGTGCCATCTCATCTCAACCTTCAGAAGAAGAAGTAATACCGGTAAGTTAAAATTACATGTTACTTTTGTTTATTATCTTAAGTGTTGTATATATACTGTTAATTGCTCAAGCAGTGGAGACAATCAATTTACCCCATTAATTTCAGTGTGTGCATGGAGATGTTAGCACAAAAGAAGCAGCAAAAGCCTTATTACTTGTTCTAGCACATACTGCAGAGCATTCCTTATATTGCCTGGCAGCAGAACTACTTGCAATACAGAACCACACTTTTGCATATTTGTTCTTATTGTAATTTGCTATCTTTTGAACCTCAACTATGTAGTTGTGTGTATAGTTTGTTATAAATTTAAAAAAATTATATGCAAATTCAAAATAGTAAGATGTGGAAAATTTGCAATGCTGTTATTTTCTTAATATCACTAATATATGTTATAACATTATTATTGTGGTTCAATATAAATTAATGCAAGGGAATAAATATCACCAAAGGGAACCTCTCAGAAGAGAATTCTCACATTTCACCAGAAAATGAAATTCCATGCCTCCAGAAAGGCAATTTTATTCGATACCTGGGTGTCAATTTCGGTGACAAGATTAATTTCGACTCTCTCCCCACTTTAAATAAACTGAAAACAAATTTGGAACTCCTTATCTCATCTCCACTCGTGTAGGCAGATAAAAAATTCACAATAATTAACACATTAATATGTCCCAGTTTAGTATATCCATTTCAGACGATACATCCAACCAAGATACCCCATAAATTTGTGAATGATGCAGACATAATGGTAAGAGGAGCACTTAGGAAATTTTGCAAATGCCTAATGATCTTCCCAATGATATGATCTAATCAGACACAAAATTCAAGGGATTAGGCCTATTTTGTCCTGCATGGAAAATCTATTTACAGCATATCAATACCTGCAAAATATTTATCAACGCAAACATTACCTTTCTTAATAAAACAAGGACTCTCCCTCAGGAAATTTCATCCAGTCTCGCTGCATTGAACATTCCAAATTCAAATAAAATTATCAATAAATATGGAAATATATACACACAAAAAGTACGCCAACAACTACGAGAAAGATCATATGAGAACTGGACTAAAAAAGAACACAAAGGGAAGGGCGTACTTTTATACAAACAGTATACTCCAGCTAACAGATGGCTTCGGAATCATAAAGGCCTCACTTGCAGTGAATGGAGAGAAGCCATAAAGATGACAACAAACATAACAGCAGTCCGTAGTGTACCTGGCAGATCCATAGACTGTTGGCGCTGCCACAGAGAGATTGAAACGCTTGTGCATGCTCTTGGATCTTGCCCTCATGGTGAACTTTTATACAACTCGCGTCATTATGCTGTGCGTTCTCTAATTGCAGACAACCTGAGAGGGAAAGGATACACTGTATTCGAAGAAGTACAAGGTCTCTCAGATGAAGGCAGCAACAGAAGAATCGACATAATTGCCTTCAAACCAAATTCTCCTGAAGGTCACATCATCAACCCAATTATCAGATTTGAATACGGCGAACATCAGCCAGATGAAGTGAATGAGGAGAAAAAACGCATCTACTAACCAACCATTGATTATTTCAAACGAAGTATCACCTAGAGTCCAGTGTAACAGGACTAATGGTTGGAGCAAGAAGGACAATTCCGAGGTTACTTGCAGAATTCCTGAAGAGCTTTGGCTTATCCAAAGATTTGGCATACAATATTGGTATACTGTCGCTCAAAGGCTTATAGCTGTTGTTAGAAATCACCTGTACGGACCATGATTTATTTTTCTGTTTTATTTATTTATATATAATTTTTATTGTTTTAAGAGCTAATACTTTGTCATTTACAAATTTTAGCTTTTATACTTCATATTCGTTATGTTTTATTAACTATTTTGTCACTTTTGTATAAGTATTCTTTGTCTTTTTGGCAGCCTGTAACTGTAACAGGAAGATATTAAAATTAAAAGAAACAACTATGTGTTTTATGCATGTACTGAAAATTTCAGCCTCTACCTCTGATACTTTCTCAGAAAAAGCTACATGAATTCACATGTTTTAAGAGTAAATTTTATTATTTTCCTGCTGGATGAAATAATTTTTGTAGATCAACCACATAAGCTATCAATTCAAATAACCACTTGCAATAATCATAATTAATAGAATAATTTATTAAAATTTCAGAAAAAACATTGAGAACATCAAGAGCAATAGTAATTTAAGTTAATTTAAGTAAAGTGTAATTTCAGTATGTTCAGACCTTGTCCCCTTAATAGTCCATATAAATCAACAAATATGAATAAATGTTAGCAACTAAAACTTCACTTATCTTTTATAATTAGGTGTTAATTTCATTTCCAAAACAAATGAATTCAATGCCAACAAATGAATTGAATTCAATGCCATTCTGGCAGATTGTCACAGTAGCTCAATGGTTAGAGCAGCTGCCTGGTAAGCGGAAGGTCTGTGGTTCAAGTCCCAGCTGTGGCAATGAATTTTTAAGTTCCAGTTCTACCTCTCAAATAATGTATCAAGTTTCACTCCAGATGGATTAACTTTATTTTAAATATTCTATGTCAAAATCAACAATAGCAAGTCTTAAAATGTTGCATTTCCAAGCTTGTTACATCTTTGCAAAGTTAACAATTATAACAATATTATATTCGGCGAAGAAAGCTGTCGTATAATATGATAAATCTATTACTGTTTCGTTTTCTTTCTTCTGAGGAATGCAAATCGAAAACAAAGAATCTTCTAAGAAAAACTCTTCTTTAGTATACAAACATGAAGCTATTAACAGTGAAGCAAATTAAATCCACCAATATAACAAACAATATAGAGACCACAGGCTTCACTTATCTTAAATATGTGGTGTAAGTTGTTGAAACACAGACTATAGTTTTGGCACACCTCAATGATGTTCTCAAGGTGACTTGCTAGTAGCAAGGTTCACATATTAAGATAATGAAGCCTGTGGTCTCTATATTGTTATATTGGTAGACAATTCTGTTATCTTTTGTAACTAAGTGTTGTGAAGGGATCAGCTATATGCATTTATTGATTGTTTTAACCCTTTCACTGCTGAGATATTTTGCTACATATGCTGTTCTTTCTCTAATTCCTAAACTGGTTTTCATATCCCTTTCAGAGGCACCTCAGTCAAAGTGATTCAGATAGCTGTGGTGGTTAAGGCAATACATAATGCAACTGACCATTCATTCAAAGCCGTATGCTGTGAGTTCGAATCCCAGCAACTGTAGTGAATTGTGCCTGTGGTAAAGGAAGGGGAGGGCCCAAGTAAAATAATTGGTATAATGGCACGCTTGGAAGCTGACAACTACAGTTTTAAATTAAAATACCAAATTTTTGCAATAATATTTGTCAATAGGAAATGGCTGCAAATGTTTGAATTCAATTTATTTAGGTTAGCATAACAAGAAAGTGGACAATATCTTAACAGTGAAACAGTTAAATGCACCGTTGTCTATGTGATGCAAATGCAGTGAAAGGCAAATGCAGTTGAATTATGAAAAGTTTGCCCTTCATGAATTTTAGAATAATTTATTTATATGAAAATCCTTTTAGCTTCGAATAGATGTATCAAAATGGTTATTTAGGATATACATGCAATCCATGGGTTTTCAAATATTGGAGAGCCGGCCTTAGTTTACATAAATATAACATTCTTGTGATATTAAATTGCAAACAAAAACATATATTGAATATTATAGAAGGATTACATAATACAGTAATGATAACATCATTGTGAAAATTTAAGGAAATTAATCAATTAATTAATAAATCAGATAAAATGAAAATTAAGAAATTTATGGCTCTGACATTAATATTGCCTCAACTGTAAGCGTTATTTGTTTAATAATTATTTATTTATGCCAACAAACTTACTGTTGGTGTTTTTAAACACACAAGCCGTGTGTGGGCAAAGTATAAGAGGTAGAACTGGAACTTAAAAATTCAATGTGGCTTGAGAATTTAATGCCATTCTGGCAGTTTGTCACAATAGCTCAGTGGTTAGAGCGTCCGCCCGGCAAGTGGAAGGTCTGTGGTTCAAATCCCAGTTGTGGCATTGAATTTTTAAGTTCCAGTTCTACCTCTTAAACTTTGCCCACACATGGCTTGTGTGTTTAAAAACACCAACAGTAAGTTTGTTGGCATAAATAAATAATAATTACCATGTGAAGGTTATTTAATCCTGGGATATAAAGTACTTACAATAGTAAGTCACCATTGGGGTAATTGTTTCTGATGTGAGACTGCCTTTGTGGTTTACCAGGAGAAATACGAACTGGCTTGAGAATTTAATGCCATTCTGGCAGTTTGTCACAATAGCTCAGTGATTAGAGCGTCCGCCCGGCAAGCGGAAGGTCTGTGGTTCAAATCCCAAGTTGTGGCATTAAATTTTTAAGTTCCAGTTCTACCTGTTATTTGTTTAAATTTGCACCCTTCAGTTTTTAAATAATTTCTGTCCTGAATATGTTTTACATTTTCATACTGGTTTGCAGTTGTTGAATTAATAATTTATTCGTGCTAAAAACATGAGTGGGGTGTAGAACTGGAGGGTGGGACATGGTCAGTGCCCCAAGTACTCCCAGCTAGTTATGTGGCCTTCATGACCTGGGGTTGCAACTTCTTTATTCAAGTAGCTCCTAAATTGGGCCCCTTGGGACCTAATGAAGCTCGGAGTGCACATGTGGACCCAGACGCAGGCCCAGACCCACTGTTGTAAAATACATGATCTCAAACTGGAACTAGCAGCAAAGTACTTTATTACACAACAATCAAAACTTTTACCAGTATTGTTTTCTTAGCTTATACAGTAGAATCTGGGTAATTCAATCAATGTGGACTGAGAGGGTGTCAAGTTACCAAATGTTGAATTTTATGGAATAAGGGGTAATTCCCCGTCATCTAGTTTAATTTCCAGTTCATGTTAATTTGTCTTTTCTTCTCATTCAAGATTTTCATTGACACAAACACAGCTCAACACAACACTAACAGTAAACCTGAAATCTGAAAAAGATACTGTAACCAAAAATGTGTAACTGAAAGTTTAGCTTACTGTGTTTATACTGGTAAAGCAACAGACCTTCTAAAAAGTGTTTGTGTTGTGTATTCACATTATTAGCAGCAAGCTTTTGGTTTGGTGACAATGGTCTGCCATCTGCTTTTGTTCTGACCAGATATCGAACGTCCATATGCAATCAGCTCTTTTGTTACTTTTAGGGAGAATGTGGTAGGTTGCATGTGTACACTGATTATATCCCATAGTAGATTACAGAAGTTATTACAGTCAAGTTTAACGATAAAAAATAAGAATATTAAAATAAAAAAGGTGTTGAGTTTTATGGAATGTTGAGTTATCTAGAGTTGAGTTATCAGGGTTCTACTGTAGTTCAATTTCAGCGGGGTACTCATCAGTATCAGTAATGGTGTTACTCCCATTATTTTCTTCATGGATACTGCTTAGAAAGGCTGACTTAGGCCAAGATGAACAATCATTTAGAACAAAAAGCATCATTAAGCCAAGGAATTCAGCGCAGTTAGGATGCAAGCTTCAAAACTACAGTGCATTATGCCTAAATATGATGGCTGTATGTTAAGTGCTAATGTGTTGTATCGCACATTAGAAAAAACTTTATGACACGTACATCTTACATGTAAATACAAATAAAATTTCTGCTAATTTTTCTCCTCTCAATCAGTGTGTGGCTTTTTTCTGTGGAAAATATTTTTAAAACCTGTTTTCCAAAATTTAGGGGTGCAGCTTATATGTGGTTGCAGCTTATTTTTTGGGCCAATGCGATACATTATTCCAATTCCAAATGGTCAGGAGCATACAAAAATGTAATAGTTATTTTGTGCCAACCAACTTATTGTTGGTTGTTTTAAACATGCAAGCCATGTTTAGGCAATGTTTGAGAGGTAGAATCAGACTGAAAAATTTGGTGCCATAACCAGGATTTGAATTTTTCAGTCTTGATTCTACCTCATAATGTGTTTTTGTCATGCTTTAAGAGACACTTATAAGCTCGTTGTTATTGCAGCTGGGAGCAAGAAATGCTTTAGCATTCAGTTTTGAAATGGCACAAGCAGTTCCATCAGATGATTTACCAGATGATTTCTTTGACCTTACTGTTGATGATGTACGTGCTCTATTCCGAGATTTGAAGAGGAGAAGGTAATGTGAGCATTCTTTTGTTAAGTACAGTTCTATGCACACATAAAGCTTTTCTGTTGCAAATTAGCTGTATCTATTACACCCAATAACTTCTTGATTTCAGAGCGGAAATGGAAGAAACACCTCTTGTTACAAATGCACAGAGGGAGCTAGAAGAATCAAAGAGGGTCTTAAGGCAGCTCAATGACTATCGGCGAACTGTAATAAGAATTCAGTTTCCTGATCGGATAGTGCTTCAGGGGACTTTCACGCCAACTGAGAGAGTGTCTGTTGTAGAGGAATTTGTTAGGGGATATCTGGAAAATCCAAGAACAGAATTCTATTTATGTAAGTTTTTAGTGCTTTTTGTGTTATTCTAACAGATAATGTGTGTGTGTGTGTGTGTGTGTGTGTGTGTGGTTTAAGGGCCCGTCGACAGCTAGGTCATTTCTAACAGATAATTTTGTAGTTCTTGAATGTGTGAAGAAGATACTGCTTTCTTCTCTTTATTCATGTTATTTGACAGTTTAGCCCTGATGTTTTATTTTTAAGGTTATTTTTAAGGTTTTTAAGGAGCAGGAGCAGGACTGACACGGAGGGGGTGACTTTGGCACTCAGACCTCAGAGATCTTTCTTCCTGTGCCCCAAAAAGCACTTTTGGGAGGGAGGAGAGATAAGAGAAGAGATAAAGGGCAGCCAGATCACAGGAGAGTAGGCACAGCAGAAGGCAGGGGTTCCTACATTTTCCCAGGTTGAAGCTCGCTAACACCAGCTAGTACACCAGTTCCCTGCCAGTTCATGCAGAACAGTGGCTGCAAGGGCCCCTCCATGGCTCAAGGGCCCGAGTGGGGACTTGAGCTGGAGCCTGGCTTTCATGTCAGGGGACGGAGTTACTCGGAGCATTTCTTCCCCATTCATACTGTACCCGCTGAGGCTTTCTACCCTGAAAGAGATCAAGTGGATGAAAGGATGAATGAAATTAGTAGTGAAGTGAAATTAGGGGGATGAAAGTAACCTACCCAGCATTTGCCTGGCAACATGGGAAAATCTAAAAAAAGAAAGAAAAAAAACATGGGTCTGGTAGGCTTGCCGTGGGGATTGAACCCATAACTTCTTGAATGCAAGCTTTGTGTGTTACCACAGAGCCATCTCGCTTCGTATATCCAAAGGTACATTTTGTTTATTGCTGTGATAGCAATTTAGAACTTCAAAAAATGTTATGAAATAATATTTTAAAAATTTGCTGATGTATAACAGGTTTTATTTAAAGTGATTTGTATATTTGTTGTTTTAGCAGTCATATAGGTGGATTTCTTTAATACACTTTGGATATTATTTTAGCAAAGGGCTTTTGCTAGTTTTTAAGTTAAAAGGTTTTATTCTCATACCTTTTTGTGCCTGGTGGTCACTAATATTAGATCAGTTGATATTGCATGAAGTTTCTTGATCTGGGTGGGTGAATGGAGAATTGTAATTATGGACATTATTTTCAGTAATGACACATGAATTATTTGCTGCTTAAAAGAAATCTAATTTATTGCACACTTTCTGTTACAAGTGTGTTAAGCTTTATACTCATGAATCTTATTGCTATTTCAAGATTCCTAATTTGAAGCAAATAAATAAGTTTCCCTTGGCCTTATTCAGGTAAATGTTATTTTTGCTTATCTCAATCTTTCAAGAGTGGTTATTATTTCACAATATTTTATCAATACCTAAATATGTATTTAGGTAGCTTATATATGCTCTGCACTTACAAATTCTTGGTTTATTTTTAAAAGTTTCGACACATCTTAGAACACTGAAATTCTTTGTCTTAAAAAAATTTTCTCACAACACTCATAACTTTTTGAATCAGCAACTGTCTTTCATAGAATATTAACAAAATCATTACGTTTTGATTTCTTGGTTTGCATATATTCATTATCATAGAAGATGCTGGAAGTGCTGGCCAACTTGTCTTATATGTATTTCATAGCTTCTTATGAAATTATCACTCACTGAATCAGTTCTACATTAATGGACTTACCACATATTTCGGCAGATAAGACCTTCAGATAATACGAGGTGTAAAGTTTTGTCAAAGTTCTATAGTTATAGCATGTACCTGCCCTATAATTCCCAAACTATATACTTCTAAAATATTAACAGCCTATTAACTTAGTTTATCTAGATCAATGATTATCATCTGGGTAATAATACTGTATAAAATATCCCAAATTATGTTCTACTCGTAATTTTTAGAATGAACACATTTTATTTACTTGAATTTGGCAGCATTGCCTTGTGATTATTGAACAATCACAAAAGCACCCAAATAATTAGAACTCTCTCTAGTTGCAAGCTACAAAAAATATCATTAGTCAGTTAGAAGCAAGTGAATTCCCACTGCACAATATCAACTTTCTGATTATCAATATACATTGCAGTTCTCGAAGTCTACTAAAAAAGCATGCTTTTTGGTCATATCATTGCACTTTGGATTGGAAATTTATGTATATGAATTTGAGAAAATATATGTTTTACATTTCATTGAAATTATTATAAAATGCTAATTCACATTTTTAGGACAGTTTTCTAGAATATGTAATCAACTTTACCGATGATGCTATAGGATGTCCCATAATGAACACAATTTTTAAATTGAGTGACTTGGTTTGTAAGGTTGCCATACTTGAAATTTAGCGTACTGTCATATTATAATGAAAATTGAGTCGGATTGAAACACAGAACATCACTTACATATAATTAATCTTGACCGGTTTCAAGGGCCCAACTTGCTCCCATCATTAGAATTAAACTGAATTAAACAACTGGTTCTTGTTTGACTGTTTGATGTATGGTTGGTTGAGATGACATCTAGCGGTGAGCCGAAAAAAACTTCCATAAAGGGTTTTTGGAGGAACCAAAGTTCATTATGCGGAGCTTGTTTTTTATTATATGAATTTTTTCCCAAGCATCCAACTGAAGCGTGTGTTGTAGCTTTTAAAAGTTTTATGTTTGGTGTAATGTTGTGGCTGGATGTCCAAAAATGGTGTGCAACTGCAGATTTATCCATTTGTTTGTATTTGATGCATCTCATGTGTTCTTTTAGCCTGGTTTCTAAATTCCTCTTGGTTTTCCCTATGAAAATCTGGTCACAATCTGGGCAACTGATTTGATAGATTCCTGCTTTTTTGTTCTGTGGTATCTGGTCCTTTGACTTGTTGCACAATAATTTCTGTATGCTGAAATTATTTTGTGGGGCCAAAATAATGTTGTTAGCTAGTGCTGGATTTCTGACAACGAAGTCATTAATCCTCTTGCTCTCCAATATTTTTCACTGATGGATGGGGCACTAGCAGTGGCCGGGCATATTTGAAGGTGGTGTTGGTCCATTTCCTCTTGCAGATCACATAGAGGACAGATTAAGAGACTTAGCAGTAATACATAGTAACCGCTTTTTAGAGAGTACCATATTTTTATGTTTTGGCAGTTACATCGCTCTCTCACAACCCCCAGAATGTCTGGAGGACCACACCTGTCGTTGGTTTATGGGTCTCACCGACCTGACTGGGAGATATCAAAATAAATTCGCTGACCATATCCTCTGATTACCAATCAGAGGACGTATTGCATGCCATGACAGATCAGCATGTTAGGGGTTAAGAGAAATGGAGAGGTTGGAAAAATAGACTCCCTAGCCCTCGGGAACCCTAATAGCATCAAGGTCGGAAGAGAACAAGAGATGACCAAGGTAAGGTCAGATAGAAAAGCTACAGTGAGGAGCAAAACACCAATAAGTGCAAGTAATGTTCTGCTCAGCTTGGGTACCTTGTGGTCGCCATTCACACATCCCCTAGATGGAGACCCCTGAGGTAGGCCAAGATAATGTTGTAGTGCTTACTTGGATGGCAACTGAATTTTTTGAAAATCATATTGCTTTTTATTTGAGAGAGTTTAGTGATCTCTTTCAAGTGTTTCTGTTGTGTGGAACTGGGTTGAAGCTGTTATTTTTTATGTAGTTTTCTGAGTGGGTAGGTTTTCTGTAAATACCAAAACATTTTATTTTGGCATCTAATTATTTTTAAGTCCAAAAAGGGTAAAGTGTCTTTCTCTTCCATTTCCATGGTGAATTTTATGGCTCTGTTTTGTAAGTTCAGAAGTTTTAGGGAATCCTGGATGAATTTGTTAGGTGCTATTGCAAAAGTATTGTCTACATATCTGTGCAAAACTTTGAACATATGTGGAAAAGAGGTTGTTATGTGTGTTTCCAATTTACTCATGAAGAGATCTGCCAGGAAGGTTGTAGAGGATTTCCCATGGCTAATCCCTAAGTTTGTTGGTAGGATCTATTGTTAAAAGTGAAGCTATTTTGTATGATGCACATTTTCGTTAGATTCATAAGGTCATCTGTTTCATCTTACTTATTTAGAGAAGTCATTTCTTCAGTTGGGCTAAAAATTAATCTGTTGGAATACTAGGGAAGAGTGCTGTGACATCAAAGGATACAAGTTTGGCTTCTGGAAACCGGTCAAGATTAATTATATGTAAGTGATGTTTTGTGTTTCAATCCTACTCAGTTTTCATTATAATTTAAATTCACATCACTGTTACTAGCTTATAAAAAGATACTGCCATATGTTTGTATTGTGATTAACAATTGTCATTTGTATGGATTGTTGTGAGCTAAAATGGAGGACTACCCAAAGGATTGATTTGTCCATTTTTGAAACTGCATTTTAGGTATGATGAAAATACTGTGGTTGTACCATGATGTGTAATTTTTGGTAGACACAATGTGCCAAATGTGTCAACAGTGTAGAGGTTATTCTTTTTTAAGTTTAACATCCTTTAACCTTGTAGATCATAGCAGATGAATGAATGGGCTAAATAATGCCCAAATAATCCCAGGTTTCATAGAACTTAAAGTTGCCCAACATTTGTCTTCGCAGTATAAAGAAGAACCCCAGAAAAAACCATATCTGAATAACTCACCCTAACCAAGATTCAAACCTGGACCTCTTGAATGTGAGGCAGAATGCTACTAACACACCACAGAAATGGGCAGTGCAGAGATTAAAGGAAATGTGAACATACAGGATTGACAAAAATCATCAAATCATCTTGTTCTTGATGATCAATAGAGAATGCTGCCCTCACTAGACATAGTTTGCTATGAATCCTTTGAAATAAATTTGCTACCATTCTAAGAAACAGTTTGCAGCAAATTTTAACAAAAGAGATGCAGACACAACCTTTCAAGATCCAAATATGAGCTGAAGCTGATGCCCATTTGCAGTGTTGAATATTTACTGTTTGAATTGTGAGAAAACAGGAATTGGAAACTGATTTGCATTAGATAATAATCTGCAAGGAGTTACATTTCCAGCTAAATGGTCATGTGTAGGGCTAGGATTTTTAGGTGCTAAAAACTTGAGAAATATTTATTTTTTATGCACTGAAAATGTCAAAAATATATGCCAAAACATATAAAATACTTTTTAAAAAAAATTATTGAACTAATATAAACATTATTAGATGCTTAATTAAGCATTTAGCAGTGGAGGAATACCCGTTCTTATCATGTTGGCTCATGTAGCTTGAAAAAACAGGATGTTTATGTTTTCTTCTAACTGAAGGGATATGCTATCTATTCATTCTAAGGTTGATCCGCGCGAAATTGAACCCAGGTGGCCAGTGCACAGTTATAATGTATCCTTCCGCCATTCGCGCCAGAAATACTGTCACAACCATGTGGTGAGTGCATGCGATACTTAACAGAAAGAATACGATCCCTTATTCCGTCAATTTAAAGTGACTAACATGTAACTAGAGACGATAAGACTGATAGTCACAACAAAATAAACGATGCACATGTCATAATTATTATTTTTCTTTGCGAGCACTGTTTATACTGGTACTCGAAACACCGCTGAACTCAGAAGTTAATTTCGCTACTTCTTTGACGGGAACAGTTGGATATTTCTCACACAACTTATAATACACGTTAAACACTATTGTTATTTCACCACTAGTCAATGGTTTTCCCGCGTTATGCTTTGCATAAGTTGACGAAGACACAAGAGCAAATTCACCGCAGCCATCTGCCATGATTCTAAATAGAAACTGCTGCTGTAAACAATACTCAGATATCAGGTAATTCCACGAGTTGCATGTTGGGACTTGTAGTTCTGTTTATCAGTGTACATCAGCGTTAATCAACCTCTTAGGTATTTGTGTACAATATTACATCATTTAATGATAAATTCATTCTAAAACTCAGATTACTAGGATGGGACTACTTCCCTGCACGCATTGCTGCCGTGTTGTACCACGGTGCACTGGTCACATGGGTTTGTTTTGACGCGGACAAACCTAAGACTGAACTTAGTATAGTTGATATATCAATTCTTCCAATAATGAACAATAATTACAACATGTTGCCTATGTAATTGGGCATTAAAGAAGTTGGATAATGACTTGTTAAAAATAACTCTGCTGCTTTTAAGTGACTTCATGTAAACATGCTTGCCTTCCGGCAAGCGGAAGGTCTGTGGTTCAAATCCCAGTTGTGGCATTGAATTTTTAAGTTCCAGTTCTACCTCTTAAACTTTGCCCACACACGGCTTGTGTGTTTAAAAATACCAACAGTAAGTTTGTTGGCATAAATAAATAATAATGTGAAAATTATTTTACAAAGACGTTTCCTTTATGCAATTTTTGTGTAATTTATGTGATTTGGGGCATGGAGAATCCTTGCAAGATACATGAGAAGTTACTGTGTGCAGAACAAGACTTAGTTGGGTGCAGATTTTGAGCTAGTGTACTGATTGGGTCATACTTTTTTGATGATGAGAGTGAACAAGTTATGACAATGATTGATAAATGTTATCACTATACTTGAATTAACGTAACTTGTGAATTCTGGAAGTTCTCTTGGCATGCTTTATGCACTTGATAGAAGATTATCACAGGATTGCGTGGCCACAATGGCTATTGGCTACTTCAAGCTTAAACCTGGTTGTCATGACAACAGGCTCTGCCACTCTCTACCACATGGTAATGCATGCCAAAGCCATTGTCAGAATTCATGCCAACACATAATACAATTTTATGGCAGCAGTTGCAAGAATTTAATGTGGAAAACAGTGATCCAACAGGATTGCGGACCAACCATATTGCTGTTGAAGCAACAAGATTGCTGAGAGAAAGATTTCCTGCCTATCTCACTTGGCCACTGATACTGTGTGATTTGATACCATATGATTATTTTTCTGTGGTATGTAAAATTGTATGTTCATTTGGACAATTCATGAACCTTCCCTGAATTCAAGGCAAAAAGTAGATGTGTTACCAGTGAAATTCAGCAAACTTCGCTCTTAAGTAATTGAAGATTGTACCAATAGAGTGAAGATCTGCCAATGAATCCATAAATTACATTTGCCTGATGTTTTGTCAGCTGTTTGATGCCAATGTTTGTGCTTAATACTGACTTAAATTGCATCAGCTTTTTATTATTAAAACAAAACTATTCATAATGGGACACCTTATACAGTATTAAGTATATCTTTTTTAATATAATTGCATTAATTTACAACTATTTTCTTCACCCTGACAGATACGACTCCACCTAAAAGAATCTTGCCTCCTACGGAGACGCTGGTTGAAGCTCATTGTGTGCCAAATGCTATGGTTTACTTTGGAAGTAAAGCTCCAGAAAATATTGCAAATAGATATTTGCATAAAGATATTCTCTCCAAATTAAGCTCACCAAAAGCTGCAACGCTTGTAGCAAGCTCTATAAGGTAACACACTGTGATGTATATAATATAATGAAAATGTACACTGAAAAAACTCAAAGCTGCATTAACCTTCAGTGTGTAGAAAAGCTTTGAATTTTTTCTTGTAGAAGACTGTTGGAACTTATACTTAACCACCTTTACTATTTAAAATACAAACAGGTATTTAAATTCAATATAATTTGGTTCAAATACTTGTGTTTTTACTTCCTCTTTCCACATTCAATTTTAAATTAACACAGCCTGTCTTAAATAATTTAATCCTTGCACAATGGTTGCATTGTATGTTTTTACGTAGAAAAACGACATTGCAAATGTGATGATTATGCAGTGAAATATGGTACTGTGCTTATTCATATTCTTAGAAAGCACTTCATTTCTGCAGTATTGAAAGTGAAGAACTTATCGTTCACAACATTTTACCCATTAAAAACAGAGTACTGTAAGAAATGCATACACACTTGCTTTTATGCCAAGTGACCACAGCTACATTTTTTTACACTAGTACAAATGCCATTGCTCTGTAATGTGTTTGAAGTGGTTACCTCACAGCTAGTAGGAAGAACAGCTCACAAACTAGGCTTCACTAGCACTACTTCTTTTCTGGAGCTAAGAGATAGTTGAAGTCATGGTTAACCATTATGTAGATCCTTTATGATCAATTTAAACAAAATATCTAGTTAATTAAGGAAATTGAAGCTATTAACAGTGAAGCAACAAGATTCTAAAGTAAGAACAAATTAGAAACTAAAAGCTTCACTTATCTTAGTAATATTGCAAGTTCTTGGTGCAAAGCTGGCTAAAGTTTCGAGTTGACTGCAACTCATTCTCAAAGCTATAGCATATATATATATATATATATATATAGGTATAGCTTTGAGAATGAGTTGGAGTCTACTCGAAACTTTAATCAGCTTTGCACCAAGAACTTGCAATATTACTAAGATAAGTGAAGTTTTTAGTTTCTAACTTGTTCTTACTTTAGAAAAATATCTAGTACTAAAACATTTCATGTTTTGCATAAAGAAATAGCACTACTGTCATTAAAGTACTGGATGCCAGAACCAAAATTTTGAGAACATCAACCATCCAAGTTAATCTGCATGAACAGAGTATTTTGTAAAGCATTTCATCTTGGGAAAACATTTCATAATGAATAATTTTAAGCTTGAGTTTTATCTTTGGTATATCATTTGTTTTAAAATTTGTAACAGTTAATAAACTTACTTATTTATTAATTTTGTTTAGGCTTCTGAAGAATCCTGAAAGCAAGGTACCTTTACTTGGAAATATCAATATAGCACAACGAGAAGAAGAAATTGTTATAGCCAGACAAAGCAACCCAAGTACATCCAGTGGAACCAAAGGTTCTAAAGTGCCAAAATGGTTTAAACCTGTTTAGTAATTGTAACTGCTGATTTCATGTTATTTGTTGTGTAATTATTGGAAAAAATAAATAATATGAGCATTATCTTTTAAGGTGTAATACATTTCTCTATACTCCTAGACTCATGGTAATAATTGCTCTGGCTGTGTTTAGGCCAAGACAGTTGAATAACCATCACAGAAAGAATCATACACTTGGGGTTGTAACACTACACTTCATATAGTTTTGATTTATTGTGACATGTTTTGGTAGCAGTACTGTCCAAATGTGCTCGAGTACATATAACTCATACCTAAGGAGGTGCAGGTGCCATCACAACCACCATTAGGGCAAGTACCCTTCTTTTGAAAGGAAAAAGGGAATGCACTGGTTAGGGAAGTAATGAATACTGCTTTAGGTGTACAAAAACGTACTTCAGGTTGTGTACTGTGAAGATATTTGGAAGGAAATAGTTTTGTCTTGAAATTTGAATATTAGAAATCGTTGCAGTAAAAATTGCTTATGAAGTGCACCATGTTGGACAGGGTTGTTCAGGAGCTTTTGCTCCCATCCTCAGGAATCACCCAACAGCTGAGAGATCCTGGGGGAACTCTCTGTAGACATGGAGACCGTTGTAGAGGTAGTTGCACGATGAATGTGCTGTGTTGGTCTTGTGCCAGTATCTCAAAGTTCATAAAGTCACCCCTGTTTCTCAAGATATGTATTTTCCTCCATGTTGTCAATTCTGATGGAATATTTGTGGATTTTAGAAGCTATGGGGCACGATTGATTTCATGGTTAAGGGACCAAACATATTGCTGGTACTGCTGATTTATCTAAATTTAAAATTGACCTTATAGTTAAACTATGAAGGCTGTGATTTAAGTACTTACAGCATAAGTCGCCATTAAGGTATGTTATTTCATATGAATGTAAGATCTCCTTGTGGGAAAAATGCAAGTGAGTTGGAGAATTTAATGTTGTGTTAGCACATCGGTCATGATAGCTCAGTGATTAAAACAGCCGGACAGAGACAGAAAGATCTATGGTTCAAATTCCGGCTATGGCATTTAATTTTTCAGTCCCTTTCCAACCTTGTCCTACACACGGCTAACCTGGAAGAATAATTAATTTCCATTATTGACCTTATTTTCTGAACAGATGTTACAGGAGAATGGTATTAGGAACAATTAATGCAGATTTTATTAAAAGGTATTATTATGGAAACCATTTTGGAACAGTGTAAATGGAGTAATTAAGGTGACTGTTCTACTCATACGGGACTTGGTTGAAATCACCCAATCATGTGCATAATAATTTTAAATTTCAACCAATGACAGCGCTCATTTGTGAAAAATTTATCACATTTCATTATCACCTCCTCTGCTTTTCTTATGTTATAATCAGGTTAGAGAATCTAGCTAGCTGCACCATCTACAGATGTGCAACAGCTGATGTTAAGTTGATGCAACAGAGCTGCTATTCAAATATCGCTGACACTTGCTTTGGTGAACCATTTTATGCTGAAATACATGAAATAATTTGAAGAGAGAAACTTCAGAACACAGAATACAACAGGAAATATGTTTGGAATCAGTTTGACAAATTTTGTATTGAAAGAAATTAATTAACAGCAGATACTCCAACTTCTGACATTAGGAACATCTTAAAAAACTGGAACATCAATATGAGAGTCTTGTAGGCCGTGCCAATAGATGCTGATGTATGTGTTCATGCTACATGTTTCTTTTAAGAGATTAGTAATTACAATACAGCATTTAAATAACATTTCATTTACCATATCATCCTTTAATTTGTGAAATGGTCTTAAGGGGGCAGGTACAGCTTAAGGGGTATAAAAATTAGTAATATTCAATAATTAATTCCTATGAATTGAACAATCATGTAAAGTTGCTATTCATACCATAAAACATAGTGGTTTTTCCACACGAGATAAACCTAATTTCAATTTCAAAAAGTTAAATTTCCATGCCTAATTAAGTTATTCAAAATGGCAGCTCATTACTGTACCGGAATCATGATTTCCCTAATATACTGGCTATTTTTAAAGATATTTCAATTCTGTTTCTTTTATATTAAAGCTTAAGCTTTGTGTTAGAGAAATGACCAGAACTAGACTTCTTTCTGCATAAACAATATTAAAAATGTATTTTCAAAATTTTAGAGGAAATTTTATAGATTATTTAGTAATAAATCATTCTTTTTCAGAAAAATTATTAAACAGAGGAGCATAATTCTGGTCAGTTCCCTAGATTGTGTATACAGTTACATGCACAAGAAGTTTTATTTAAATACATTGAGTAGTTTTAGAACTATCAGGGAAATAGTTTATAAAAATGTACTTTTTGAGAAACAAGCTTTAAAACTTTGATATCAAACTTTGGGTACTTTTTCAAAATGTGAAAATGATCAAAATCCTCCAGGAGCATATGATGTTCCTTCCTTTGCTGATTTCTTGGCTGCAGCATCTAATTTCAGTCTCTTCCTACACTGTCTGGCTTCTTTAGTACTTGCAAGTGCCCTTTTTATATCTTACCCCATGCTTATTCTCAGAGCGTGCAAAAATTTTCTTCATGCCCTCCACTTCCATTGCCCCTGCTGTTCCTTTATGGTTTATGGGACATTTATTTTCATGTCCGTCCCACCATTCTGCATGCTCTGGTGTGTTGTTCTTAGCCTTCCATTGTTCACATGCTTTGCAGTCAGTAGACAATGTTTTGGTATCAATTACCTTACCAGATTTGCTGCCTATTACTGTACACACTCCATGATGTGATGAATGTCCCCTAGTTAGCCAGGTTCCATCACATGACACTGACAAATCTCTGCTGTTACTGAGAGCAATTTCTTCTGCCATAGCTGCACAAACTGATTCATTTTTTATTGCCTTAGTTGCATTGTTTATGTGGTTATTGATTATGTTGTAAGTTGATTTCTGAACTGGTGGTCTCATGTTCATAAGTCCACAAAACACTTTCAGCCCTGCTAAGCCTTGCCCAATGCATCTCATAGAATACACTGCCCTTTTGTTGATAGAGTAGATATTGCTTTTACTACCTGACATTGGGCTATTATAAAAAGAACCAATTTCCCCACAACTGTCACATACTATACATAACTTACAACCTAACCCTGAAACATTATTTATACTTATATCTATTAATCCTCCACACACACACAGCGAAGACACTTCACTAATGTATTGTACATTAAATCTAAATCAATTATGATATTGCCTGTACATGTGCCAGTAGCACCTGGGGCTTCTGTTTTCAATTTAGGTGAGGTTATTTTCCTCTTTGAAGCACTGCAGTTCACATTTTTCTGCTCATTTTCACTGTTTATGTTCTTTGTATGCTGATTACCATGGAAACACTTCTTTCGTTGTTTGTACGCCGTCTTTTTATTGCCCATTTTAACTTGTTTCTGATACTAATTTCACTACTTGCACTGGAATCACAAAAAGAAAACATTTTACATGCTTTCTGTTTTCACCAGCTAAAAACAAACAAGAGAACAGCGAATACATGGCAGAAGTATGAGAAATCTAACCTTCAACGCATTGCGCACAGTATGTATGAAACATTTCGCTTCCAAACTCACCAAAATTGAAAACAAATAAAGAATTGGGAAACTACTGCCTAAAAATGGGCGTGGCTCTCACTGACATGACCTACTTAATGACGCAGCATCTGGTCTTTTAAATCATTACACTTAAACTAATGCAGATATCCGAAAAAAATTTTCTGCAACACACTCTTAAATGTTTGTTGCATACAATTACACACATTTTCAAAAATCGGTTTTTTGAAAATTTTTAGCTGTACCTACCCCCTTAATATGTGCAACTCGTGACTAGATCATTTATCAATAATTTGACATCATTCTTGGCATTACTTATGATAAATGTTCTTCTGTACATGCTGCTTATCACTGGTCAATGGATCCAAGAGAGGAACATAAGGGAAAGCTTTTACCATCTGTTGATAGTGTGATGGTTATCTTAATACATTAAAATATAGAAGAATACACAAAGTATTTGGCTGTTTTTAAATGCTTTAATTGTTTCATATTGCAGCATAGCTTACAGCAAGAGTGGAATATGGAAGCTAATGCTGTGGTAACCCTGTGAGCATCAATCCACACACTTACAATGCATGTCTTTCTTGAGCTTAAGTATTTAATGGAGATTAATTCTCCTTACAGCTATGGCATACAAAAAATAAAAATATATAAAAAATTATTTTGTACTTAAAAAATTAAATAAAGCTTTGTTATGACAACTTGAAGCAGAAAATAGTATTTAATGTTTTATACTTATATAAATATAGCTCTGCTTTATGACTCTGATATCTGCGAAGCTGTGCAAGGATACTATTCTACAGTGACAGAGAAAAACAAGAGGGATGATGTTTATCAGACTGATGATTAAGTTTCAGATGATTCTAGATGGACTCCCATTGGCCCTAAAAGATTACTTGCAGGACCTGATCCTCCCATCTGGGCTTCATATGAGTGCAGGATGTTCTTCAAAGCATTCATGTCAATATCCACGGGTTTAAAATCTTCAATGTCATCAAAGTTTTCTGGATCATCATCTGCTGCATTTCCTTCCTGTAAGCAAGTAAAGTACAAGTAAAACAACTGACACTACAAGGAGATATTAGAGCTGTATGTATTGCTCTTTTTCACATTTTGCCACTTATCTTTGATAGCCAATAACATACAGTAAAGTGCCACTAATCCGAGCCAAACCCTGCTTGATTAGTGAAAATTCAGATTAGGTAGATTTTCGTCAAATACGACAACAAATTCACATTAAGTGTTTATGTGTTACGTATTAAAATTACTGAAAGTTGGTAATTAGTACAGTACGCTGTAATTTATTTGGTAATGTTGATGAATACGGACTTCTTGAAGCACAATGTCGCTATACCATGCCAATTTGATATGAAGAAATACATTACTAGACAAAGATGTTGGCAACTACAAATCACAGAGGAACATGGGTAATGGAACAGAAGTGCAATCTAAAACTGAAACAATAGAAGTGTAAATACAGAGGCATAAAAATAGCAGGAAGTGTTACGAAGTGAAGATTTCCTTTCTCCTCATGCCCCTTGAGCTATTATTATTATTAATGGAAATCCGCATTTTAAATAACACATTACTGTAATCATCAGTAATTTGAGAGTTATTTCAGTAAAATCCAATGTTTAAAGCATTCCATTGTTCAATCATCTAACTCTTCTAAAATTTGTATTTGTTTCATAAACATACATTATGAAATATATTCATATTGTACGGATCTACCATATCTCCTGCACAATTACAACTTAGTATTTCTTTTATAAATGTATATTTACGAATCTATATTCCTATTTAAAGTTATCTACTGACTGCACAACTGCATGAGCTTATGATTTCATAGTTATTTCAGGTTATGTGATTCATTAATTTGCTTGATCCTAATATGAAGGGATTCTCATTTATTCTGTGATTATGATGGTCACTGTTACATTTGAGAGATCTTTTGTGTTGAATTGAGGAATGTATGTGTAAGTAAAATAGAGTTCCCCACCTTCTAGTTGCCAAAATTTGCCATTATGAATGAGAATAAGAGTTCTTTTCTTCGTATCTACATCACCTATCTACACGCATTGCCGGAAGTTATCTCCATTCTTATTTTCACGCATTGCCTTCTACACAATTCCATCATTCAAATGATGTTTCACTACCATTTACTACTTTCATTTCTCGTACGTTACGCAGTCCCTAAACCCGTATTTGGCAACACTACCATTACAACTACATTCTGAGGTTTGAAAACCAATTACTGTAATGTTTTTATAAGCACTGTTGGTGTTTACCTAGTACGAGTAGCCTGGTGGAAGTCAGAATGGAAGTTGGTGTAACATTGCCTCTTCAAGTCATTTTAGTGCATTGTGTTGGGACGGAATATGTGGTTAGACCCCGAAAGGAAAGCATTTATGTAAATATTTAATGTAAATATTGTTTATTTTTTATGTTGGTAAGGATTAGTTGAGTAATGAAAACATATTGCTATTTTTTCAATTGTTGCTAATAAGAGTTGTTTAAAAATGTCATAAATGTTAATCTGCATGTTCAAACTTAATATGTATAAATATAAGAACCATATATATTTAATGCTAAAAGTGTAGGGAGGATAGATAAAGATCGCTTCCCTAACATTACAGGAACTATTTAGCGTAGGAGGATTTCAAAGTGTACTTCGTGGCAAAATGAGCACATACATGCACGAATAGAACATTATGTAAAGAGGCACCAGTTTTTAGTAGTAGAGTCTCGGAGCTTGGAGAGTGAAGACACGTTTTTGTAACGCGCGTAGATGTGGGTCTAAAATATCTAATAAAGTGAAAAGACTGTGAAGAAAGTATATACAGGTGCAAGGAAAGATAATTCAATTGTAACGAGTGTAATAGTTGACGAAAAAAGTGTAACTAAAAGTTACATCCTGTGTTCATTCATTTCACCCTGTACCACGACCTGGGATAAATAAAAGAATCTCATAGCTCAACTCAAAGTAAAATCATTAAAAACTCAGCACCAGTGTCAAAAGATCACCGACTTTGCTTCTTAAGTGTTGATTTGCTTTTTTGTTTTATTTTCTTGTTAATGTAAAAAAATTGCATTCAAACTTTGTTCTGCACATTGTTACTAGGTCTAGGCCTTCTGTTTTTTAGTTTTTGTGTATACGATAGCCGACAGATTTAAAATTCAAAACAAATTTGGTAGATATTTTTTCCTAGACCTGTTTGGATTAGTGGGTTTTGGATTGGCGGGATTCTGCTGTATTTATAAATCTAGACCTGGCATCTGTCACCTTCCACTTAGTTGTATCACATGGGCATTTATTTGTTGAACTGAACCTGCCAAGTAACTTTTCAACCTGGCTGATAAAGGCCACAGTTATGTATGAACTGTGATCACTACTCCAAATGTTCCAGTTTAAAGACAATGCCTTTTATTTTTGTATGTAATTTATGGAAGTGTTTTTTGGGACTGCACTTGTTGGACAAATGATGTGGGAAATTAAAGTGAATACTGTTTTACTGCAATACAAGTTTGGGGCCATATACAAATGAACTTCCATCTGTCATTTCCAGAACTATTGTTTTGCCACATTCATTGTTCACTTTATGCAGTGCCCCAGCCAGTTAACATTACAACTTACATAAACAAAACCCACATTCATTGTTTTTCAAAGTATTTTTACTACATTATTTGTTAACAAATTTCAGTCCCAAAGAAATTCCATCGTTGAATGAATGTTTTTAACTTGAATAATTAGAGCAGCGAGTCTAATTTACAAGTAATTCCTGATTACTTTTGGAGCAGCCCCTTTTCATTTAGAGTGAGGCATTCAAGTAACAATGTTTATATCCATTCAGTTATGGCATCAATGTTCATGCCCATTCTGGTATTGCAGTTGTGGATAGATGGGTCAAAATTGTGGGTGCCATCATTTTTGACATTAATGGATGAGTGCATCACTGGAGTTAAGAAGAGGGTAAATATTATGCACCAGTTGAAGCAGTGCTGACTTTTGCCAAATTTTTGCAAGCAACAAATATTATGAGAGGTAGAACTGGAACTTAAAAATTCAATGCCACAACTGGGATTTGAACCACAGACCTTCCGCTTACCGGGCGGACGCTCTAACCACTGAGCTATTGTGACAAACTGCCAGAATGGCATTAAATTCTCAAACCAGTTCGTATTTCTCCTGGTAAACCACAAAGGTAGTCTTACATCAGAGACAAATTACCCCAATGGTGACTTACTATTGTAAGTACTTTATATCTCAAACTTTGCCCACACACAGCTTGTGTGTTTAAAAACACCAACAGTAAGTTTGTTGGCATAAATAAATAATAATTACCATTCTGAAGGTTATTTAATCCTGGGATATAAAGTACTTACAATAGTAAGTCACCATTGGGGTAATTTGTCTCTGATGTGAGACTGCCTTTGTGGTTTACCAGGAGAAATACGAACTGGTTTGAGAATTTAATGCCATTCTGGCAGTTTGTCACAATAGCTCAGTGGTTAGAGCGTCCGCCCGGTAAGCGGAAGGTCTGTGGTTCAAATCCCAGTTGTGGCATTGAATTTTTAAGTTCCAGTTCTACCTCTCAAACTTTGCCCACACACGGCTTGTATGTTTAAAAACACCAACAGTAAGTTTGTTGGCATAAATAAATAACAAATATTATGTTGAACCTAATGTTGGATACGATTGGTGACATTCTGAAAGAGTTTTCCTGTCATTCTTCCATAATGTCACCTATCGTATCCAACACATACTGTAGTGACGCAGTGTCAGGGCTGTCTTCAAGCCCACAAAACAACTCAACAATCTATTACGCATAGCTAAAGATCTTCAGAAGCCCTTGTCATCAGCCAGTGTATACCATATTCCCTGTTCCTGCAGTTCAGTTTACATTGGAACTACACAGCACAGCATCAACACCAGACTCACAGAACACAAAGGAAGCTGCCGGCTGGGCAAAATAGATGTCTGCAGTTGCCCAACACACTAATGAAGTGGAGGGCGAACACATAATTAAGTTCCAGGACACAACAACTCTGTCATCCATAACACACTACTATACCTGGCTACAATGCGAAGTTATTGAAATTTATATACCTCCCCACAATTTTAGTAAGAAGAAAGAAGCTTTAAAACCCAACAGTAACTGGTATCCAGTCATTGAAGGCAAGAAACGACAAATAACAGGAGCAATCGAAGTGTACCAATCAGGAGATCCAACACCTTGGATGAAGCCTGCCCCCTCCGCTATCTGGACCAATCAGCAGAGGCCTCTCGTGGTATAAATATAGTAGCTCAAATAGTTGAAACCTCAGATGCTACGCAAACTTCTCCAAAGAGACTACAACCGTGCCACTGAGTATGTCTGCCACAGTTGTAGACAAACATAACAGCCTGGAAATAACTTCTAGTTATATTTCCCATAATTGCTTCATGTACTCACTCCCTTTGAAAACAATAGATCCAGAGCCATCTATAATTGAAAGAACAATCACTCTGAAGATGAATGAAAAATGACCATACAAAGTTTATACTCTCCTGTGACATTTGAGTAAGCTTTTGACTCTTTGTCCTACCACCATCACTATTGTATTTCATTAAGATGTTGGTATGCAAATGAAGCACATCTCAAGCACTGTAACCTAACACTATTGTCACTTGTGTCATTTACATGCTTGCCATTAATTTACATTCTTAGCGCTATTGCCATGTAACTGAAGTGCATAGTAACACTTTCTAAGTTAGGGCATCTTTATCCAGCAAACCAGTACCAATTTTTCCATTTTTAGTGTTTTAAACATACATACCGTTCTACTCTTTGCTTTTTCAAAACTTTTTCCCATTGCTGTGGTTGCTAATTCTTTGTCCATTTGGTCCATATATTGCTTCAATTCTGTTGCCAGTTCTTTCTTTTTTTCCTCCCCTGCAAATTATATAAAATTAAAAATTAATAACTGCGGGTGTGTTCATGGAAAGTATTACTGTCAATAATCAGCTGCAAGATACTAATGCCAAATCTTGCAATCTCCAAACTTTCATATTTACCTTACTGGGAAGAGTGAAAGAGGAGGGGGAGAGAGAGAGAGCACTGTTGCACTCCATAAAAAGAGTAAAAATGGACAAACATATTAATGCAGCATGTAGCAACATTAAATGCAAAGCTGCATCGTCATTTATCATCACAATCCCTTTCAGATTTTAATTGTCTTGTTTAGAAGCTAATGATTTGTTGGCATTGTGAATGGCAACGAGAATCTTGTGTTCTTGCGTTGATGTTACTGTTTCTTTGTGAATGGCCCTTAACTGAGGGCAATGTAAGGTATTTTAATGTATCTTTGGATTAGTATCTGTTCTGGACATTCTCATAGCTATCAGAAATAAATTTTGTATAAGCTTTGCCATATGCACTTGATATACAGTACACATTGCAATCAACTAGATTTTGTATACAAGTTGGTAGGACTGCATTGCCAAGTTCTGCAGTTAAAATTACATCTAAAGAAGTTGTTGGTGAGATATTTGCAATACTATCAAAGAAAATACTGAACAATGCATTGAAGTTACTCAACACTCTTTTTGTAGTGTTTAGCACCTGCTTTTACTAGATACAGCACTGCATGTGGTGATACTGATGGTACATGGAATGATGATGAAGCACCGGTGGAATGAGATGGTGGGGGAAACCGGAGAACCCGGAGGAAACCCGTCCCAGCACCGCTTCATCCACCACAAATTGCACATGCAGGTGCCTGGGATCGAACCCAGGCTGCTTTGGTGAGAAGCAAATGGTCTAACCTTTCAGCTACGGTGCGGCCCTAAAATACTCAACATTCAATACAGTTCATAATGGAAATTGAAACAAATGGTCTTTCTTGCACCTCAAAATCATTAGGCAGACCAGAAACTCATTTTTGGAATCTATAGAAGTTCTTGCACCCAGATGACTACATAAAGAATAATAGCTTCAACCCAACTCCCATCAACTAGCAGTCTTCAACAGTTTAATACACAGACTGTTTAACACTCCCCTCACAAAGATGAATATAACACGAAACACCTATATATATATATACTCATATAACATCAGTCATCAATGGTTTCAGTCCTAACACTATACAACACAGGATCAACAAATACAAACAATTAAGATAAATTGAAGCTATAAACAGTGAAGCAACAGAACCTAAAATAAGAACAAATTAGAAAATAAAAGCTTCACTTATCTTAGTAATATTGCAAGATCTTCCATAGCTGACTAGTTTCAAGTTGTATCCAACTTTTCAAAGCTATCCCAAAAAATAAGCTTTGAAAATAAGTTGGATACAAGTTGAAACTAGTCAGCTGTGGAAGATCTTGCAATATTACTAAGATAAGTGAAGCTTTTATTTTCTAATTTGTTCTTATTTATTTTTAGGTTAAATACAAACAAAATTAAAACTATCAGGGAGACTACCACATTAAACCCCCAAAAGGAATTTATATATCACCCTTGGGCAGTTAAAAAATTTAAGAAAATATTTACAAACACGTCATTCTAGCATCTCAAATGAAATATAGCACACAAAACTTACTTTGCAAATCTTTAAAAGACAGAATCCTCCACAATGAAAGATCAGGAGTATATCAAAATAAATTGTGCAAACTGCAATCAAGTCTACATAGGCAAGCCAAGAAGAAAGTTCAAGACTAGGCTAAGAGAACCTTTTTAATTTAAAAGGTGAGTCAATAACACTAAACAACACTTAACATTTATAATTTTCCACAACGCATTTTGGAGGTTAACTTTCCTCCATTATCAACCAGACAATGACTCATCTTTTAAATTAAATTGATTATAACAACACTGTTTTCAAACTTCTAAGAAAGGAATATATATAAGAGAACCTTCCTTTGCTTAAAATACAAATTGAAAAATCAGCCGTAGCAGTATATTTTTAGAACCACCACCATATTTTTTCAGAAGATAACCTTTTTAGAACAGCAAGTTACCTGACAGCTCTCAGTATAGGAAAACATCCACATTATGAATAATGACTGAATTAGGAATTTTGATTTTGTGCCATTGAACCAGCTCAGCAAATTGATATCATATCACCAGAGATCTCCACCATCAAGAGAACATGAGACGACATGACTATATCATCTAGTTAGTTGTATGCTGAAGATGGAAACCAAGTTTTCCGAAACATTTCCAGTTATTATAAGTATCGACCCTCAATTAATATGAAAAGCATGAAATATATCTAAAGGGTAAATTGTTAAACCACTTTAAATGGACACATAGATTTAATAGTATAGGGTAAAATAGTAATTTTGAATAAAGAATGCATAATGCACTTTGAACTACTGCCAATTGATTCTATCACAAATTTGTTTTATTTCCAGGAGATGGCAATAAAATAGCAAACAATTTATCACCCAGTGGCAATAACCATAATGACAGAGAGTCAACATAAATGCAGTTGATTGATTGCAAAACATGTACTTTTGAATTTATACTTAAAAAACAGATAAAAAAGTTGTGTCATAAAGTATTTATTGTATCATAATATTTTTATTGCTTTGTTGTCAATAGGTTCAATTTGAAATCTACTCCACAAAATTGGTTAAGAATGATCATGTATTGTGACATGGCTTCAGACTTCTCCATATATGTAAATTAATACTCCTTGATTTTCAAGAACATTGCCATGGGGACAGTTAGTAACAGAGATAGAGTTTTGCAGGCTATTTCGTGAAAGTTGTACAAAAAGTGTTAGTGTGAACCTTGTGATAATTTGCGCTAAGTGAGGTCATAATTGGTTGTAGAATAAAGTTACAATAAATAATTGAGAACAAAGTTATAGTATTTTAATCTAAAATAAGAACAAATTACAAACTAATAGCTTTACTTATCTTAGTAATATTGCAAGATCTTTAGCTGCAAAAGATCTTGCAATATTACTAAGATAAGTGAAGTTTTTAGTTTCTAATTGTTCTTATTTTAGATTCTGTTGCTTCACTGTTAATAGCTTCATTATTTTCCTTATTATAGTATTTTATTTACTAAAAGGGAGAGCCAGATTTTGGCTGTAGCAGAAATATGCTATCATATTAAAAACCTGCCCCTGCTTAAAATAAATGTTACCTGATTTCAGTTGGTCAAGATCCATCTCTATCTCATCTTCATAAGAGCTCATTCCTGAACCATCAGACTCCAGGTCCCAGTTGTCTTCAGGCACCACAAAATCTATTAACACAAATATTTCAGATAAAATTTGCCTGATATTATTCAATAGCAACAGCTTTTCAAGCAACTCTTATTTATCATTATTATACTGGGTTTACCCTTACGTTAATTCTCTTCATGCGACTGTCTGACCAACTAAAATAAAAGTGGTACATGAAACATAGTTCTGTACTGGAAATTGAATCAGACTTGAAAAATTCAGTTTGTGGTGGGGACAGAACATATCTTTGATTCTCTATGCTGAGGTTCTACCACTAAGCTGCCATAGAAAGATGGTCAAATGCACTTTACATTTTGAATATACTTTCTTTAGGTATACACAAGCTGTTAGAAAGCACCAGAACTCTCCATTTAGGAAAAATTCATACATCAAAATAAACACAATTTGTTAAACATTTATGCCAACAAACTTACTGTTGGATTTTAAACACACAAGCCACGTGTGGGCAATGTTTGAGAGGTAGAATTGGAACTGAAAAATTTAATGCCACAGCTGGGATTTGAACCAGGCAAGTACACCACCTGGTAAGAGGAGGGTCTGTGGTTCAAACCCCAGCTGTGGCATTGAATTTTTCAATTCCAATTCTCCTCTCAAATAATTTATTAAACTTTGATGTCCCGAATGAAAAGAATCATATTGTACAGTGCCAAACACCATCTACGAGCCACAGGAGGAAGCGTGGCAGTGAATCAAGGCTGATGATGGACACAGCATTTCTTAAACATGTTCCAGTAAATTTAAACCAAAAAGGTGAGTCGATTAATAACACTACACAATACTTACTTATAATTTACCAAAACAGTTTTGAAGGCTTCACTTCCGTTCATTCACAACCGGACATCAACTGGTTGAAAATGAAGGAAAGTCAAGCCTTCAAAACATGTTCCAGTAAATTATAAGTGTTGTGTATGTTATTAATCAACTCACCTTTTTGGTTTAAATTGATTATTACAACACTGTTTTCAAACTTCCAAGAAAGAAGATAATCCTCCAGTAAGTTCTGGTGTAGAAAGCGAAGTTACAGTAATGAAAAATTCCAAATTTTAACATATACACACTTAAAATTTTTCATCAAAAACCTTCAAGATACTTTGCACATGACTTATAATGCTGCAGCATAATGTTGTTCAATATCTAGAGTTACTTTGAGAGGTAGAACTGGAACTTAAAAATTCAATGCCACAGCCTGGGATTTGAACCACAGACCCTTTGCTTACCAGGCGGGTGCTCTAACCATTAAGCCCACACACGGCTTGTGTGTTTAAAAACACCAACAGTATGCTTGTTGGCATAAATAATTTATAATCTAGAGTTAGTGTTGAACCGCCTCCGTAGTGCAGTTGGTAGCGCACCCACCTCTGACGCGGAGGGCCGGGGTTCGACCCCTGGTACCAGCATGGGAATGTTTTTCCACCACTGGGAGGTTTGGCACAAGACCTCCCAGCAGGGGAAAATCCTCACTCAGTCTCATTAGGTCCCGGGGGGAACAATTTTGGAGCTACTTGGAAAAGTAGCGACCCCAGGTCGAGAAGGCCGTATAACTGGCCAGGAGGGCTCGGGATGCTGACCACGTCCTACCCTCCAGTACTGCACCCCACCAATGATGCCTGTAGTGGGCAGAGGTGGGGAATGCAGAGACTGGGCAGCAAGCCTTGGCCTTTCATGGTCTGTTGTGCTAGGGTTTAGTTTAGTTTCAGAGTTAGTGTTGGGTTGATCTTTGTTAGGAGGAAGGGTTAGTTGTTAAATCATGGATTTTAGAAAGAAAGCTTTCCTGAGTTATGAAGTGGGATATAGAATTTTTTATAATGAAAATTGAGTCAGTGTTGAAACACTTAACAATTCTGATGAAGGGAGCAATTTAAGCTCTTGAAACCACTCAAGATTAATTACATGAAAGTGATGTTAAGTACCTATCTTCCTTTCATAGAAGTTTGAAAACAGTGTTGTTATAATCAATTTTTTGCTAGATAAAAAAGTAAAACGAGCAGAAAAGAAAAAATTACTAAAAGAAACTACAACTCTCACAGCAGCAGAAACAAAAATGATATTCAAAAAATTTACATATCATCCATAGGCTTTTGATAAATTTAAAAAAGTGTTCAAGGAATAAAATATTCAGCTAGCACCAGTAAACCATTACTCCATAAAAAACCTGCTGCTTGCAAACATCAAAGATGCTATCCCACCTAACAAAAAATCCGGCATATACCAAATTGAATGCAGTGATTGTAATGAAGTATACATCGGAAAAACCAAAAGAAATTTAGAAATTAGATCCAAGGAACATGTTAGGAACATCAAGAGTAAACAATTAGAAAAATCAGCAGTTGTCTTTCACTTTTGGACAGAAACTCACGACATAAAGCCAGAACCGAAACTCCTCAAACACATAACTGGAAAACAAGAGCTGTCCACATGGGAACAAATCTTCATTTTAAAAAATAGAAACTGAGTATTTAATTTCGACATTCCTCAGAAAGATATTTTCAGCAAGTTCCTTGAACCGTTACCAGAAGAAACATCAGAAGAAGCATCACCATCCGCACCATGAAATACCATAGAAACCCAGTTATTGTCCGGTTGATAATGGAGGAAAGTTAACCTCTGAAACGCGTTCTAGAAAATTATAAATGTAAGTGTTGTTTAGTGTTAATTTGACTCACCTTTTAAATTAAAAATGATGTTAAGTGTTTCAACACCGACTCAATTTTCATTATAATTTAGCTTCACATCACTTACTAGCTTATTCAAAGATACGTAAATAGAATTTTTTGTTTGCCAACTACTGGGTGGTAGCCTGATAAGTTTTTCACACTGTATGACAGCAGCTTTCTCTAGCTCGTATCATATAGGTTTTTGATTTGTTAACATCTCTATTGTGGCTATTGATGTAGACTTCACAGAACCTGTGATTAATGGAGCACTTTATTTTATGCTATTATAAAGAAAGTAAAAATGCCTTACCTAGAATGTTTTGTACTGCACAGGAAAAGGCCTCATGATCAAAGTTAATTTTATTGCTTGAACTTGGGGATGAGGTGTCTGTTTCATCAGCAACTGCAAGCTTTCCCTTCTTTTTGATACCTCTCTTTGGCCTAACAGGGGGTGTATCAGAGTCCAAATCACTTCTGCAAGTATAGATATCATTGTTAGTAGTGTTACATTCTCTAAAATATGGAGCTGAGTGAGAATTAAGTTTTAATAAATGAAGAAAAAGTTTTATACAAGGGTCAATGTTCTTGGTGAGAGGAAATGAAAGTATGACTGTTGCTTTGATGTAATAGTTATTAATGTCCAGATATAGTCAGAAAGATATTCCAAAATGTAAATAAAGCTAAAAGCAATAGACTCACTCTGGAAATTCTGCCCCTTCTAATCCTGACATTTGATCAAGAAATTGGGTAAGCTGCGATGAAATAGCAGATGGATCACTGCTGCTATTTACTGGCATAAACTGCTTCTTACCATAACGTTGCTCCAACATATCATCCAGATCCTGGCGACTTATCTCAAGCCATTTGTCATCTATAAAATAAAAGCAGTTGCTACTGGAATCTTACATGGAACCAGAAACAATTTAAAAACAGCAGTAGAATTTATTCACAAAATGGAATAACATGACAAAACTGAATTAGTTAAAACTGGAGAATGGAAAAATCACTGCCACTACAAAATATATAGCATTTATAATCCACCTGGCAACACCCTGAATTTAAACAAAATTGTTGCACAATCTAAGACTATTATAGTAAGGGACTTCAATGCCCACAGACCAAGATGGTGATACAACAATACTAAACACAGCATGCAAAATTGCTGAGGAGGTCCTAAATACCTCCACAATGGAACTAATCTATAGCCCAGCTGACCCACACACATATCTACCTTATGGTTCAGGCACAAATCCTGCTAATGGTGTCATCAGCGTTAGCTGACAACAGAGTGAGAGAAATAACAGAAGATCCAGGCTCTCACCATCAAATGACAATAACCATCATTATAACCCAACCATCTTATGGAGAAAACAAAAAAGAATTGGAACTATCCTGGAGCCTACTTTATTTATTTGCTTATTTGTTTGCTTCTTCATTTCTTTCTATCTTTATTTATGCACACAGAATGTCCCAATGAGCTGACAGCTCTGAGGAGGGACTGTCCTTTCAAACAGAACATGATGGTTGAGCTACTATCAAAGAAACAAAAACTAGATATTTCCCAAACTGTTTTGAGTTTACAAACAAGTACATTTTAACACAGTATACAAAAAAGATTGTTTATATTATTGTACTTAGTCCATTTTACCTTCTGGTGGTGGAAGATTAGCTTCTTGTTTTTTTAGTTCCTCAACATCATAATGCAAATTTCCTAGCAGGGTTAGAATTTCCTGACCCACAGATGCTTTACAAGGCATTGCTTCTCTGTGAGTGATGTAATACTCCTGAGCTTTGACTTTTAACTGCTGGTAATCTTTAGAGCCATCAAGATAATCCTGAAAATAAAAATGTCTATTAATATGTAATTAAAATATATAAAAGAAAATTATTAAAACTGCAATGTATATTTCATTTGCTCATAACTCAGAAAATACAAATGTCAACAGCATCAGTAAATATACTCTGTTAACATGCTAAGCTTTTAGAAGAGAATATAAACAAGACTTTTTGACATATTGAAATTGTGAGTGGTTTGGTGATACTATTGTTTCATTTGCAAAGTGTTAACTCAGAAAACGTTTAGAAGGTGATTTTGTAGAAGAAAACCCTCTCACACAGAGAGCTACATCAAAGAAAACAACCTTAACCCAAAGTCACATCAATATGGTATATTCCATAGCCTAATATACCAGTTAATAAACACACCACTGACATATGGAGAATTAAACAAAGAACACCAACATATCAAGACAGTGGCAACAAAAAATGGATTCAAAACAGAATTAGTAGACAGACTCACAAAATACAAAAGCAGATAAATGACATCACAACACTGAACAATGTGTCCAATCTACAACCCACATACCCACAACCATACTGAGAGATTGCTTTTTTACAAAGAAATAAATTAAACAAATCTCTCTTTGCAGTACATGACTGGTTTAAAATGATCTGCTGCATAATTATCACTCTTTTCATATATACACGAGTACATAAGGTATATATTATGTATTTTGACTTTATTGTACTGTACATAAATTAAACGTCTTAATCAGTCAGTGCATATGTATGTAACTAATCATGGATGGATTACACTTTTTCCCTGATTTCCAAAATTTCATAACCTTAACTAACCATCTGTACTAATGGCCTTGTTCTAGAAGATCTACTGGTGACCATTTTAACAGGTTTTACTGTACAATTATTTAAGTTAATGACTAATTCTTTGCTGCAACACAAGCACAAATGAAGTGCAGAATTGATGAGTACTGAATTTCCATACTTTGCCCACTGTAAGCATCTTTCTTAAATAAAAAATGTTACATAAAATATATAATAAAAGTGATTGTGTACATACCCTGAAATAGCCCCTGTTTTTAAGACTATTTAAGTACTGAAACCAACCAGGGTCACTTTCCACATCAGGCGATGAATCCTCACCATTTGTGTTTGGTTTTGCCTGAGCTACCAAGATCTCAAATCCACAAGCCTGGAATTAATACATTATTTCAGTATAGTTGACCATGTTAGAAAGCATTCAAACCTTTATGTATTCAAGAACAAACTTTTAAAGAGGGGTTTACTATTTACCTCCATTACTTCAGTGACCATTACATTAAGGTAACTGTTATATTATTTTCTGTACAACCCTATTATGGAGTTCCTTTTTATATACATGGTGATCCTGAATTCCATCCTTAATATCTACTCTCTTTGATTATGAAATTCACAAACATAGAGAGAAAGCAAAGATCTGCTTTAATACTTACCAACTTAACACCCAAACTGTGGGCCTTATAGTTCTCACTGGTGGGAAGGGGCATGTTCCATCCCACTCGCTGGTCAGGATTGAACTTATGATGAACAAGCATGGCATACAGATACTTTGTAAAGGTAACATTTGTCATAACCCTATTTTCTGGAGGAAAGTATTTCATTGCTCTGCAAGCCTATAAAGAAATCATTGACATTTTAATATATTTTTTATATTTCAGCAAAAAGCACCCATGTACTTTGTTTTGACTCACTCTTTTCAATAGAAGAGGAAAAAATAAAGAGTATGATACTGTTATATGAACAAGTGTTTTATGTCCCTTATATCTTTTATGGTCTACAAAGATGATAAATGAAGTGATGATATGAGATTAATGTTTAAGTAGCTGGAGTCCATATATTGGTATTTTCGGGATAGGGACCCTGAAAAAAAATCTTATAAGCAACTCATTCCAAAAAAGAATTGTATTGCCATGGAAAAAATGAATGAGCGCATTTGGAGAGTCCCACATCTTGTTGCAGCATGGTTTGCAGTAATCGATATATTCATACATGCAATTGAGTTTATTGATATTCCATATCATATGTTATTGACTCTTAGACGCACAAACAGGCTGTGTCTTGAATTGCCTCTTGTATTTGTATTTGCTCCTGATAAAGAAAGGGGCAGTGTAGTAAACTGTCTATTAGTGTCCGACATACAATAACATATGGAACAGGCTATCAATAAACTCAGGCTGCATGTTGGAAATATGTTGTTGTTGGCTAAGGCTGGATTTCTGACAATGAAGTCATTAGTCCTCTTGCTCTCCAATATTTTTCACTGATGGATGGGGCACTAGAAGTGGCCGGGTATATTTGAAGGTGGTCTTGGTCCATTTCCTCTTACAGATCACATAGAGGACAGAGTGGTGAAGAATATATCCCAATTCTGTTCAATGTTTTGCCAGACAATCCTGTCCCATAATCAATCAGAAGGATGCAACTGCCATTTTTTGAGGATACTCAGGAATTACTGTGTGAATGTTTGGTAGTTCCCATCTTTTATTTTTTGATTTTTCATAGTAATATTTTGCTATAATTTTTTAAAATTTAGAGTTAACTAATCTTTCAGCTGCATAAAATGGTAGAGTGAGTGAGTGAGTGAGTGTGTTGGGTTTAAGGGCCCGTCGACAACTTGGTCATTAGGGCCCCGAGTCCAAAAATGGTAGATTAACTATAGATTTCTGTACACTTCTAGTACCCTTTTTTGCAAGAAAATCAGCTTTTTCATTACCACACAGTCCACAGTGAGCTGGTATCCATTGGAAGACTAGGTTATTTTTGAAGTGCTGTTAGATGGGTAAGGATTTTCCAACATTCTGTTCTCTTCAATATTCCATCAGTGAAAAATATTGGAGAGCAAGAGGATTAATGACTTCACTGTTAGAAATCCAGCATTAGTTAACAACATAATAGTTTGGATTTTGGTGACAACTTGGAAGTAATTGCTATAATTGCCACCCTGGAATCTGAGAGAGTAACTGCTTGATGAAAATGTGAGATTTTATACAAAAGATTTTGTAGGGCCATTCGAATTGCTTCAATTTCTCCATCAAAGTTTGTAGTTCCAAAACTGAAAGATTTGTAATAGGAGAAGAGGTGACATGTGACTGCAGCACCTGCTCCATCTTGGTTTGATATCAGTGATCCATCAGTATAAATATGGAGCCATTCATGCTCCGGAAATCCAGTATGGATTATCTCTAATGTCAATCATTGTAGAACACTAGTTGGAGTCTCATGTTTCTTAACTTCTTCTGTCAGGTGTAAATAGTATGTGATGTCTAATGTTTGTGTCGGATTGACTTTAGATATGAAGTTTTCCTTTGAATTAGGAAGGTATACATTCTTCTTGAAGTATTGAATTTTGGAAGGAAAGCTCTTCTGAGTCTTCAGTGTATGTGTAAAATTTCTCTTGTGCCATGTATTGAATGGGAGTCTGATCAACTTTTCGTGTTGAATAAGAGCTGTTTTTTCTATTTCATATTCAATGGGGTATTGGTTAGTTAGTATTTCCATGGCTGATATTGGTGTGGTTTTGATAGCACCTGTAATTAGTCTCAGATTTTGGTTTTTGAAAGATTTGAATTTTTTTTGTACTTGCTGTTACAAGAACTTCGCTGCAGTTAGTGAATATATATATTGTATGTTGTGTTAAGAGTTGTTCTGGAGCATCCCAATTTCATTCCTGTTAGGTGTTTTAACAGCGAAAGGCACTTTTCCGCTCTTTGTATTACATTTTCTACTTGTTTGGTCCATGCAAGTTTGGTATCAAATATAACTCCCAAATACTTTGCTTCCTTTGTTTCTGGTAATTGTTGACCCTCAAAATTTATTTTTATTTTTAATGGATTTTCCCTTAGTGAAAAGATTTGGTAGTTTGATTTTGTTGTATTAACAGTCATTAAATTTTCTTTGGTCCACTTTTGTAGGTTGGTCAAGGATCATTTCATGGTTTTTTCTAGTTCTGTACTTTTGTTTTTTGGTTTTGAAGTCCATATTAGTAAATTATTAGCAAATAGTGCACACTTCATGCCTGATTCTTGAATTTGTTGTGCCAGATAGTTAATAAATATATTAAGAAGTGTTGTGCTGAGCATTGTGCCTCGTGGTAAGCCACGGTGTACTTATTTGTATTTCAATATATTCCTTCCATATCTGGTAGCAAAGTGTTGAGTTAGGAAATGACATAGTCATGAAAACTTTGGACCTTGTATCCCCATTTTTTTTAGTTTCTTTAGCAGTTTTATTCTGCATATAGAATCATATGCACTTTGGGAATCAATAAAAACTGGTACATTATCTTCTTTCTATTGAAGGAGTCTGATTTCTTGACTGAGAAGTAAGACTTTGATACCGAAATTTAGATTTCAAATCGAATGGGCTTGATAAAGACACGTTTTAATTTAATTGCTGGATGTGAGATTTGCGATAAGTGTTGAGTAATAACATAGGTAGATAATAGAGTAGGAAGTGTTGTAAGGTGAGCAAGATATGAGTAAATAATAGTCGTTAAATTTGCAGGATAAACGCATTATTGGTTTGAAATTAACGAGTCATGACGTCATACCACATAGTTTGAAATCACGGTCAAAATTCAGGTCTGCCAACCTTAAAAGTCGCGCGATATGTTTAATAGAATATAAAGAAAACATCGTTTAATCATAAAAAGGTAACTATATATTTGGAATTCAAAAAAGAACATGTTATAATAGAAAGGGACGTTTCTAAATTGGGAAAAGGAATGAAATAGCATTTTGGATACGAGGCTTTCTTGTGGATGACGCCATGAAATTTAAAATCGGAGAGAACGTTTTCTTAGCGTGGGGACGCCAGGAAGCGTAATCACTCGCCCCAGACCGGTAGTGGACGTTGTGGTGTACACACGTGAGTGCGATTCCTCTGCGAGTATCTATATGTATCGAAAGTCGGCATAACTCCCGAAAGTGTCAGAGAGTAAAAAAAATAAATAATATACAAAAGTTCTTCTGGGGTAATCTGTAAAACATACCTACGCATACCCTGGATTAAAGAGATTTCATGCTGAACTAGCCGGAGCAAACATCACCAGTCCGCATCAAATGGCGACACTACGTGAACCATCATCTTATATTCCGCTACAAATGGCGATCTAACGTGAACCAACAGCATTTTCCGCTACAACTTGTTCATTTGTAGAGTGGAGCTCTCTGAATCCGGCTTGACATGAGGAAATTAAATTTTGTGATTGTAGAAACCAATTTAACCTGTTTGACACCATTCTTTCCATCACTTTTGCCATTATGCTAGTAAGAGCTATTGGTCTATATTTCTTTTTATTTCTGATACTGCTTTATCTTTCTTCAAGAGTGGGACAATTATTGCTTTTTGCCATTCGACAGGTACAGTGGTTTCCAGGAGAGATTGTAGAGTTTTAGTAGTTGCTGTTTCACTGTGTTTCCAAGATTTTTTATGAACTCTGGATGTATGTGATCTGGTACAGATGACTTTTTGGTTTTTAGATTATTAATTCCAATGTTCAGTTCTTGCATATTACATTTTTTAAAAAAGATTGTATTGAGTGTTAGGAAGACATTCTCTTTTTTGTTTCAACTCATTCTTAAATTTTTTACATTCTTTTTTATTATTTCTTGTTACTTTATGTGAATTAGCATAATATTTATTGAAGGTTTCGGCTATGACTGGATCATTTGTTAATATTTTATTGTTGTGTATGATAGGTATGGTATCCTTTTCTTTCCTGTCTTTGACATCTGCATTAATTTCTTTGTTTAGTAAGGCACATTTCTTACGGCATATTTGTGTATCCGATATGTTTTTTGTTTGTTTAGCTGTATTTCTAGGTATATACCTTTGCTTTTTTAGTTCTTCTAACTGCGGGTTACAAAAGGGTTTGAAATTTTTTTATTCTTCCATGAAGAATGTGTTTTTTTGCAGCTTCTAGGATGGCTTTACAGAAAATTTTGTTCATATGATCTGGTTGGTCATGCAGCTGTGAGTTTGTTCTTTAAATTTATTTTCCAGTTCAGTTTTATATTTATTCCAATCTGCTCTTTTGCAGTTCCAATACAGATTCATGTGATGTTGACTGACATTCCTATTATCTAGTTTTATATCAGCAATTATTGCTCCAGAGTATAGTATGAAGGCTGTGGGATTTTCTTTATTATAAATCAGCTCAAAGGTTGTGGTATTTAAAAATTCTTCCAATATTGTTGGAAATATTTACTTGTGCAAACCATGCTGCAACATGACATGGGACTTAAAAATCTTCTCCTAATGAGCTCAATCATTTCCTCCATGGCTGTGCCTGAGCTCTTCAGATTACTAGGTAGACATGCTACCTCTTTTATCTCAGGGACTCATACATGTAATATTAAGTATTGAAAACACTAAAGAATTAAAAATTGAGGTTATCATAAACTCACTTTCTGATCTCAAATATTATTAATCTATCTGCCACATTAATGTTTAAGACATTTAGCTTTTTAAGGAAGTTGTTTCATATCAAATCTCCACAATATGCAATAAATTCTTACAATTTCCTTACAATTTTCTATGAGTTGCTTATCATACCTTGACTCGTGATTTAACACTGTGGTTCTCTAAGGACTATGAAATGATGCACAGTACTTTTCAATATTTCTTAGCCTGCAAGATGTTGAGAAAGTAACAGAAGGAAGAGAAAGGATGAGAGACAAAGTGGGAGAGAGAGATAGAGAGATTAAAACAAAACAATTTAATTACATTTATGAAGACTACCAAAAATTACCTTCATATCAATTGGATCTCGGTTGCAGAAGGCTAGAACTGCAGGGGCAATTAAACTTGGTCTCTCTTTCAGTAATGCTGCAACTGCCACAGGAAGATAAGCATTTGTTCGATGCAATAGCTCATCTATTTTTTCTGGATATCTAGAACAATCCAAAACAAAGTTACAATGAACAAAATGGCATTTGCATAAAAAGTAAAATGTCAAAAGTAAAAGTTTTATGTTTAGGAGAGGAAGAAAAGGAGATGAATATAGCTACTTTATTATTAATTCTTGCACACCATTTGCAATGAGTAACACAGAACATAAACATAACACCCGAAAAAATATACATCAGTATGCAACTGATCGCAATACCTCACTCTATCAGAATAGTATTCTACACTTGGGCATTAAGTTGTATAACAACCTGCCAAGCTACATCAAAGCAATAAAACCAGTAAATCTTTTCAAATGATCTCTCAAGACACATCTAGTTAACCACTGCTTTTATTCCATTGAGGATTATTTCAAATATAAGAGTTAGCCATAAAGCTTTGACTGGAAATGTGTGTTTACATTTTGACCTGTCCAATACTGAATGCATCTATGCATTGGTGCTGTTTTTATAAATGATTGTTACATATAGCAGCTGGAATAATGTTTTTGCTGAATGATGAGATAGTGTGGTAGTAGACGCTACTCTTATCTGCAGGGTCGAGGTTACAGAATGGAATGCATAAATCAACGTTCCTTTATCACAACATATTTATTCGTTAATTTACACTTTCAGCACCAGCATGTAGTCTCAAAGTTTGTAATGCTAATCTTGATGTGTCACCAATTTACTAACACTAGCTAAACAGTGTAAATGTTATGTGACAAATAAATAAACAAGCAAACAAATAAATAACTAAATAAATAAATAAATGAGCTTGATATCCAACAGGAATCAAGTCTTTTTTGGTATAGTTGTGCTGTTAGCATTGTAGGAAAAGGATGTGAATTTGTGCATAATTTGTGGAAATTAAGACTTGTGAATAGAACTGTATAAATAGTTCTGAAATAAGTTACAAAAATAGATAATCTGCAAGTGATTGCACATAAAAGAAGAGATGCATAGTGAATTTCCCTCAATATAAGTTCGCATAAGAAAAAGTGAAGTAATAATTCATCATTAAAATGACACATATCCATGCTTTAGGCAAGAAAAACTTTGCTGTAAAGAAATTATCAGAACAGTTTCAAACAATAGTTCCTAGAACTTGTTAACAAAGAACCTCAAATAAACTCACATAAAATAAACCTTTGGAAAAATCTGGACTTTATTTAAAGCAAATCCTTGTCCATGCCATTTTGTAAAACGATCTGTTATCCACTAAATGTGATTCTGAAATGAACTCATCGCTCACATGCATGCAACCAGCAAGCAACTGCTACTATATATTACATCATACCTAAAAATTCTTTTTCTTACTAGCAGTAAGCAGGGAGAGAAAGATCGAGTTCATGATCATCAACTTACCCTTTTATTCTTGAATTAATGGCTTGCTGGATTCTTGCATTTGCACAGGTAACATGGGGTTCTCTTCTAATTTCAGCTACTGCATCCTCTATAGATGGAATCTTGCTATCTTCTCCTGATTTTGGTGGGATTATGTGAATGGATCCTTGATACATATATACCTACACAGAAATATAAAAACTGATTAATTATCAAACTATGTTAAGATTTAAAAAAAAAGGTTCTGTTCAACTGCTGCTGTTATCAGATCTATAAGCTTATTCTGTCCTTGAATTAAAGGTCATTGCAGTGGATTAACTTTCTTCACCATTCTAAAGTAAGAACAAATTAGAAACTAAAAACTTCACTTATCTTAGTAATGCTGTTATTTTTTGCAAAAAATAACAGCATTACTAAGATAGGTGAAGTTTTTAGTTTATTTTTTGCAAAAAATAACAGCATTACTAAGATAAGTGAAGTTTTTAGTTTCTAATTTGTTCTTACTTTAGAATCTTGTTGCTTCACTGTTAATAGCTTCAATTTTTCCTTATTTCTTCACCATCCTTCTTTAAACATCGACATAAAGCCAGTATAAGCTGCTCCTTAGAGCTATGCTCTTCAGCACAGTTGCCATACGATGCAGACTTTCACTGGGTGCCTGAAAATGTTTTGAACTCTTGAGTTTCACAATTGGAAATTTTCTGTTAAAAGGTGTACTTTGATTTCTGTTGTCCGTGTAAGACAGTTTCCATTTAATAAAGGAAATTTAGCATGTTTTTCACCCCTAAATTCATGGGACCATAAAATATTTCCGTTTAACACAGACCTTAAAAAGGGGTCGATTAAAGTCAGGTTTTACTGTATATCTTACATTTTATTTTGCTAATTTGAATATTATGTCTGAAACTATTTGGTACGATAATAAGACATCACGGATGACCCTGATCATGGGTATAAATAATGAGAAAAACAGAAGAGAAACAATCATTACCAGGCTTCATAACCAACATGAATAAATAATGAATCTTTTTTTGACACCAGTGTGATCTCAGTGTCACATAGCAAAGACGTGAAATTGTGTGTAATCAGTGGTAGGTGGGCATTGCAAAAAAAGAAAAAGGAAAGTGCATATATAATTCTAGAATAACAAGTAGAAAGAGTGAATAACCTGCTAGTGGGAACAACATATGATTAATTTTCATAGAAAGAAATGTGCATTAGAGAAAGTGCAGTTAGTTTTATGTAAAATGAGGTGCATTTAGACTCTGTCCTCTATGTGATCTGCAAGAGGAAATGGATCGAGACCACCTTCAAATATGCCCGGCCACTTCTAGTGCCCCATCCATCAGTGAAAAATATTGGAGAGCAAGAGGATTAATGACTTCATTGTCAGAAATCCAGCATTAGCTAACAACAACAACAACAACAGACTTTGGGCTAGAAGCAGTTGGAAAAAACTTTGCTGTGGAGAATGATCAAAATAGTTTCGGCGGGTAGTCTCAGGAGCTTGTTAAATAGTGAACTGACTTCTTATAGATTCTTATTTAAACTTAAATAAAACATTTTTGGAGAAATCTGAACTTTATTTGAAGAAAATCCTTGGCCACAGCCTTTTGTTGAACTTTGTCTGTTACTCGCTGCATATGACCCTGAAACGGAAACCTTTAACACATTAATTATAATCATATTGCCACTGTTTTAATGAATGAACACCTATCTAGAATTTCAGAATGAAGTGGTGCAGAAGACTAGAAATTTCATATTGGACTCTGCGTGTGAAGCAGAAGAGCTGTGGTTCAAAGCCCGCTATGGCATTGAATTTTTCAGTTCTAATTCTACCTCTTGAACATTGCCCATATACGGCTAGTGTTTAAAAAACCAGTGGTAAATTGGTTGGCATAACAAAATAAAAATATATGTTTTTATCAGTGCATTTCTAGCATCCAAGGAAGGCAACAGTTCGGCCCAAAAAAACTATCACACAGTTTCAAAAAGTAATCTTGTTTAATGTTATAATCTATTTTCTAACTACAGTGTGTAAAGTATTCAAGGTAAACTTAAGGAATTATTTGAGAGGTAGAACTGGAACTTAAAAATTCAATGTTTATGTTTGTTGGCATAAATAAATAATAATTAAGGAATTATGTTCCAATAAACAGTTACTTTATGGTTATAAGACTTTTTTGTCATTTATCACCTATTAGAACAGTTTCTCCATATCAGTTTTTCCATATATGAGGTAACCTTGGTACCAATTAGCTTGAATAATCACAAGTTTACTATACACACAAGGACATTTCCTTGGTTCCATTACATCCTTGTTCACATTTACAACACACTGAACCACCATAAATGCTGCAACAGTATTATTAAGCATATGTTTAGGGCTGGTTCACAATCACCCGGTAATGACAACAATGGGAATAGCATGAACATTTTGGTTCACAACAGCCCACTAATGGCAATGGGGATAGATGGTGGATATTGTGCATTGGGATGTCATTTTTACTTTTGACCAATGAAAAATTTTTAACCTGATCTCCAATTCAGTCAACATAAAAACAATTGGGATGTCATTTTTACTTTTGACCAATGAAAAATTTTTAACCTGATCTCCAATTCAGTCAACATAAAAACAATGTCAAATTTCAATAAAGTAAAAATCTAAATTGTTTCCTTATTGTCATCAATACTCTTTACAAGAGCATCTGACATTTTCCAAACATATACAATGAATCTTAATTACAGATATATACAATCATTATAATTCAGCAACACTATACAAGCACTTACTAATATGATTTTAAAGCAATTTTGAAGTTCCTATTTACATTATTTTTAACCTGTATGGGTAATCTATTATAAAATAATGCTCCAATTCTGTAAGGGCCTTTATTAGTTTGGCTTTTATTTGAGCTCACCCTATGACAATCATTTACTCCCCTAGTTTCATATTTATGGCAATCTTTATTGAGCACATTAAATTCTTTCTTATTTTTAACAAGTAAAATACTTTTATACATAAAGAGAAACTACAGTTAATATGTTTCCCTTTATGAATGTCTCTACAGGGGAGATTGTACATACATCTAAATACATCAAATGCGAAGCTATTGCGTATTTCTGATTCCGAGAAAACAGGTAGTGTCTGTTTATTTCCGATTCTGAGAAATCAGCAAGCATCACTCCTTTAGCCTCTTAGCTAAAGCATTCTTAGCATTCATTAAAATTACTTGTTCTTTATTGTTATATAAAATTCCTTCCAGTTTAATTTTCCCAGAATTGCGACTTGCGAGGGCTCTAGCAGCCGTTAATGTCATGACCACCTTCAAGAATTTCTACCTTGAAGGAAGAAGAAGTCTTTACTATGCACTTGATAGGTATAATATACTGTGCCTGGTAACGACAACACCAAAGTTGAATCATGGCCAAGTCTTGCTCATTGTTCCCGGGGCCTGTGAAGGCTTGCCGTTGATTGTGAACACTATCATTTGAATACACGTTATTTCAAGTTTCTCGTTCTGGTTATGTTATTGTTGTCGGTGGTTGTGAACCAGCCTTTACCCTCCAGATCAACATTCATGAGATGTTTCAATTTCCCCTGCACAGTGTGAACAGTGGGCGTAGCTAGTTTCATTAAATGGACTTTGAGCTTAGCATGCATGAGCAAGAACCTTACACATATAAACCTACCCTTTGCTGGCATGTATCAGGATTTGCCCAGCTGGGTAAATAATCTGCTGCTTCTATTAAAAGAAATTCTCCATCAGAATCAACAACTCTGAAAGAACCAAAGACAAAAATAAAATATTTAGCTATAACTAACTAGCTTCTGATGTAAAAATATGTTAAAATAAAACTGAGCCTTTTTTGCTCTTTAATCACATGCTTTTAAAAAGGTAGTTTTTCTGTGCACTTCTTTAAGCATCTTAAATTACTCTATTTTGTGCCTGTTATAATGAAAATCTATATTTTGATTTTCAAAAAAAGATAAATGTGACTGTGAATGCATAACATTAAGATATGCTATTATACTTATACAGTTGATTTTTTGTTTTATTTTATTTATGAACACTTTTTAACTGCTGTGGTTCTCAGTGTCCCATTCTATATTAGGTGTGAAAGACTGCTTAATTTTGCTCAGAGGCCTCTTTATCAAGCTTGAGGTTCTTTTATGTGCCGTAAATCTATGACACACAGGACTATAGGTTTTACTTCCCTTTTGAAGGAAGCCATCCTAAGGATTTTTACGCCCTCCGGAGGGTTTGAACCCACGACCTTGAGAAACAGACTAGTATGTTGCCCTATACCAGAGAGGACAACTACACAGTTGAAGATAGTATACCTGGGAAGTAATCTACTCGATTCTTTTACAAATGCACTTTTATTTGTACACAAAGAGAGATAATTCTAGATTGGTTTTAAAGAAAAATATTGACATTTAACCATATGCGGTCATTAAGGCATATGGTGACTCATTTGCCAGTTTTTTTTTCTGGGAACTGAGAGTTGCCAGAAAAAAAGGAGGTGTGGCAGAGGCGCACTAAAATCTTTACCTCAAAAACTTTCAGCATATCTTTCATTGTTTAATAAAAACAAAATGGGTCCTAATACTTTTCTAGCACTTGTGTCAAGATGGGATAGCACAGACTTTTATAAAGTTCAATATCAACTGTGTTCATGTTAACTTGTTGAGCTAGTTTGTTTACAATTTTTGTGACAATCACTCTAAACTGGCACCAATTTTATCTAATTTATTTTCTGCTAAAACTGATCAAGAATGTTTCTTGTCTAACACCGAACCTGAAGCTTGAAATGTATTAATGATCACATGAAATGCCTCACTATGACCTGAAAATTGGAGTGTGGTGTGCAATATGTGTTATAAGAATAAGCAGTAGTAGTAGTAGTACTAATTAGATGTTCTGGAGCTCTTGAATTGTCATCACTGACTTGTAAACTTCCAAATAGTATTCTGCAATCTGGAATGATGTCCCAACTATTTACTGAAGATCGGGACAAGATATCAGGCGGTCCTCGTTCATTACTCTATTCTTGTTTTTGCATACTATGCAGTGTGGAGAGTCTAATAATTTAATTTTAAAAAGAATAATAGGATCTCCATTTTATTTAATGAGATATGCTGGCTGGCTGTCTGTGACTCTTGGTTCCCTTCTGAGATGGACAGAGTCAGCGAATGGACTACTGTGTTTTTAAATGACCCTATAAAAAATGGTAAAAGTCTATGTATGGTGGCATATGGATTCAAAGCAAGAATCTTTATAGTGAAAGTCATGTATTGGTACGTCTTACTTAAGAAGGGAAATCACTAGCATCATGCATCTACTGTAATTGAGCAACAATAAAATATACTGTATCTACCTGGAAATTAGCCCAGGAACTTCTCTTGTCAGCTGCAGCAGCAAGAAAACAATGAACCATTCATCTTCTATGTTATCACCATAATGAGTGATGCCATGAAGATATGGCGGAAATGGTCCTGTAAATAACAGGATGCAGAGGGGTAGGTACATAGATATGAGTTCACAAACATCAATTCACACAAACATATTAGTATTTTAACTTTGGATTAAATATACACACCAGATTGGTTTTATTGCGTCTTGGTATAGTCTGAAGGCCTAAACTTGTCTCATTATTTGTTTTCAGTCTAAAACATCAAGTGTTATCTTACCCAAAATAACCCCTGGACATACTCTAAATAGGCAAAAAGTACACTGTGTGTATTTAGAGCTTGCTTTTCATTAACTGAACATGCGATAAACTTCAAAACAGAAAAAGAAAATTAGTGATTATTTGATACTATTTTTAAAAACATGAAGTAGTTCAAAGGCAATAAGCAGCACACTTCAGTAATTTAAAATCTACAGGATTTACGCTTTCTGATCCTCTTTTTTGTATAAATTAACTGACTTGTTCAGTGAGACTGAAACTCAATAATGTATTCTTTTTATTTATATTCAAGTTCAAATACAATGGTGTGCATATTCTGAAGGCAAGAGGTAGGTATAAAATAAACTGCTCTCTTTCTTTTTAATTTTTTGGGCCAATTAAAAGGTTAATGTTAAATAATATTATACACAGTACCCCATTTGTTAATTATGTATTTGCTTACCAAGCATCCCATTTTTTCTTTGTTTCTTACTTTGAAAATTCTCCTTATATTTAGTTAACCATAGGGATTATGATTAACCTTTCACTCATAATTAATGATTTTTGATAAGCTGATGTTATTGATGAATTCAAACGAATGCCGAAATAAATTAACTTTGCTTACTAACCTGAATCTACATCAACCTCAGTTCTTAGCAATGAATTGGCAATAGGGTTAAGTTGAAACGAGTCTTTGTGCCATATATATTGCTGTGTATATTTGCGGATTAAGGAATCGATAGATGATATTAGTGTTTTTAATTTGCTCTCGCTTTCCTCATTGGCGTTAATGCAGTCCTCTGCAATTTCAGGAAATATGAAATATTCAATAAAATCATCTTCTCTCACGTTTTGAAGTACTGCAGCCATTTTCAAACAAGTGAATGCGCAATCAAGCGAAGTACTGTCAGATGTCAATGTCAAAAGTATTTTACATTGTGAATTATTTTTATAGTAGAATTATTTTATCGTGTGTGATGCAAAAATATTTGCTAACGCTCCTTGTTAACCAATAACGCCGGCTTAATATTAGTAATAATTACGCTCCTCTTTAAATATAAATATGGCTGCGGTTAGACCCCTTGATAGTAGATGGGTCCGCAGATATCGTGCTTTTTTCGTTGTAGGTAGTGTTATATTAAGTATCCAAGTCTTCCTAGCGTACAAATACTTCCCAATTGACGCTGAAGCGGATGAAACAATTTTAGATCATCGCGATCTTTCCGGCAGAGGGACAAATACAGAGGTTAGTATTTCCACACCCTCCCCTTTTTCTGTAGGCAGAAATATATTAATATATATTAAATATATATAATTGAATATATTGAACTCAAATCGTATTGCTGCACAAAATCACTATCTTGAAATTTAAAGGCGGCTAATTTTGTTTGTATGTCGTTTGTTGTCCGTATATGTAGTTCACTTTCTGTTCTAGTTTGTAAATGAAGATCCAAACGGAGGTGCATCATCTCGGCGATTTAAAGAAAACTACTTAGTAGTTGATGATGAAGACAGTCCAAGCAATAGCAATCCAGTGAATAGTTTATATAACAAAAATAAGGTCCCTCCGGACAAAGCAGATGTGTTAGTGGAAAGAAGAAACAATTTAGAAAAAGTGCCTGAGAAGTTACACAAATCTGCAGGTGGAGCTAATCGGACTAGTTTAAGATTAGAAGAGTTAGATTTTGTGCCCATTTGTGATATTACAGCTAAAGAAGCAATATCAGCAATCCATCGTGCCAAGACCCAACGCTGCAAGCAAGAGTTAGCAAATGTTACGTGCCTTATTCAGCAAGGGCAACTTTACCCTGATAATCTTCAAAATAAGTGTCCATCACCAGGTATGTTTGACTCTTAATTCAGGATTAATATTTTGTTTTTCTTTAGCATGTTTAATAATAATGGAACATTGCACAAATAATTTATTTACAAATTTAGGTTCACTTCAGCGTGAATGTCAGTGATGAATACAGTCACTTTCCTCCAGGGGAAACAACAGGCTTGATGGGGGAGGGAATGTTATAGGCTTCAAATTTTAATGATATCATATTAAAGATAACAACCATACTAATGTTTTAAATTTTACTTTAATCTCTGATATTTTATTAAATTATGTGTAAGTACGAAATTAATTACCTTAAATAAAATTATGAGAATCGACAAAAGATTTTATTGCATGCAATAATTTACTTTTATAGCAAACTAATGCACTGAGGCTGTTTTACAGCATATCTGTTGATGACATCATCATTGAAAGTTTCTGTGGATTCCTCTACACCTTCTGTTGAAACCTTCACTGAGTTTGAAGTCTATCATTACCCATTGTATTTCTTAATTTTGCCGTCACACTGTTCATTCTGTTGAACAACCTTTTTACACAGGGGGTGGAAATGAGAATGCACAGTACACAGTCAGCGAGTGTCCTTAATGCTTCATAGCTGATGCCAGCCTTCAAAATAAAAGAAGTAACATCAGAAGATGAACCTTCTGATTTATTGTGAGCAACATACTTAAAAGAATGCAATTCTGCAATAGCAACATCAACATTGTTAAGTCCTAACATCAATTCTTTACAATCATCACTAAATTCCTGAAATGTTTCACAACTTTGAAAATATGCATTTAGTTCTATCACTTTCATGGCCTTGTTATTGAATCTTTGCTTAATTTCATTAATCATATTTTTCACCAATTTCCTTACTTCCTATGTGGTTTGTTTCTTGTCTTCCATAAGTAGAGCACTTTTAGCTTCTATGGCATCCACTTGTAGTTTTTTAATTTTATTTAGGGCTTCATATTAAGTTGTACGGCCATCGTAATTACAAAGGTGGTTAAAGTGTTGTAAACATTCAAGAGTTTCAGAAACAAGTACAATAGTTGTGAAATTTTAAAGCTTTGTTTTTGCAAAATTTTACATAAGGTTGAGATGGCATTAAATGTATCGTCCAAAGATGCAAAATCTACAATGAATAACTCATCATTTCTAACAAGATTCCTCTTGCTAAATCTGCACTGTTCTTGTGTATATGTTCTCATGTCACTATGGAACCACATACATTCGGTTTTCCTAATAGCACTTCTATTTTTACTGCAGAGCTGTATGCAATTTATTGAGCCGTTTTATACGTGCACTGTCATAAATTAGATGATTGCCTGATTTTGAGTGATTCTCTTAGTTCACTTCAGAGCCTTCGTGAGCTGTACAACCCCCAGCCTATTGTACAATGTATCCAGGATACCCTCCATGTTTTACATGCTTCTGACGTTAGTGTGGTGTGTGCTTGTATTCCTGGTCACATAGGCTTATCGGGGAATGAAATGGCAGCAAAGGCGGCAGCTACAGAACCCAGTATTACCATCTCACGTGTTACTTCAGAAGACTAGGCATGAAGTGCAGAGAGCGGTGCTGTCAAGCCGGCACGAAGAGTGGTCAGTTCTCTGCAGTAATAAGCTTAGAGAAGTGAAAAAACTTCTGATAAACTGGGTAATTTCCTGTCGCATATCTCGTTGCGAGGAGATTAGCTTGGCTCGATTGCAAATTGGCCACTGCAATTTTTCGTACAGTTACCTATTTAAAAGGGACCCTGCTCCTCTTTGCCTGCTATGCAACAACCTTTTATTACTTCGTCACATGCTGCTAAAGTGTTCCTGTCTAGTGCACCTTCAACACTGAAGCTGACTGGCAGAGGTCTTGGCGGACGACAAAATAGTTGTCGAAAGTGTTTTTTGTTTTTAGCAGAGTGCAACATGAGTTTGTGAAGCTTTATATACCTAATTTTTTATACTCTTTTGGCATATTTATAACTTTGTTTTAATTTTGGCCTTTTCCACTGTTTTGTATATTTATATATTTTCCTTCTGTATGTGGCTTTCATGTAACTGTTTTCTTAACGGGCACCAGTTTTACAATGTGGCAGTTACATCACCCGACTTAAACCCCCATTTTGCAAGGGGGACCACACCTATCGTTGGTCAACGGGTCCATCGGACCTAGCCGGGAGGACTAAATAGATGATATTTAGATCCACCGACCTTCCTCTCATGTGCCTCTGAGGGACGCTGTTGTGCTGTGATAGGGCAGCACATATGTAAATGACATTTCCTCCATTTTAGATGAAACAGTTATACCGCTGTGATTCGGTCCCCAGAGCCTCATCTGTTAAAAGCAGGGTGCACCACGGGCAGGATGAGGATGGGAATTGGGTAGGAGAGGCTATAGGAGGCGCATCACTACCCCTTACTACAAACATAGTAAAACATAGTGCAATGGAGAAATAGAGGCTATATACATTGCTCTCCGACAATTATTAAATCTTCCCTTAAATAAATTTAACAAGGCAGTAATTCTTTCGGATTCTAAAGCTGCAATTCAGGGAATATGTTCAAATACTACAAAGAAGTCAACAAAAATTGGAGAATGCTACAAAATGTTAACACAACTCCAAAAAGTTAATAAGACTGTTCATCTCCAATGGATTCCAGCACACTGTGGAGTCATGGGGAACGAAGCTGCAGACTCACTTGCAAAGAAAGCCACAACAATAACACAAAAGTCTAAATTCAATTTCTCATATTCCTCAATAAAACGCTTGATCATTAAAAATTTTTGTCATTCATACCTACAAGAAATAGAAACAAATGCCAAAGATAAAAAATGGATTACACTACTTTCCAATCCAGATATAATCCCCCAGAGACCAAGGAAAACAGCTGTTGCAGCCTTCCGACTATTGACAAATCATGACTGCTTGGCAAGTCATCTCTACAGAATAGGTATCTCAGCCTCACCGATATGTGTCCTGTGTAACGATCCAGCAGAAATGAATGAAGAACACTTGAAGACCTGTGAAGCATTAAGATCAGAAGAAACTACAGTTCAAAAGTATTGGAAAGCACGAATGCTAATGGCTTCATTGCCAGATGCAAGGCACTAGAAAACAACAACAACAACATATTTTCCTTCTGTAGTAGTAATTTTATTTTTTATTGAAGTTTATATCTGGCTATTGCCATGAACTGTTTTTTAAGGGCGCTCATGACCACGAAGTTCAGCACCCTTAAACCTACAACATCCCCCCCCCCCCCCCCCCACATACCACTCTATAATGGCCTTGTAGCATAGAATGTACTCGAGCTGTACAATAGGTTAGCACACTTGCTTCTGGCACAGCGGACCAGGGTTCGATCCCCGGTACCAGCATGGGGATTTTATCCCCTCTGGGAGGTCTGGCACGGGGTGCACTCAGCCTCGTTGGGTCCCGGGGGAACCAATTGAGGAGCTACTTGATGGGGAAGTAGCGGTCCCAGGCCAAGAAGGCTGTACAACTGATCAGGAGGACTCAGGGCACTGACTACGTCCCATCCTCCAGTACTGCACCCCACCAATGACATCTGTAGTGGCCAGAGGTGGGGGACGCAGTGGTTGGGTGGCAAGCCTTGGCTCTTCATGGGCTGTTGTGCTAGAGGTTTTTGTACAATAGGTGCTCGTTACAATACGTTTGGGTATTTATAAAAAGGTTGTTCTAAAGCACACTGAATTTCATGCAACACATTAGGAGGAGCATAAAAAATTTTATAAATTTCTTTAACAGTAATGTAAAGTTTATATAGGATGTTTATTCCTACAGTTGATGACAAAAATCAACAAAACAGATGCTCTGCAGTGAATGTGTGACAACTTGTGCCCTCTTTTCTGTGATGACTGTTCGTGGACTCCAGTGACAGAACCACTAAAATTGGTGGCACCTTCAAAAGAGCATGTTACTAATTTGTTGTTAGAAAGCTCTAGTTAATTTAGTTCACTATCAGTTGGTGTAAACATATATTCAGTTGTACTTTTCAGTTCAGTCAGACATAGAAACCTTCATTCGTCTCAAAAGACAGAGGCCCAACATAAACTAGCAAAGACAGTTCGCTTTGGTTACAAACATTTGTAGATTCTGAGTAACTTTGAATTGAAAGTAATTTTTTTGGGTTTCAGTAATGTTTACTTGCATAGTACATGTTTTGCGGACATTCTCTGCATCACAGGCTACCTTTGACTTCTGGAATGATTTGAAGCATTCCCTCTTGAATCTTGAGGCTCTGGAATTCATTTTTCTAATTCATTTCTTTTAGTGGACTCATGCTCATCTGTCTTTCACAATGCATGGTCAGAGTTTGTTGTTTCAACATTGTATTTCAGTACTAACACTTCCTTTTATAAGATGAATCGATGAAGCCTGCACATTGCATAATCCCATCACCCTTTCGTAGTAAGATGTTGACTACTTAACCATTAAAATAGCTGCATACAAGAAATTGAAATTTACTACAGCAATGGAAGCTTAAGCTTATTATAGTTGTAGCATGCAGGTGTAATCACGACTGGTCTATTGTTGATTCCAAAATTGATAAACAGCAGCTGCCAGTGAGTTGAAATTTGTCAAACAATACTATAAGCTTATGGAGTTATTACGTTACATCAGCTCAAATGGTACTTCAAATTTCACACATTATTTTGACTTTTAATGTTGTGTACATTTACAAATAGACAGATAAGAATTTCTTAGTAAAGGGAGAATTTGTGATTTCTAGGGGGAATTTTCCACCCTGGGCCACCCCTTGAATTCATCACTGATAATGATAACTAAAACTTGAGAAATACATTGCAGACTGTCAGATAGCTGTGTAAATAGGGATCCCCTTAAGGAGAGCGGTTAAATGTCAGGATCTTTTAGGAAAATGTATGGCATATATATTCGCTTGGCCAAGGTAATCAAAGGAGGTAGCGGTAGATATTTGCATTACTAAAGTAACACAGCCAACAAATTAGACTTAAGTTTAATGCTTTCCAAGAACTACCCCAGGGCTTCCATATTTATAACACTTCAGTATAAATTAGTGTGAAAGCTTACCTTAGCTGGGGAATATGTAGTTGACTTCTTGAAGATGATTGGCACTCATGAATTTCTAAGTGTTGATACAGACTCCAAAATAATGCAGGTTGAGGTAGCAGCAACCAAGCAAAAATCCTCTGAGATGCAAAAGCAGAGGTTTATAAATCATCTTGTTCCTTTATCATGGCAAAGAGGAATGACCTTCAGTGGTGACACAAAAAAGAAAAGCAGAGGTTTATAAATCATTTTGTTCCTATATCATGGCAAAGAGGAATGGCCTTCAGTGGTGACACAAAAAAGAAAAGCAGAGGTTTATAAATCATTTTGTTCCTATATCATGGCAAAGAGGAATGGCCTTCAGTGGTGACACAAAAAAAATGTGGAAGACTGAGAATACACAATACAGAAGAATAACTATGAAGCTCCTAGAGATTGAAAGACGGTAGAAGTAACTAAGGAACCAAAGATAGAGAGTGAGGACAAAGAAGTGAGATTTATGCAGTAGGTGCAGGCGAACAAGGGAATGAACAATGATTAAAAATGTGGTGAGGGTGAAGCTTCTATCCCTCCATGTCACTTGTGTAAGATTACGAGAGAGCAATATAATGCACAACCTGATTAAAAACAAAATTTACCTGTTACTAGCCAAATGCCACTCTCGAAGCCTTGTGTAACCAGTAATGCAGCTCTTCTAAATTAAGGCAGCAACACCACTGATACCAAATGGCGATTCATGATCTTCATCTTCTCCCTGATGGTGTTGTTTTGGTTCACCTTTATCCTCTATATGCTCATTGTCCTGCTGTTCACTGTCACTGGCCCCACTGTCACAATTTAAGTGAATAACTAAATCCTCTCCTGCATCAGAAGTCCTCTGTTTTCACAAAGTCCAGCTCAACTTTCCTTACACGTTTACGTGCTTTTTGTCAATCCTCCACTGTGATTTATTTCATTTTTTCATCTGCAAGTTTTATTTGGTCATCTAATTTAAAAGTTATATTGGGAAACCCAGCTTTATAGTGTGGCCCATATTAGTTCTATGGAGTTCAATTCTGAGTGATAGGGAGGAAGTCTTAAGTCTTGTGTTGCTCAAATATTTTGTCTGGTTTATAGATAAGTGCCGGTTTTAGGGGTAAGATAAGCTGAGAAATTTTGGTTTCAAAAATTTGTTTCTGAACTCAACTTCAGGCATGTATAGTGAGGATATTGTTTGGTCTCTTCTAGAACACAAATTTGGGTGTTTCTTAATTTTAACATTGTTATAAGGGGCATTATGTACAGCAAGCACAGGTGTAGGAGGCAGGTTACGAATGAACTTTTCCTGGGTCTACTTTTCATAGTTGGTGTAATTCATGTTATCATGGTAATCTCCACATTCTTTTGGGCTTTATATCGTGCTTGAACGTTTAGAACAAAACGCTGTTCTCATCCAGCATGCATGATTACTAACTGCCGACTTCTTGACATTGGCACAAAGAATCCTTGCAGCGAGTTATCACTCACTATCTTGTATGTGATGCATTGATTTAAACTTCATCCATATAAACTATATCACAGCCTTCATTGTAATATATTTGAATATCTCGCAGATACTTAAGTCTTTTTTCCCATGTGGTATGATGCTCCATCAAAATTTATCTGTTGTATTTTGTTTTCTTCCATTTAAATCCTAGCTTCAAAGGAACTTCTTAATGTTGATACACTGCCTTGGAAATCAATAGAATTTTGAAGGTTCACAAGTACTTTCTTCAGAATTGGCTTTTTACCTTTCCTGTGATGTAAAAATTATTCACAGTTTGCCCAACAACTTCTTCATTGAAACCATCCAAATTAGATGTTGTGCATGATCTTTGTTTACCCAGCATAGAGAAGGATGTTGTTACACCAGAATAAATTTTTTCCCTAATAATTCTCCTAACAGTGCTTTCAGACACACCTATTGCCTCTGATCCCTTTCCCAGATTTCCATAGCAGACCCTGACGCTTGTTCCTTTTTCTTAAATCTATAAATATTGCTTATAAATTCTCACTTTTCCCTACTTATTCATACTCTAAAAATGCTCACCTGGAACTAGGAGTGCATTTTTTAAAGCTATTACTAAGCAGCTCTGCACTTATCTTCTTTATTATCTTCTTTCTTGGAAGTTTGAAAACAGTGTTGTAATATTCAATTTAAACCATAAAGGTAAGTTGATTAATAACGCTACACAACACTTACTTATAATTTACTGGAACATGTTTCGGAGGCTTGACTTTCCTCCATTATCAACCGGATATTGACTGGTTCTGCCTGGTGTGGATGGTGATGTTTCCGCTGAGGCCTCCTCTGGTGGTGGTTCAAGGAACTTGCTGAAGATATCCTTCTCGGGATGGCAAAATTGAATATTCTGTTTCTATTTTTGAAAATGAAGATTTGTTCCCATGTGGACAGCTCTTGTTTTTCCGTTACATGTTTGAGGAGTTTCGGTTCTGGCTTTATGTTGTGGCTTTTGTCCAAAAGTGAGTGGTAACTGCTCTGCACTTGTTTACTTGCTCGCAACTGACATGCAGTTGACCTGCCTTCCCCTCTTACTGTCAACTGCTCTAAAATTGACTTGTCCAGCTATCACTGCACATTGCTCTCTATCTGTCATAATAAATGAATACATCTGTAAGGCAGCGGGATGCAGGATAGGTTAGAGAGCTATTACTATCTACCTCTGTCGTATCTAGCTTACAGGTAGAAAAACATATAAGGCAGGCCAGATGTTGGTTATACAGTAGAACTCGGATAACTACTCTCAATAACTTGACATTCTGCATAACTCGACAATTTTTTATTTTCTCTACTACGTATAGTAAAGTAGAGGAAATATTGTATTCCACCTAAAAATTCAATCTCGAGATTTCACTGGAAATATATGTTTTGAGGCCCCCTGAATAAAAAGAAGCATTTTTAGAAAAAGGTCCATGTGTGTGTCTGTCAGTCTGTGGACAGCATAACTCAAAAAGAAAAATCAATTAAAAACCAAAGTTGGTATTTAAGTTTAATGTCTTTCAAGAATGTGACATGAAGATTTTGAAGAACATTTCTTCACCCTAAATTACCCTTTACATGGAAATTTTTTAAAAATCTTTATTGTCTTGAAAATGGCTCTAACGATTTTGATTAAAATGCCATATGTTTGAGATATTTTTATAATAAATGAAATGTATATCTTTAATTTTCTGGCTATAGCCCTCTAGTTATATTTACTCTGGATGACTTTTGCATAACTGGTAAACTGTAAGAGATAGGCCAAATCTTACTGTACAAAAAATGTTGTTGTTAGCTAATGCTGGATTTCTGACAATGAAGTCATTAATCCTCTTGCTCTCCAATATTTTTCACTGATGGATGGGGCATTAGAAGTGGCCGGGCATATTTGAAGGTGGTCTTGATCCATTTCCTCTTGCAGATCACATAGAGGACAGAGTGGTGAAGAATATATCCCAATTCTGTTTAAATGTTTCGCCAGACAATCATGTCCTGTAATCAACCTGAAGGTTGCAACTGCTGTTTTTCGAGGATACTCAGGAATTACTGTTTGAATGTTTGGTAGTTCCCATCTTTTATTCTTTGATTTTTCATAGTAATATTTTTCAATAATTTTTTTGAATTCAGAGTTGACTAATCTTTTAGCTGCATAAAATGGTAAATTAACTATTGATTTCTGCACATTGCTGGTACCCTTTTTTGCAAGAAAATCAGCTTTCTCTTTACCACTCAGTCCACAGTGAGCTGGAATCCATTGGAAGACTAGGTGTTTTTGAAGTGCTGTTAGATGGGTAAGGATTTTCCAGCATTCTATAATTGTTTGGTTTTTTGATGACAACTTGGAAGTAATTGCTATAATTGCTGCCCTGGAATCTGAGAGAATAACTGCTTGCTGAAAATGTGAAATTCTGTACAAAAGATTTTGTAGGGCCATTCGAATTGCTTCAATTTCTCCATCAAAGTTTGTAGTTCCATAACTTAAAGATTTGTAATAGGAAAAGAGGTGACATGTGACTCCAGCACCTGCTCCATCTTGGTTTGATATAAATGATCCATCAGTATAAATATGGAGCCATTCGTGTTCTGGAAATCTAGTATGGATTGTCTCTAATGCCAATAATTTTAGAACACTGGTTGGAGTATCACTTTTCTTAACTTCTTCTGTCAGGTGTAAATAATATGTGATGTCTAATGTTTGTGTCGGATTGACTTTAGATATGAAGTTTTCCTTTGAATTAGGAAGGTATACATTCTTCTTGATGTCTTGAATTTTGGAAAGAAAGCTCTCCTGAGTCTTTAGTGTATGTGTAAAATTTCTCTTGTGCCATGTATTGAATGGGAGCCTGATCAACTTTTCGTGTTGAATAAGAGCCACTTTTTCTATTTCATATTCAATGGGGCATTGGTTGGTTAGTATTTCCATAGCTGCTATTGGTGTGGTTTTGATAGCACCTGTAATTAATCTCAGACTGGTTTTGAAAGATTTGAATCTTTTTTGTGTTTGCTGTTACAAGAACTTTGCTGCAGTAAGTAAATAATGGCTTTATATATACATTGTATGTTGTGTACAAAAAATGTAGATTTTGCTAAAATACACAATTTATGTCTAAATAAATTTTTTTGTAGTGAACCATTCTGGAGATATGCCTTGTTATTTGTGTGAGTTTTGAAGAAGTTATGCTTCTGTCAAATGGAACATTTTTATATGTTAACTCTGCAAAGATAATGGAATTTGAAAGCTTTAAAAGATTTGACTATTGCTCAAAGTCTTCTGTGTTCCCATATTTCCCTTGTACCTACAAGGAAATAAGCAATGAGATAATTTCTGCAAATGTTTATCTCAACTAACACGAAGATGTAGGAATAACAGTTTGTAAGAACGGTTAGTACAAGAGTAGAGAAAGTCATGTGAGTGCAACACATCAGATTTGTTTATTTTAGTTTTTTTATCATTAATCTTGACCATATTCATTTCTATAATCCACTATGTGATGTAAACAGTGTGAATAAATTTTAATTAGTATACATATACAACCTACCACATACTCCCTCATAGTAACAAAAGGGCTGACCACATATTGACCTGCGATATCTAATCAGAACATAAGCAGTTGACAGACCATTGTCACCAAATCTAAAGCTTGCACTAATAATGTGAGTACATAGCACAAACACTTGTTTGGAAGGTTTGCTCTACCCAGTATGTATGTGGTATGCTAAACGTTATATATTTCTGTTTAAAGTACTGTTTCTCAGAGTTCAGACCTACTGTTGGTGTTGTGTTGGGTTGTGTTAGTACCAGTGAAAATGTTGAATGAGAAGAAAATATGACAAGTTAACATGACAATGGAAATTAGATTGGATTAGCATTAGCATTAGCTAACAACAACATTTTAGGATATGTTATACTTTTCTGATTTCTAGTCTGTGCTAGAACATCCAACTATGTAATATGCAGTACTATGTTGAGTTGTGAATAGCAGATCCCTTATCTGTAATACTAGACATTTTGTTAATTCGATACCCTCTCAGTCCACATTAGGTTGAGTTATGGGGATTCTACTGCGGTGGTATATGGGAACAACAGCCACTAGAATCTCTCATCCCTCGTAGAAAACTGGAGGTCGTAGATATTGCCAAGCATCAATTGCAAGTAATTTGTTTAGAAAATGGGTGCAAAAATGGAGCATTCAAAAACAGAAAGCTACCTGAACAGAGTATCAGCTACCACGAAGACGAACTGCACATCAAGGTTTGGTGCACACCTTAACTGCATTTTGTGACTGCCATCAGGTGTCCCAGCTGGGAAGGAGAGGAAAGACAACCAAGGCAGCAGGGATAGAAAGCGGGAAGTTGAGTGATATCAAAAGAAAAAAAATATAACTGGAGGAGAAAGCAAAGAACAAAGGACAGTGACACGGGGATAGGAGATAGAAGAGGCATCCCAGTACAGTATGTCTTCAGTCTAAGGAGGGGGGAGGGGCAGAATCTGTAGCTCATAGGGAACAATGTGGGCAGTAGGGAAAGTGCATCAACAGTACAGCAGTAAAATTTCTGAAGTGTTGATATGCTTATTCCTGCACTCCTCTGCCTCACTCCTCCTTGCACAGGCTGCTGCAACACCATCTGAAGCTCTGATCCCTTTGTTCAATAGTAGAGAACAAGGCATATTCCATCCTACATGGTAATTCTTCATGACGGAGACTGACTAGTATTGGAATTATTATTAATATTATTAATTTCTAGTTTACTTTAGATTTGGGTTTTGGTGATAGCTTTGATAGCCCACAGTATACACCACTGACTTGGCTTGTGAATTATAATAATTGTTTGGACTATAATAAATCCTTTTGCTAGTAGCATCGGATGGTCTGAAATATTAAATATAGCAATAATTTAGAGACTAAAAGCTTCACTTATCTTCATATATGCTGCAAGTTCTTGAAATTATATGCAAATTAGTTTGTAGATGCACCAATCATATCTTCAGTGATCTTGTATATAACAATTAAAAAGGTAACTGTTATAATCAAGAAACTAATTTGTGTATAATTTCAAGAACTTGCAGCATATACTAAGATAAGTGAAGCTTTTAGTCTCTAAATAATTGTTATATTTAAAATTTGTGTTGCTTCACTGTTAACAGCTTTAGTTTTTCATTGAATTCTGAAATATATTTTTCAGTAAACAGAAGTGAAACCATGTAAACAAAAATAGTGTATATGTGTGAATAATACATTTTCCTTACATGGCCTAGAATGTGTGAGTCCAGAACGTGAGGCAAATAAAGGAATATGAATTATTATTTTATTTATGCCAACAAACTTACTGTTGGTGTTTTTAAACACACAAGCCGTGTGTGGGCAATGTAAGTGGAAGGTCTGTGGTTCAAATCTCAGCTGTGGCATTGAATTTTTAAGTTCCAGTTCTACCTCTCAAAGGAATATGAAGTTTAATCCTGGTTGATTTTGCTTCTTACAGGTTACACTGCAGGAAAGTCATTAGGTTGTTACCAAGATGAAAAGACATTTCGTTTGCTGTCTGGTTATTATGCAAATCTCAAAACTACAAACTCACCACAACACTGCATCAACATGTGCCTTCAGTCTGGATTCCCCTATGCCGGTGTGCAGTACTCGTAAGTAATTTATAGTTCAAGTTAAGATGTAGAAATACTCAAACCAAAGACCATTATTGACTTTCGGTTAATGGAGTTTTTGTTGGGCGGCAACATGGCCAAGCAGTTAGAGCATTTGCCTACCACTTTGGTGGCCTGGGTTTGATCCCAGGTACCTGCATGTGGTATTTGTGGTGGATGAAGCAGTGTCAGGGCAGGTTTTCTCTGGGTTCTCCTGTTTCCTCTGTCACTCATTCCACAATTTGCTCCATTATCACCTTTCCAATCATCAATTTTGCCTGCATTTCATATCATCTTTCTCACTATCATATCTGGTACTTGGCTGGCCATCCGCTTCTAGGTCTTCACTCTGTCAGGTCTGTAGGTCCCTGTGCTCCCCTACAGCCATCTGACCATAGGCCTGGTCTTAAGGGGTGTAAGTGTTACATAAGGGGAGGGTAATCAGGTAAAGAAGAATAATAATTCCTGTTATTACATTTCAGCAACCTATTACCCACTGGAAATGCTGTCTGCTTCTATTTTTGGTTTTATAATAAAATTATACTAGTGCTTCCTGTTTAGCTATAGTGCTTGAAGTTAATTATCTATTTTCAAAAATATCTGATTTCTCATCACTTATCAGTGGCAAGGAGTTACTACATTCAAGCCAAAAATATGCTATTGAAATTTTAATGAATTTGTACATTTCGAGTTCCTTGAGTACAAAATAAAAATGTTTTAGGAAAAGAAAGAGCATTTGTTTTGTTTGTGTTATTTTTTCTTATCTTTTGTTCTTTTACTCAGTTTTGTACTTGTGTAAAGCATTTTTTAAGGATGTAAGTCAGATTTTTAGAGAAAGAATGACAAACAAGTTTGATTAAGTTATTATTACAAGTTGAGGCATTGACATGGGAAATACAGATAATTTATAAAAGAACAGGCTTTGAGAGCTTACTTATTTCAAGTGTTTTCAACAGCAGAATTTTGTTGTCTTTTCACATTCACAACTTGATTATGATTTCCATTATCACTGCTGTGTCCTGTTTCTTTCCCTGATCAGCTGTTCTTAGCTTAAGATGACTGAAGATTTAGGTATTAGCATGGCTTGAAATGCTAGACTTATCTGGATCTCTCAAAGAAACACCTCAAAGATTTGGGTATCACCTCAGTTCTGACAAATGCTCTTTCATCTCTCATGTGGAAAAAAGAATGGAAGTAAAGTGACTGTCATTGCTTCACATTTCCATCCTTAGGCTTGTTATCCTAACCACTACCAGGAGCAGGGCAGCTCCTTTAGGCAACATATCACATACATTTTTGTCAGGTTGCATTGACCAACATTTGATTTACACCAATGGATCTAAGAGCAACAGTACACATTGTTGAATGTGCTTATGTTTATGGAACTGAACCTATACATTTGGTTTTCATAATAGTACTTCTATTTGTACTGCAGTGCTGTATGCAATATGCCAAGCTGCTTTATATGTGTGCTGTCATAAATTAGGTGACTGCCTGATTTTGAGTGATTCTCTTAGTGTGCTTCAGAGCCTTCCTATGTCATCCTATTGTACAGCATATTCTTCATGTTTTACATGCTTCTGCATTAATGTGTTGTGTGCGTCGTTTGCTGTGGAGTGAAATGGCCAATTTGGCAGCAAAGGCCACAACCACAGTACCCAGTACTACCATCTCTCATATTACTTCGGAAGACTTTAGGCTTGAAAGCAATGCTGTTGTGCTGACATGAAGAGGGGCAGCTCTCCCAGCTTAGAGAAGTGGGTAACTTCCTCTTGCATATCTCGTTGCAAGGAGATGATTTTGGCTCGGTTACGCATTGCCCACTGCAATTTTATGCATGGTTACCTTTTTAAAGGGACCCTGCTCCTCTGTCCACTGTGCAACAACCATGCCGCTAGAATGTGTTTCCCTAGCGTGCTTTCAAAACTCTCTGCAATTGCCTGTCAGTCTTGCAGGGGTCCTGGCAGACAATAAACAAGCGATCAAAGGAGTTTTGACATTTTTAGCGAAGATTAACATGAGCCTGAGAATCTAAAACTTTAGATATCAAAATGTTATAATATTTTTTCAACCTTTTCATAACTTTTTCTAATTTTGGCTTTTGCCTTTTTGTTTGGTATTATGTGTATTTATTTTCCTTTTTATTGACATTTTTATTTTGTATTGAAATTTATTTCTGGCTTTTGCCATGAACTGTTTTTCAATGGTGCTGATGACCAAGTAGTTGAATGTCCTTAAACCTAAACCTACATCTCCTTCTTCTCCACATATATCCTGAATAATTAGTGGAGCCACTTCAAGCCATTCCCTTGGAAACCCCTGCTGTAAGCTAGTTGATCATACGGCTTCTTCATGTGATTGCTCACAATTTGGAGGTGCTAATGGGTCTTCCAGTGCATGTTATGAAGGTGCACAATATCTCAGAGTGCTTACAGTGTTCTGCCTCAGGTGAACTTTAAAACAGCTGCATGTTATCTAAAGTAAGAACAAATTGAAACTAAAAGCTTCACTTATCTTAGTAATATTGCAAGTTCTTTGGTGTTTCACTGTTAATAGCTTCATTATTTCCTTGTTTAGCTGCATGTTATTTGCAGCTCTCGGCCGAATACCAGGTTTGCTTGTATCATGTGTGGGCAATCTAACAGCCAGCAGGAAAAATGACACTCTGATAACCTTGCCTTATTGGTGGTTGGCCACAATGCTTCCTCACATAATCTTCACAGGACTGATGTGCCTTTCTATCATTATGCCAGAGTTTGAATGCAAACTTGTGCTTTTCAAGCTGATGCATTACTTGTTTATCACATTTGACTCAACATTACTACTCTGGCATTCCAAAGTGTCAGCTCAGGTATTCCATGAGACAGTCTGTGATTGTTGGAGAAGGCATACATTTCAGAATGCTTGGGAAGTAGTTCGTGCACTAGCAGACACTTGTTTCCTTGATCAGTATGGGAGAAGGCCATGTATTCAAATTGTGCTCTTTGCTCACCAATGTTTCAACATTAAATTGTTTTCTTGTAACCTGTGAAACCAAAGGGCTGTCTGAGTTTCCATATTCTTGAAGCTGAGGAGACAGGTGAGGACTGAATGTCAGAACACATGAGGAATTGCTCACTTTACAAGTTAGAAGTGTCCTAGAATTGTAGTCTTCCAGGAGTGTTACTGGTATCACACTAGTTCTTCTCTGCTCAAGATTACATCTCACCTCAATAAGCAATCACCTGCTTCTACATGTTCAAAATAGGTATAGCACTCTAATGCTGATATCACTTGTATCAGTGCTGCAATAAAGTTGATGCTAGACTTTTGGAAACCCCCAAAATGGACACGCTGCAGAGATCGACTTCACTGGGATCAGTGCCTCTGCAGTGTTTAAGGGGGCCCTAATGAACTGCAATAATAATTACATGGCTCCAGAAAACTGCAGTTTATCTGCTTGTACAGACAGCACCAAAGAAAATCTCTCTGCACCTCCGGCCTATGTTACATTATTTATCGTCGTACGAAGGTGTGGCCATTTCAGTGGCTGTGGCAGGGCCACAGTGCAAGGGTGCATTTGCTAAACAAACACGTACCATGTGACATAGGCTGGAGGTGCAGAGAGATTTTCTTTGCAGTCTTTGTACAACTGTGGGGGAAAACCAGAAGAAAGAACCAGATTCCATGTGCTGATTGGAGAGCTTCAGGTATCTTTGTAATGGCTGTGTTCACAATGCACATGCAGAATGGTCTATGTCTGGGCATACAATGGTCACCTTAAGCTTGTGAAAACAGAACAGTAGAATGTTACAATTAAGAAGGCACTGCTTGCACTCATAAGCTCCTTGGCTCAGATATTGCATTGGTTATTTTATAGTAATTCTAATGAATATATAATCTTTTAATTGAAGGTCAGTTTTGTTTACACTATACTTCAGTGTAAACGAAACTGCCTTCAATTAATGTGTTTAACCTCATTTGTGAAAAAAACTTCCAGTTATTAATGAATATAAAGTTTTGTTTAAGATGACCTTATCTGAGAATAATTATGATTGCAGGACTGAATGTTTCTGTGGGAATGAAGAGCCTCCGTCCACGTCACGCCTCCCGGACTCATCGTGCAACATGAAGTGCCCTGCTGATCCCAAAGAAGCTTGCGGCGGTTACTACACGATAAATGTATATGAAACAGGCATTGCTAGTAAGTGTTTCATTTTATGTATAGTATGCTTGGGAAATAATAATACTGCATACAAGTAACTTATACCACATGTGAATTTCAACATGAGCATGTTTCCTATTTTGCTTTTTAACTGTCATTTTGTATCAAAAATAAAATATTTAGGTTCATTCCTAAGCAATCTAAGAGCTTATAATTGTAAATTAAATGCAGGTCGTAAATTAAATACTCCTATTTATAAACTTTATTATAAGTAAAATCAATTCCAAATATTTCAATAAAAAAATAATATATTGAACTTTTCTTTTTAAAGAATTTGTACCTCAAGTGCCAAGAGAAACGATGGAGGTTGGAGAAACTCCAGTGAGAATTGCCTTCCTGCTGACTCTGAACGGTCGAGCACTGCGTCAAGTACGACGGCTAATCAAAGTCTTATTCCACAGGGACCATTTCTTCTACATTCATGTTGATGCAGTAAGTAGAGGTATTTTTTTTCAGTATGAAAAATAAGTTAAAGAATAAAAACAACATATATACTAAAAATTCTAAAATAAGAACAAATTAGAAACTAAAAACTTCACTTATCTTAGTATGTTGATATCCTTTTTCTATTTTTCTGACCCAGGGGTTTCAAGCTATATCCAGCTCATTCTCAAAGTCATATAAACAAAATCGTTGCCAAGCTACAATCTTGGAGAAACTCCAGTGAGAATTGCCTTCCTGCTGACTCTGAATGTAGCTTGGCAACGATTTTGTTTATATGACTTTGAGAATGAGCTGGATATAGCTTGAAACCCCTGGGTCAGAAAAATAGAAAAAGGATATCAACATACTAAGATAAGTGAAGTTTTTAGTTTCTAATTTGTTCTTATTTTAGAATCTTGTTGCTTCACTGTTAATAGCTTCAATTTTTACTTAATTTAACAACATATATACTTTTGAATCAGTGAATTAGTTCTTACAGCTGCAAAATATACAAAAAGGTACGGAAAGTATGCAATGAAATTTTGTTACATTGACTTTAAAGAGAATGGAAAACAGTTTTTTTTTAATATAGGAACATGATACTTAGATGGAGGTATTAAAAGCTATGGTAAAGAAAAAGTAAGATATTTCATGTACTATTCCTTAAATAAAACCTTATAAACAGTTGTAATTTGTGATGTCTCTGCATGTTACAGACTTTGAAAATATACGTTTATACTGGTTTCATTGAAAGGATCGGTCCTTATGTAAACAGAAACACGTGTACAAACATGAATCAAGGGTATGTTCAATGGCTGATGCTGCATATTACAAGTACATTAGTTACAAAGTAGTTCGCTCAATAGTAACAAAAACTACTGGATCTCCTTTGTATTACATAAAAATGGTGTGTTTAACGTGTTATTACTGTGTATGGAACTGCAGCAAAATGAATCTAAAGTAATTAATTGCACTTAACCAGAAAATACGTGAAGAGCATGCACAGACTGCCTTCTGCTGGTCGTGGTGGAAGTGGGAAGTTAAGATCATTAATGAACCATTATGGCCAAACAAGTGCAGTTTGTAAAACATCAGATGGAAGCCTCTTATTGTGGTGAGAAAGTTATAGTTCTGAGTGTGTTTCACAAACTATTTGAGAAATATCCCTTTCGCTATCAAGGATGTGGTTAACCTGACAGTACAGTTTACAGATGTGTCTGCATCAAGCATAAATTCCACGCACAGTGAAAGGTTAGAAACAGGCAAGTCAACCATGCCTGGAAAATCAAGGAAACATAAAATGGAGTTTGGTGTTCTGTTAGCACTAGATGCATAATTGGTCCAATATTTTACGACCAGACTGTAAATAAGGAGAGGTACCGAAATGACATTTTGATCGTATTTTTTCGTGAGCTGACAGAACCACATGGGTGGTTTCAACAAGATTCTGCTGCTGCCCATACAGTCCATGAATAAAATTAGGGAAGTGTTTGAAGATAGGTGATTAGTACTGGTGTATGGCCCTCTCGCTCTCTTGATCTAACTGTGTGTGACTTTTACTTGCGGGGTAACCTGAAAGATTAAATTTATGAGAAAAATCCTCACACATTGGAAGAACTAAATCAAATATTAGAAATGAAATCAGAGACATTACAGTAGCCCAACTTAATTGTGTGAGTCAGAATGTGTTTTCCCGATATAATGCCTGTATAGCGGAGGAGGGACGACATTTCCAGCATTTTCTATAACGTAAGATTTTTATACATGTTTTACGCACGGCAAACCCGGCCGCGGCAGCTTCAAACCCGCAAAGGCAAAAGGCCGTGCAGCGGTGAAGAACCAGTTCGAAAGCTCTGTAGTTCCAGGTTCTACATGGTTATCTCCCTTGGCAACATGTGTTTACTAAAGTAGTGCATTACTGCTCCAATTAAAGCGAGAAAGTGGAGGAGTACATTTTTAGGCATTGTTTACTAAGGACTAATTCTTTTGATGAAACCAATATAAGAGCATTCATATTGCTTGACTTGTGAAAACAATGAAACATTTAAAAACTGATGGGAGATTTACTTTTTAGCCAACTTTAATGTAGTTGTATGTATTGGATATTGTTTAGAAAAGCTTACGCAAGCACTTGGTCAGAATTTCGGCAAAGTCCCACTTGGCAGTGTGTACGAATGGTCATGAAAGTTGCCGAAGTTGCTGTGTTAATGCAGCGCTGCCAACAGCAGAATGTCCCTAGGAGTTTGTTGCCAATAGTAAGTTTGAATGTTTTTGCGGGAGTTGCTGCTGACCTTCTTAGAAGCAACTAGTGCAACGGATCGCTTTATCAGTATATTAGATTTGGCGCCTCTGTGCTTTAATGAGGAGTCATGCATGCAGTTCCTGTACGACGAGGGCCTGCTGAGGACTCGAATGCTATGTAGGGAATGTGATGTGCCCTAGGGCGAAGCCTACAGTCCCCCATCTGTGCCATCCCAGCGCATGGGGCTCCGTAAATGGATTTTTTCTCCACTCGAAAATTAAAAAATAAATAAAAAATAAATAAAAAAGAATGATAATTAATAAAAATAATATAAATATAATATAATACTATTAAATATAATATTATATATATAAATAAATAATATATATAATATAATATTAAATAATAATAATACAATAAAATAATATAATATGTTGTTTTCTAGTGCCTTGCATCTGGCAATGAAGCTATTAGCATTATATTATAATATAATGTAAAATAAAAAAGAACGATAAATAATAAAAATAATATAAATATATATATAATATAAATCTAATAACATTAAAAATAATAATATAAAATAAAATAAATAAACAAAAAAGGAACGATAAATAGTAAACATAATAAAAATATAATAGTATTAAATATAATAAATATAATGTATATATAATAAATATAATATTAAATAATAAAATAATAATAATAATAAATATAAGTATAATATATAGTATTATATATAAATAATATATATAAATAATATATATAATATAAATGTAATAATCATCATCATACGCGATAGTGGTATGTCTGTGGCGGCAACGACGCGAGTGAGTGCATTTGTGTTTAATGTGTTGGCAACAAAAACTAGTGTAGTGTAAAAAGCAATGTTGGCAGATGTGAAAATCGTCTGCTAGTCATGCAGTGAAATCTAGTGGGCGATTGTGAAACTACTGTCGGCGCATGCGCAGTAAGTAAGTTCGGACTTAGAATCTGGCTGGCAAGTGGAAAGTGAGCTGTTCTAAACTTGAGCCGTATGTATTTACACACACAAATTGAGGTTTTTATTACTCTGACTTCACTTTCTACACCAGAACTCAGTGGAACATGTTTTGGAGATTGTTGTTAGCTAATGCTGGATTTCTGACAATGAAGTCATTAATCCTCTTGCTCTCCAATATTTTTCACTGATGGATGGGGTGCTAGAAGTAGCTGGGCATATTTGAAGGTGGTCTCGGTCCATTTCCTCTTGCAGATCACATAGAGGACAGAGTGGTGAAGAATATATCCCAATTCTGTTTAAATGTTTTGCCAGACAATCATGTCCTGTGATCAACCTGAAGGTTGCAACTGCTGTTTTTCGAGAATATTCAGGAATTACTGTTTGAATGTTTGGTAGTTCCCATCATCTTTTATTGTTTTGGAGATTGTTGTGTCCTTCATCAGCCTAGACTCATGGCTGTTCATCCTCCTGTGGCGTGTAGACAGTATTTCCTGGTTAGATGTGCTGTACAATGAGAACATTTTTATATGGAACATCAAAATTTAATAAATTATGTTAATTTTATGCATAGATTTTACTAAGTTTAGTTTAAGAGCCTAGCACTCAATAATAATCATCACTGAGAATATTGACTAGAATGTCAAAGGAGTTTGTCATATATCTTGCAGAATCAAACAAGAGCCACAGCATCATCAAAAGAGGAGATATTAAACTTCTTCTGCATATTTAGAGTGGTTCTTGAGCAGGCCTAGGAATCTTTTTCAAGCGCATGTATGTCCTAAAAGATATGTGTGGGAAAAGATATTCATTTTGAAAAATAAGGATCACGTAATGAATTTTGAATTACTGCCAATTTATTCTATTAACAAATTTATTTTGCTTTCAGTGATTGTTAATATGTGAAAAAAATAAGTCATTAAGCATCTGTAATGATGACGACCAGTATAAATAAGAGTAGCACAAAGAATGTGATAAACGTAATCACGAAAGCATGGTCATGTTTAATTTTCAACAGCCAAATAGAAAGATAAGCGAAGCTTATGCTCTCTAAATATGTTATATTTGTTGATTTGTATTGCTTCACTCTTAATAGCTTTAGTTTTTCATTGAATGTAGTTTAATTGTAGTAACAGTAGATTGTAATTGTATGACAAAGCCTAGAAATTGTAAAAAATTTCCAAAAGATGAAATAAAGAAGTAAAATAATCTCACCATATAGTATATTCAGCAAGGAAATGCCATCTACAAGCTATAGGAAAAAGTGTGACAATTAGTCTAGGTTGATGAGTATCTGTAACATGTTCCAGTAGGCTTTGGTTTAGAAAGTGAAGCTAGAGTAACAAAAAGTCTCCATTTATGCACATAAATGTATAAAAAAAAAAGTTCATTGTTTTCCCAAAAAATAATTAAAAATAGCTTTGTATATTTTGACTTCACTAATTATTTACAGTTTCTTCAATTCTTCCTGGTTAAATGAACTGCATTTACTTATAAAATTAGCTATATCTAGCAAAAAGCAATCATGAGTTAAGACATCTGCATGTTTTGTGTTTCTCTATATCAGGCCGTGCACTGAACTATTTACTGTGTTTGCCATTACCAAGATGATGTTACGAAGATATACAAGAGTAGCAAAACTTGGGCATCCATGCTTTACTTTGTCAGTGATATCACAAGCATACATGAAAACACTTGAACAAACATACTGTGCCTACATTTGTCTGTGATGCAAGAAATGTATAGGAAAACACCCAGAGATGTTGGTCATACTGTGCTTACCATTTTCCGTGATGAGGTAATTAGTAAATGTAACCATTAATTTGGAGTGGCTCCGAGGTTGGATTCATTCCAAAAAAATAGTCATAGGGTCCAATTACATTCTTACAAAATAAATCCTCAACTATGCAATAATTTAATCATTTGGGTATCTTTATAACCAATTTCTAGAGTAATGCTCTGATAGTAGATGGTGTATGGGGTTACAAATATGTATATAAAGCGAGAATTGGAACAGCTCCATTGCTTCCAATAGAAGAGCAATACCCACTAGTAGTCTTCTGGCCAATTAAATTTAATTTTCTGATACGTGTGTGAAGGGCAATTACCCAAGATCCCATTCTAGAACATACAGAGCATTTCTTGGGGTTCTCTATGGCACTAGGCAGCGTTAGGTCCCTGTGGCAGTGCTTCCATGTGCCAGTAAATGTGGTCTGCTTCAGTTGGCTATTAAAAATGCATTTTTAGTGTTATTTACTAACCTTACTCTATGTATATAGTAAGAAGAAGAGTCAAACAGGGTGATTCCATGTCGCCCAAACTCTACATGCACATTTGAGGCGATGTTCAGAAAACTGAGCTGAAGGAGGAAAGGGATAAACATCATTGGAAGAATGCTCTCAAATTTAAGATTTGCAGACAGTATAGTCTAAAATAAAAATAAATTTAGACTCTAAAAGCTTCACTTATCTTAGTAATTGCTGTATGTTCTTGAAATCTCTAGAAAATTGCTTCGTGATGACTTCATGAAATTTTCAATGGCTTATTGAAAATGTCATCATGATACAGTCTGGGGAGATTGTATGTATTCCCATTGAAGGTCATCAGTTTCAACATCTATTGTGATTTCAGATAAGCCTAATGTAAATTGGTACAGTAGTTAGAGTTCTGTACGCGTTACCTGCTGGTCCTTTAGGCGTAATTCTGGCAGAGAGCATGCCGGCCCTCACCTGTTATGGTGCTGCCACAGGGTGGTCCGGTCGCTCAGGTAACACATGGTATTACTAAACTTATCCATGAAAGGCTTGAAAGACATATCTATACATTCCAACACATTCCTGACATTCTCTGAAGGAAACTGTCTTGTGTGCCAGCATTTGTGTATGGGAGGTCAAAATTTCTTACACAATACCGTCTTTTAACTTGTGGTTTGTGCGCAGATTGTCCTTATATACCTTAGGTTTTAGATTTCTCCATAAGTAGAAATTGCAGGGCAATCTGACCTTAATCCTTTATGTTTCTGCTGCTGCATGGGCAGTTACTGAATCCTGCTAAAAATAAGCACTCAATTTCAGTTAACTATTTGAAAAAGGTTGAGTATTTGCTGTATCTCTCATCATTGATTGTATCATCAAAAATGTAAAGCCTATATTAGTACACCATATGCCAACCTTCTCATCACGTTAAAAAGGCTTACATTTAAGAATTTCAATGACTAAATGCTGTGTTGTTCAAAACATCCGTTGGTTATGATAGATGGCAGAAACATTTTTGAGGCAAATGTGCTGACCTTTCTCCTTTTTCATGGAGTTTTTCCTTAGTAAGTACCCTTGACTTTCTGTTTCCACATTTATTGTGAACTGACACCTTTTTATGATATTTAATTTAGTTATCATACTTGGAATGGGAGCATCAAGAAATTTCATTGCACTTTTCAACAATTTGTCTTTCTGATATAACACTCGAAAAGGTTTGAGTGGTAGAATCAGGACTGAAAAATTCAATGCCATAGCCAAATCTTCCACTTCATGTGCGGCAGCTCTAACCACTGAACTACCATGGCAACTTGGTAGCATAACATTCTCTGATAGATCATTAAGGAGTCTCACTTCCAGGATAAGTACCCCAAGGGCGACTTACAGTCGTAAGTACTTTAGGTCCTGGGTTTAAATAACCTTTAGATGGTAATTGTTGTTTTATGTCAACCAACTTATTGGTGGTTTTAAACATGCAAGCCATGTTTGGACAGTGTTTGAAAGGTAGAATCAGGACTGAAAAATTCAATGCTATAGCCAGTATTTAAACCATGGATCTTCTGCTTCATGCAAACCTCTCAAACATTGTCCACACATGGCTTGTGTGTTTAAAACCATCAATAAGTTGGTTGGCATAAAATAACAATTACTAGGTAAATCCTTTCTTGTAATTCAAACTTCTGGGTTGCCATATTAAGCCACAACTAACAAGTACATCAATAACAGTGTTAATGCTAATTCAGCTTCTACATAGCATACTGAGCAGCTGAGAGAAGCCAAGGACAGAGAGAGAACGGCCATTTGCATGTGGCTCTAACCTTGGCTACCAGCGAATGACAGTGCTGTCACAGACGCATACTGCTTAGTGCTGTGAAGAACTCCAAAGAACACTGCATATAATCATTAGCTGAATAGAAACTAATACAAGATAGTAACTGAGGTGGTTGTGGTGGTAGTGGTGGCAGTGGTGGCAGTGACAGAGCACATTCATTGTTGTATTGCAAATTTGTGATATTTACATGTATAAGGGCATATGCATTGTTCTGTTGCAAACCTGTATGTTTGTGCATATATAGCTGACAATATTCATAGGGAATGATGTGAAAGAACCCAAATTAGTCATATAACAGTAGATCAAGATTATTTTATTGTTTTTACTATGTGTAAATAGTAAATACTTGGGAATATACTTTGGAAGAAAATGAATGAAAATACAGTGGATGATGTAGCACATATCTTGCAAAGCATGTTCTAGATAATAACCTAAATCATTGAAACTATAAGAATGTTTACTTTGGCTCATTTTATTATTTAATGTAGTTGTTTTACTGTGAACAGTCCAATATTTTATTTGATTAGTTGTACTTGACTGTTATTTTAGAACAGTTCTTTGGAATGTAGAGCTCTTTGCGAACTGAAATGTTAGAACTGTTACTGAAAAATACATTTGTCGTACACCTATGAAGAACACCTGAAAATACATACCCTGAACCAATATAATACACTTAGTATTATTGGTAATGCAACTGATATGTACATGAACAAGCATGAACATTATGAACTTATATATCACATGAACAAGCATGAACATTATGAACTTATATATCACACTTGTGGTCTGTTGGTAGTATAATACCCATGAAAACACTTAGTTTTCTTGAAATAATATACCATGATCATTTTCAGTAACCAAATAATTATATTAAAAATCTCTACATGTGGGTATCACAAATAAATAATTATGCTTCACATTTTCATTAATGTAACAAATTGAGTGTATGTTGCGGATTCACTGCCCCTTTTCTGGTCGACCTGTTGCTTGAAGTCCTTGTCTCGTCGATGCAGCTGAGGAGGCACCAATTTCTCAGGGTCTCAACCTCGACGAGAGATTTTTTATACGGGGTTCCTCGGAAGAAAAACACGAGATGCACTTTCCCTATTGGTACTTTGGATTACAGGAAACTGCAAGTCCTATCTTCCACACCTTAACTATAATATGATCACCTACTGTGCCAAATGAATCCCAATTCCTATATAAACAATATACAATCACTGGACGTGTAGCGACTCAGTGGCACTTGACAAGACACTTCCTAATAACATGGCGTCTATTCCGTGACCCGAAGACACAACCTTCCCTTACACCTGATAGCACTGAACTGTCGAGTTTCTCACCAATGCTTTTCTCATGGCCAGGGAGAGGGGGGGATTTTGAATTTTTCACCATAAACAACATTTTTCTCCTGATTGGCTATTCTTATTGGACTTTTATATTCATTTGTTTTCTCTTTAAACCTTTAAATTTTAGCAACGGTTTGAGAGTTTCGTTAGACTCTCGTGGTACTTTAGGAAGGCAACAACAATAATAGAATGCCAAGGTTTTATTGCCCCATGCCAAAATTGTACCAACAGCCACATAAATTATCTCGTTTTCTTGGCGGGAAACTTGCAGATTTCCCTATGTAACTGTGCCTGTGTTTATTTATCAACCTTTATGAAACTTAGAGCATAAATATAATTCTTCAAGGGCTTTTGTTTGATATAATTTTCAAGGAAATTACTACAAAAACATGGATAGTTAATAAACTATTTCCTTAATTAAGACAGATTATAGTTCCATTTCTGGACACCCATTGTTAGGTGGAAATACCGCTACAGTGTACACATGTGCTCAAAATTAATCTTACTCCTGACAAGAGTTTGACCCCAAGATTTTTGAACTTACAACAAATATAAATATTAAAAACAAAAAAAAAGCTTTATTAATTGTGAAGTTATTTTTATGTTCATTTTAAAATACAGAAGAGTCAATGTTGTTAGCTAATGCTGGATTTCTGACAATGAAGTCATTAATCCTCCGGTTCTCCAATATTTTTCACTGATGGATGGGGCGCTAGAAGTGGCCGGGCATATTTGAAGGTGGTCTTGGTCTATTTTCTCTATATATTGAAGAGAAATTAGTAGTAATAGTAAGCGCATTTTAGAGAGCACCATATTTTTATGTTTTGGCGGTTACATCACTCCCTTACGACCCCCAGAATGTCTGGAGGTCCACACCTGTCAGTTTATGGGTCTCACTGACCTGACCGGGAGAATTCTCAAAATAAATTCACTGACCATATCCTCTGATTACCAATCAGAGGACGTATTACATGCCATGACAGGTCAGCATGTTAGGGGTTAAGAGTTTACAGAGAAATTAGAGAAATTGAAAGGTTGGAAAAATAAAGACTCCCTAGCCGTTGGGAACCCTAATAGCATCGGGGTTGGAAGAGAACAAGGGATGACCAAGGTAAGGTCATAAGGTCAGATAGAAAAGCTACAGTGAGGAGCAAAACACCAGTAAGTGGAAGTAATGTTCTGCCCAGCTTGGGTGCCTTGTGGTCGCCATCCACATATCCCCCAGATGGGCACCCCTGAGGGTCAATGTAGAACACTTAAAACTTAATGGTTAGAGCACCCGCCTAGTAAGCGGAGAGTGTTCTACCTCTCAATTACTGTCCACACACGCCTTGTGTGTTTAAAAACACCAACAGTAAGTTTGCTGGCATAAATAAATAATAATCGGTATCTGAATTTTATTCTTTTACTCGTCTTAATTCCCTTTGTACCTAAGAAATCAAGGGGACTTTATTCAAGAAATTTAAGTATGCAGATTTTCATTACATGTTTGTTTCTAGGTGGGCCACTTGATTAGGTGCTGACCTGCTGATCCCAAGCTCTCACGTTTAAACCTGGCGATGGTTTTTAATGTTCTTAAAAGTGACTGCCCCATGTCAGTAGATTCACTGGCATGTAAAAGAACTCCTGCAGGACAAAATTCCAGCACAGCAGTGGCACTCTAATGATCCTGGCAATGAACATGCAAAAATTTATTTTATTTCACATGATCTGTTACGTCCTCCAGGGAAATTTTACTAGGCAATGCAGTACCCACTTTTTAGTTGGAGGCACCCTGTGGGCAGTGTAAGGACTTGGGATTATTTCACATGAGATTGAAGGCTTGGATTGGTTCGACTTAAAATCGTATCCCAGAGCCAGGAATCGAACCACAGTTCCTAAGTGTAGAGTTCTTGAATTAACCCATTGGCCTACCTTAGCACCCCAATTAGTTATTCAGATATTAAATCTATTTGTGCTTAGTGTACTTTAAAAAATTTCAGTGTTGCCTTTTCTCCTTATTCTTTTACTAATATGGAGACCTCAGTGACCAGCACTCAACATCAACTATTAAAAAGATGTAATCGGATATAAGCATGTTTGTGTAACAGGGAAATTAAACTGTTAACAGAGACAAGACTATCTTTTCCGGGAGCTGTTGGCTCTTGAGAGGAATTTCTCCAATGTTCGTGTTGCCCGCCGTCGCTATGCTACAATTTGGGGTGGAGCATCTCTTCTCCAAATGTTGCTAGTATCGATGAAAGAGTTACTGGAATCTGGATGGGAGTGGGATTTTGTGATCAACCTTAGTGAATCTGACTTTCCTGTTAAGTAAGTATTCAAAATAAGGTAGATAGAAGTTCAAGTTGCATAAACCTATTAGTAGATGTAGTTAAATGACTTTCTATTCCAGAAATTTTGTCTCATAATTTGTATACTTTCTGCGTGTATCCCATTAACAACCATTTATCTTTAAGTGAATTTGGATTTCTCTAAGAGTTACCAACTTGTAACTCTAAATGGAAGTTATATACCTCAACATTACTCAAATGAGCAAGTCATAAAGAGTGGTGTACCTCAGGAATCTATCCTAGGACCAATCTTAATCTTACTTTTGGTGAATGATTTGAAATCAAATGATTCATCAGGTAGTATTACTCAGTATGCTGATGATACAAATATATTATTAGTAAGTAACTCTTTAGTCAACTTGAAAACTGTAGCAGAAGAAAAAATACTCAATATTTCCTGCTGGTTCAAAAACAATAACCTCATAGTAAATCCAGAGAAAGCAGTAGCAATCCATTTTTACCTTTACCCTTCAAAACTGTCTAGCACCCATGATTTCAACATAACACTTTCTGGTAAAACCCTTTTAAATGAAAGTGCAACAAAGTTTTTAGGTGTTTGGTTACAAAATAATCTTAAATGGGATAAGCATGTTGAAATGTTGATAGGAAAATTGCACTCCCTTTGTTATAATTTAAGGCACTTAGTACAATTGGCGTCAATAGAAACGCTGAGGAGTGTATATTTCGCATGTGAACATTCAATCTTAAGGTATGGCGTTTTAATTTAATTTAAAAGGTGAGTCAATTAATAACACTAAGCAACACTTACAACATAATTTTCTGGGACGCGTTTCAAAGGTTAACTTTCCTACATTATCAACCAGACAATAACTGGGTTTACATGGTGTTTCATGGTGCGGATGGCGATGCTTCTTCTGACGTTTCTTCTGGTAACGGTTCAAGGAACTTGCTGAAAATATCTTTCTGAGGAATGTCGAAATTAAATACTTGGTTTCTATTAAGTAAAAATTGAAGCTATTAACAGTGAAGCAACAAGATTCTAAAATAAGAACAAATTAGAAACTAAAAACTTCACTTATCTTAGTATGTTGATATCCTTTTTCTATTTTTCTGACCCAGGGGTTTCAAGCTATATCCAGCTCATTCTCAAAGTCATATAAACAAAATCGTTGCCAAGCTACAATCTTTTATTTTTGTGAAAAACAATGATTCATATTCAATTTTTTATTTACCAATCTCTGAAAACAAAAATTTAAAAATGCAATCCATAGATGGCAATTCAAAGTTCATAACATGGTTCCTGTTTTTTAAAATAAAAATTTTTTCCCAAACCATTAAATCTATCGGATTACTTAACTGTAAAGAATATGGAATAAATTTGGTCCCTCAAAATAAATTTAATATACAAAATTTACTTAATTTTTCAAAAAAAGATAAAATACCAAATTATAAAAAATCTGGCATTTATCAATTTAGCTGTTCAGATTGTGATAAAGTTTATATTGGTAAAACTAAACGTCATCTAGAAACCAGAATAAAAGAACATTTTAGAAATATTAAATATAAACAAACTGATAAATCAGCTGTGGCAGATCATTTTTGGTCATTTAATCATGAAATTAATTCAGAGGTTAAATTATTAAAACAGTTCAGTAATCCGATAGATTTAATGGTTTGGGAAAAAATTTTTATTTTAAAAAACAGGAACCATGTTATGAACTTTGAATTGCCATCTATGGATTGTATTTTTAAATTTTTGTTTTCAGAGATTGGTAAATAAAAAATTGAATATGAATAATTGTTTTTCACAAAAATAAAAGATTGTAGCTTGGCAACGATTTTGTTTATATGACTTTGAGAATGAGCTGGATATAGCTTGAAACCCCTGGGTCAGAAAAATAGAAAAAGGATATCAACATACTAAGATAAGTGAAGTTTTTAGTTTCTAATTTGTTCTTATTTTAGAAACTTGGTTTCTATTTTTTAAAATGAGGATTTGCGGCCATGTGGACAGTTCTTGTTTTCTGGTTATGGTTTGAGAAGTTTCGGTTCTAGCTTTATGTCATGATTTTTTGTCCAAAAGTGAAACGCAACTGCTGATTTTTCTAATTGTTTACTCTTGATGTTCCTAACGAGTATTTAATTTCGACATTCCTCAGAAAGATATTTTCAGCAAGTTCCTTGAACCGTTACCAGAAGAAAATCGCCATCCGCACCATGAAACACCATGGAAACCCCATTATTGTCCGGTTAATAATGGACGAAAGTCAACCTTCGAAACGCATTCCGGAAAATTATGTTGTAAGTGTTGTTTAGTGTTATTAATTGACTCACCTTTTAAATTAAATTAATTATAACAACGCTGTTTTCAAACTTCTATGAAAGGAAGATATGGTGTTTTAGTTTGGGGAAATTCACCACCTTGTAAAAAACTATTTGTTATGCAAAAACAAATATTAAGAATTTTTACAAAAATGCAACAAAAATCTTCCTGTAAACCCATTTTCAAACAGTATTAAATTCTTCCGTTATGTTGTATATATATATATATATATATATATATATATAAAAATGAATCACTGATATTTATCAAACAAAATCTAGCAGAAAACAGAAACCTTACTCTCATCAACTCAGATATATATGGCTATAATACAAGGCAAAATAGCAACCTGCACATAACTAGAACTATACTCTGTTCATCAAGAGATTAGAGGAGATATAAACAAAGCACCGGTTTGTATCACTCCGCGACCACGTGCTTCCACAATGACGCAACACGGTTACCTACCGCTACGCGTAGATATAATATGCATTTTACACTACTAAAAGGATATATTTGATCCAAATAACATGTAGTACATGGAAGTTAACTGCTACTTACGTCATCTCTGTCCACAATAACACTTTTTCATTTCCTGCTCACAATCTCGAAACCAATCCCCAGAAGCAGCTTGTGGAGAGAAGTTCGTTTTAAATCTGGAAGATCGGGATCAGAGTTAACTGCCAACAGCACTTCGTTTAAGGTGGAAGTTGATTGTTAACAAGGGACTGGTGAACTTTTCGACGGATTGCAGATTTCACAAATTCGTCGCAAACTACATCCACCATTTATCTGACACGTGATCGCTTTTAGTCAGGATCTTCACCAACTGACGATTTTTCTTTGCGTGTGTTGTAAATACTTGCAACTGACACACCGGTAAACTCGGATGTTAATTTCGTCACGTCTTCGATAGCAAATTAGGGATATTTCTCGCAGAACTTGATAATGCGTTCGATATTGTTTTTTCACCACTTCGCAACGGTTTGCCGCACTTATGTTTCACAACTCACTTGTTCCGCCATGTTACATTCATACTGATGCGCGCGCAGAATGAATTAGGCTGGTTACAGATTCACTTAACTGCGTATTCTTACACTTTAACTATGCTTAGTACACTTAGTTTATGCTTTAGCAAACATTAAGTGAGATTTCAGACCTTAGTAACAGTATTTCTTCAAGGGACTATTTACACGGCAAAAGCGTCAAGAGGGCGCGCTGTGGTCAAAACGCACGTGGCTTTGTTTATGTCTCCTCTAATCTCTTGATGAACAGAGTATAGTACAATAACTTTTCAAAAAAATATGATCCATATGGGTGTAACACTTTATAATAAATTACCAAATTGTATTAAATCAATAAAAAATCCAAGAGTATTCAAATCAGAAATAAAAAAATACTTGCTTGATCACAGTTTTTATACTATTGAAGAGTGTCTAGCTTATTCACATTGAAATTCAAATCAAACAAAAGACAGCTAATTTTACTATGACTAATTTTACATAAACCTATATGTTGTTTATATTGATCTTAGTAGTTTATATAACATTATTGTATTTTTTCTCATTTTTCAATGTATGTATTTTATGTAACGTGATATATCCAACATCATGTATATGTTCTAAAAGAATGAATAAAGAAAGTATTCATATGTAGTGGTTTTTAGGAAGAGGCTGCTGTAGCGATGAGTCTTATCTTCAGGGTGTTCTTGGGTCAAGCAGATAAATAAGGGCGAGATATTATTATTTCCAATAAATATTCAAATTTTCCACTAATTCAGCTTTATTGCGACAGATTAACAAATTATCTTCTCTCTTTTACAAAGATTAATACTTTTAGGACCTGAAGCTATTGTATTTAAGACCTTTATGGTTTTGTATAAGTTAACTCCTCCCTTTGGTAAATATCTTGAAATATTTGTGAGATAATTACACATATTGAATATCTACACGCAGTATTTAATTGGATGTCCTTCAGCAATATAATCCAACATTGTTGGATTGCTGACAAAATCTCTTATTCAGCAGCATGAATATTCAACTGTCTTGAAGGACGCATATATCACTATTAAAGATTCATTATTACCTTATTGGGGTAACAGTTTATTTTTTCTAGATATGGACATAGCAACTGCGGCTCGTTGGTTACCTATTGTTATCGATTTCATTGCGTTGATCATAAGGGATTATGATGGCATATTTCCTTTCAACATGAATAACTTCGGGACATAAGTCGAGAAATATAATTTTGATAATTACATTACGTATATGAAATTTACAGATATGTGGAAACAACTTGGCATATTAAATACTAGTGTAAATCTTTTCCCTAATTCATTTTGACATACAATTCAGACATATACTAAAACCATTGCTTATATCATTGTACCATTATCTCTGAATACGCAAGGTATTTAAAATCATTGCAGAAGTAAAGGATTGTACTACTGCTTAGTATAATACTGTGATGGGTCAACTGGGTGCTCAAGATTGGGCCACAGCATTGCAGGAAAATAGGAAATGAAAATCAGATTCCAACTACAAGGTGGAATTCAAAAATTTCTAAATTGACTGTATTCTAGAGTTGGTGGACAAAATAAAGCATTATAGTCTCCTGTATAAACAACTATTTGAACAGAATTGGGATATATTCTTCACCACTCTGTCCTTTATATGATCTGCAAGAGGAAATGAACCAAGACCACCTTCAAATATGTCCAGCCACTTCTAGCACCACATCCATCAGTGAAAAATATTGTAAAGCAAGAGGATTAATGACTTCATTGTCAGAAATCCAGCATTAGCAAACAACAACATAATCAGCTACTTTCACTTCTTTGCTGCACTTAAATTTCCTTCTTGAAAATCTGACTTGAGCATGGAGAACAGATTATAGACACTGTGGGCTTAGATCTGAACTGTGGGGTGAGTGGTGAGTTTCCATGAATCCACTTTTCATCACAGCTTCCTTTGTAACGGTGGCTGTGCAAGTGGATGCATTATCTTGAAGAAGCCACACTTACAGTCAGCTTTCCATGTCTTTTCTCCTTGATGGATGCTTATAGTTTGTGCGTGGTTACAAGATAGACAGGCTATGGCACATAATGGAATTTCATAGTAATGGTAGTCTGAAACATGAACTGTATCTTTTGTGCAAATTTAATGAGCGATTTTTTTATTTAATGAAAAGCTGAAGCTATTAACAGTGAAACAATATCGACAAATATGTGAAATATTTAGAGACTAAGCTTCACTGATCTTTGTATTTGGTGTAAATTGTTAAAAATTAATCACAGACCAAGATTTCATGAAACTTCTTTTGCATTATACAATTATTTACTTATTTATTTATTTATTTATTTATTTATTTATTTATTTATTTATTTATTTATTTATTTATTTATTTATTTATTTATTTATTTATTTATTTATTTATTTATTTATTTATTTATTTATTTATTTATTTATTTATTGGTTGGTTGGTTGGTTGGTTGATTGATTGATTGATTGGTTGGTTGGTTGGTTGGTTGGTTGGTTGGTTGGTTGATTGATTGATTGATGCATTGATTTATTTAGTTAGTCAGTCAGTCAATCAGTAATTCAGTGGGTCAGTGAGTCAGTTATTTTACCCATAGACATTTTACACTGTTTTAGGCATAGTCAAAATACAATTCTAAGAAGATAAGTTACATTTTATGTTGACACTGTTAATTATAATTATAATTCATCTATATCGTATAAACATTTTCTTATTAGAAATTCCTTTAATTCTTTTTTAAAATTTACTCCTTTCTTGGCTTTTGCAGTTTGTGGCAACTTGTATAATTTCACTCCACTTATAAAGAAGTCACGTTCACTTGTCCTTTTATTTGCATTAATCCTATGTACAGTAAACTCTTGGTTTAGCAGACCTAAAGGAGTCAGGAGTTGTCTGGAAAATTGAAAGTCTGAATGAAAATGAAAATGAAGCAAAAACAATTGAAACTGTTTTATTGGTACATACTATTTACTTTACATGATTTACTCTTGGTTAGAAATCGTTCCCTGTGAAGTTGTGGGTTTGAAAAAAGGACAAAACCCATTTGCTTCCCACTTGAATATTGCTTCTTTATGAATAAGAAGCGAAACTGTCTGAAATGTTCATAATAGGTTGGCACTCGTGGGTCTGAAGATCTTTCCACGTAAGAAATCACATCATCCATGTGGTCTCTTATTGCAGATAATTTAAATGCACACTTCAAAGATTCATCATCACTGTCGTCATCTTCATCCTCTTGTAGAACACCTGCAGCGATCTCTTCATGACTCAGAATATGGTAACCTGGGAATGCCCAGAGAATGCCCAATTCAGACTGAAGCTAAGTCATGTGAGCTCTTGAGTGCTGAGTTGATTTTCATCAGTTTTAAATCTTTTGTTTGTTTACAATATGGATGTATTAGGCATTCATAATTTTACTTCATTGGGTCATAATATTCCGGAAAATTATAATTGTAAGCATTGTTTAGTGTTATTGACTTGCCTTTTAAATTAAAATGAATGATATGTTTCGTTATTGACAGCGTGTGACGCCACACATGTTTCTCCATGTGCTGTGCAGACTAATACATTAGCAGTGTTAATGTTAAGTGGCTTGCTTAGACTGGATTTACTGTAGATATTACATCCCATTTGGATTTCAAGCAGATTGGAAATTATTGAGCCTCATTGTAGTTTCTGCCGCATTACTATTATTACTGGAAGAGACAGCACTAGATTGATGCAGTAAGACAAGTGGTTTCCTATACTAGGTTAGATGTGACCACACCTGAAGTACTATAGGCTCACAGTTCAGTGCAAAGAAGAGAGAATATAGATGAACTGTCAAAAAGTGAGCTTGAATTGAGTGTTTTTACAAACTTACTGTTATTTTTGCTGCATCATAACTTTATCACATTTTATGCTGAATAGAATTAATGTGATATACAATTATTTTACAGAACTAACCAGCAACTGATAGAGTTTTTGACTGCAAACAAAGGACGGAATTTTGTCAAATCTCATGGACGGGAGGTACAACGTTTCATTCAGAAGCAGGGGTTGGACAAGACCTTTGTTGAATGTGATGCACACATGTGGCGTATTGGTGACCGGCGTCTACCTTGGGGAGTACAGATGGATGGTGGCAGTGATTGGGTGGCACTTTCGAGACCATTTATTAGTTATGTTGCTTTAGAATCAGATGATCCTCTAGTTGGAGGGCTTAGCACAGTTTTCAAGTACACATTGCTACCAGCAGAGGTATGTACTGTCAGAATTTAATAAAGAGGCACATTAATTTCATTATGCTGTGATTATTAGTTCCAAGTTGTATTCATGTTATATTTTTGTTGATTTATAACTGTGTCTTTGAAACACAGTAAGGCAGGCAGAATTCATTTATACAAGTTTTACTATTACGAAGTATATTATTTCAGATTTGGTCTTAATATTGACACTTTTAAAAGCTAATGCATTTTTTGTTATTGTTTTTACAGTCCTTTTTTCACACAGCTCTAAGAAATTCTCGGTTTTGTGATACTTATGTAGATAACAATCTTCATGTTACAAACTGGAAGCGTAGACTGGGTTGCAAATGTCAGTACAAGCATGTTGTGGATTGGTGTGGTTGCAGTCCAAATGATTTCAAGCCTGAGGATTGGCCAAGATTGCAGGTAATTTTTATAATAGCTGTATGAAAGATTTGATGATTCACATAAAGCCAAACTGTCTTAATGTGTGTAAGGTTTGTCATGTTGCGTAAGTCCAGATTAGCAGATAACTGGCAAATGCTGAGAGGTACCCTAAAATTAGGTTTGGCACATTTTTTGTTCTAATTTCATTTAATGTGATCAGGGTCTCTATGTTGAATTAAAATTATTATTAAAAAAATTTAATTAAATTTAAATTTGTTCTAGATATGCAATCATGTTGTATCAGTTATTGTGTTGAAAACACAAATATTTTAGTGTATTAACAATACTGTTATTTGCCAGGATCATATTAGCGCTACTGAATTTCATCCCACGGGAGTTTTTCTACATGCCAGTAAATTTGCTGGCCAGCATTGTGTTAAAAAAGTTGCAAACACATGCACCTTCTTCTGCTTGAATTTGCAAGTTGTCTTGGATTTGCATTGCTCTGTGTATCTGATGCTTAGGTAGATCAGTTACATTTGATTTAACATAAAGAATTGCTTGCTTTCCCTGTGCTTGAGGATGCTCCAGTGTGAACAAGTGGGCATATGAGTGAAGGACATTGATGAGCCAATCTCATTGCATTTGTTAAACATTAGTATAGAGGAAGATTCTTGGTTCAAATCCTGGCTAATGGCATTGCATTTTTCATTTCTAATTCTACCTTATAAAGTTTACCCACACACAGTGTTGTGTATGTTAGAACAATCATTTATTGTTGATTGGCCTCATGTATGGAAACTGCCATGCCATCAATTTCAAGGGCCTGCTTCTTGTGGCACTGTGTCAGCGGGGCACACAGTGCCCATCAACCAACACTCCACACCTATGCTGCCAACAGTAGAATGCAGACGGCTAACTTAACATCATTCATTATTATGAACATTTAATGTACGTTTACATTGCTTACCTTTTTCTAAGATGTTGAAAATCCTCTCCTTGTGCTGTGAGACAGGTGTTACAGTGTCTTAATAGATTTTCATTCACATGTTTTAACTCTTCTTGTGAGATATTGTCTATTTCTTCCCTTATGTTATGTTGAAGTTCATCTAAAGTCTGGGGATTTGTTTTATATACCCTGTCCTTTAAAATGCCTCACAAATAATAATTGCAAGGCGTTAAATCTGAGGCCTAGGAGTGCACTTCCCTTGCACTAATTACCTTCTTGCCAAACACATCAGTAATAGCACACAAGGTAGTTTCAGCTGTATGGGATGTAGCCCCATTGTTGAAGCACTCCATGTGTTCATTCTTCATCAATCAATTGAATGAAAAACTATTCCAAAATTACAGCTTTGTATCGTTCTGCATTAATGGGTTCGTGAAAGAAAATAGGGCCAGTGGTTCTTGTCACACTCACAGCACACTATGCGCCGCCCTTAGAATCATGTAGCGCATTTTCATGTATGAGTTTCGGATTTTCTCTTGCCCAGTAGCGATTATTTTGCATGTCCATTGATGTGAAACCATGCCTCATCGCCGAATAACGCTACTTGTGGATTTATGGTACTGACACGCACAGAGTCAAGAAACCGTGCAAAACCTTGTATTAGTCTGGGATTCCCTGCCCTTTAATACTTGCACTTCTGTTGTTTTGTATGGTTGCTATTTTAGCATTTTTGCGACTTTCTGTGCTGATCTATAGGACCTTACCTGTGCTTCACGTGGCGCAACTGTGCTACTGCTGGCTGCATGGGAAATGGAGTTTTGGTGGATGGGCACTATATGCACTGCCTCCACAGTGCTGCAAGGAGCAGATCCATTCAAGTTGTTGGCACAGTATTAATTAAAAATCTTAAAGCTTGGGATTTATGTACTTACGATTGTGATCGCCATTGGGGTAAGTTTCTCGAATGTGAGATTCCCTTGTGATGTACCAGGAAAATGCAAATCAGATGAATTTAAGGCCATGCCAGTATGTTACCATGGTAGCTCAGTGGTTAAGAGCAGTCATACATAGAGTGAAAGATCTGTGGTTCAAATTCTAGCTATGGCATTGAATTTTCATTTCTGATTCTACCTTATAAACAATACTTTTATTTGTTGCAGGGAACGGAAAATCGACATTTATTTTTTGCTCGTAAATTTGAACCTATTGTTAACCAGGCTGTCATTGACCAATTGGAAGAATGGCTCTATGGGGCCTATCCCACAAGTAAGTATTATTATAAAATTATCTTATTTAAAAATTCTTTATTGAATGGCTCAGTATCTAAAATAAATATTTATAGTCTTCAAATATAACAATTATCTTAGAGACTATAAGCTTCACTTATATTTGTATTTGTTGCAAATTCTTGAAATTAAACACAAACTGCAGTTTCACGATCTATTTATCGCATCATCGATGCTAATCTTTTTTATACTGGCCGCTCTCTTTTAATAGCTTCAGTTTTTCATTATATAACTATTTATAGTGTTTATTGCTGCTAATTTATTGTATTATAGGATTCTTTCCCTTATTTTTATTTTGTTGTTGTTTATTTAATCAACTTAAGATGTAAATTTAGTATCATATATCTAGAAAATTTAATTTCGCACGTTTTTTTTATGAAAATCCTTTTGATTTTGGGTGTTATTATAAACACAATTTAAAGATTCAAGTCAATTAGGACATAAAGGCAATGCTGTGAATCAAAAATAGAATATAGATTATTTAATTTAAGAAAAGGGACAGGAAAGAAAAACTTAAAATTCAAGAAATTTGTTTTAATTATATGTGATTCTTAAGAATTGACACAAAATCTTTTAACAACTCTTATCACAATTATGTAACAAATTGTTTGTCAGTTCGAAAATAACAACTAATCATAACTTATTCCATTATGTAACACCCTTCATGTTGAACTTCAATTTTTTCTTCTAACAAGGAAAGTTTGGTGCATGTATTTAAAAGTTTTCTGAGCATTTGACAGAATTTGTGCACATATTTGATTTATTTTGACCGTTTATGTATACAAATATAGAATGTACTGGAGTACTTGAGAGAATGCATTTTGAATCACAAGTAATACTTTTCTCACACTTTGATTTCCCAGAAAGTGAAGACTAACAAAAGCCATTTGAACATAATGTAACAAAATAACAGTTCGATGAATCCCACTTCTGACAGCAGTATGACAATGTCTCAAAAATCCAGTTCAGTTTGTTTTGTCATTTTATTTTCTTCTAACTGAATGCACAATAACAGTTCTCTTTTACTGATGTTACACTGATGATATTCTAGAAGTAATAGGTAAAATGTTATACATTTACCAATTCTAAATAACAGAGAGATACCAGGTCTGCTCTTTGCGGATGATTTGGTAACAGGTTCCATAACAAGCATAGGTTTAAAACAAGCCCTGGAAGTAATAGGCAGGTTTTGTAAAGAATGGGGTCTAAAGATGAAACTAAATCTAAGATAATGGTGGTAAAAAAGGTTTCAAACTGAAAAGAGAAGAAAAATGGTGGTGGGAAGGTTCAGAAATTGAGGTGATTAAAAACATTGATTACCTAGGAGTAAGATTATCTAGTAATGGGGAATGGAATAACCAAAAAAGGAAAGCACTGGCTGAAGGAAAATGTTATTAGATCATGTATTAACAAAATACCAAATATGAAAGTAAAATGGTTAGGGTGTTTGGTTCAGTTGTAGAAAGCAGAATGCTATATGGAATAGAAATATGGGGGCCAGATGAAGGATGGAAAGAGATAAATATTATAAATAGACTATTTTGTAGACTTGTTCCAGGCTTACCTAGATCTTCACCGAATGAGGCTGCTTTAATGGAATTAGGAAGATTAGGTTATAAAAGCAAGGTGATAGAAAGAATACTGAAATATTGGTTTAGAATAAGGAATTTAGATGAGGAAAATACCGTTAAACAGTGTTTGGTAGCATAAGCAAAAATAAAGGGGAGAGAGACTTGGATGTATAAAATTCAAAAGATTTTACAGGAAGTAGGTATGGGATCATTGTGGCTAGATAATAGAAGAATAGAAAAGGGATTCTGGAAAGAAGTAAAAACAAGAATTGAAGATATTGAAAAACAAGAAATATGGGCTAATCTTAATAACAAAAGATCTTTGAAATTATATAAAACATTGAAAAATGATTGGGGCAGAGAAAAATATATTGACATTTGTGATAAAGTAGAAAGAGAAGGGACAGCATGATTTAGAACAGGAGTAATATACTTAAGGGGTATAAATAATGGATATACTAAAGGGAAATGTCCAATGTGTAAAAAAGAAGATAGTACTTGGCACTATAGATTTGATTGTCAAAAAACAAAATATTGGAGAGATGAATTCCTTTTGCATAAGTGGGAAAACATACCAAATGAAATAAGAGGCAAAAGAATTTTGAATTTAAGATCAGGAGAAAACATAATAAAACTGGGAAAACTTATAGGCAAGGTAAGACAAAAATGGCTTTGGAAAATAGGGAAAATTAATGAGAATAATTTGGAAATATAGTATAAGGTATAAAGGGAAACAAAAATATAGATACCAAGTTTTAAATTGCTCCATTATATACACAACCCAGGTTAATTATAATGGGGCATGGGAAAATGCAACTCTAAAAGGTTTTTGTAAGATTTTGTATTTGTATTTGTAATGTATACTTAGTACTCAATAAACTATGTATATAAACTAACGTTACACAGTCCAGTCCATGATATTACAACTCACAACAGTTTTCTTCTCATAACTTTGATTCACTCCTTTCTGTCTTTCTCCACTTTCTGGCGGTATAATCACTCGACAGTCATTAACTGCTTTGCTGTCTTCCTTTTGATGTGACCATACTTACACAGCTGACACACACATGCTAAAACTAAAAACTGACTGGCTCTTGATGACTCATGTCTGTAGCTTGAAGTGCTTATAGCTCCAAGTTGGTGAGACATGTTTGTGAAGTTTGCTGCCATTCGTTGCTGCTACCCATGTTTGTTGGCATTGGTGTCCCACATTGTCCTATGAAGATTGTAGGATAGGCAAGGAAGGTTCTTTCATTTTCTCAGGGTCTACTTATAAGGATTTTGAGGAGTGTAGGTTCTTGTTGGAGATATGTTTTGGTAGAAGTCAGGTATTTTAAAATAAGCACGTGATTTTCTTGAAAATAACACTTCCAGTTCCTGAGAATTCTTCATGAAATTTATCTCAGCTCTTATTTTCACTCACTATACTATTAGATATATAATCATTAATCTTGCTACAGGGAGTATTTCACTGTATCTATAAGATATGTACTTTATTTTCATCATGGGTGGGTAGGTGGTTAGAATTATGGTGTAAATGAGAGTAAAGACCCATGACAATGGTTGGTCACTACTTACATCCAAAGCATTGCAATGTCAATAGTGCCCTCTCCTTTTCTTAAGTAACTCTTTATTTGTTACAGATTTGTTGAATCTTCATAGTTACTGGCAAAGCATCTACCATCATGCAGACTTGAGTCCACCCTCAGATGATGCTCTAGTCACACTATCAACGAGTCTATCTCGTATAGCTACTAAAAACCTTACACATAGAACTGAAATGACATGTTCTCTTAAACCTGGGAAAGTGCTGGAAGTCACCTCGTATCATCATGATGATACCTACAAGGTAAAGAATACCTTTTTCTAACAAAGTACTTTCATTGTTGTGTTATCAAAATGATATATTCAGAAAAATAATCACTTAGAATATAATTTAAAAATAATTATTACAATAATAATAAAAAGATGAATAGAGAAAGCAAATGCAAAAAGGGGGTACCTCCTGAATTTAAAAAGCTGAATAGTTTTAATGGTTCTGGTAGCATTACATGAAGTTAGCTCACATTCGCTGGCAAGTTGACTGGGAAACATCAGTACTTTTCTGGGAAGCATCTGAGTGCATGAAAAAGAAATCAACAGATGAACATTTGAAGTATTGTAAGATTTAAAGTATTGGTAACCATATTTCAATATTGGCCATATTCCATATTATTTGGCCGAACACTTACACAAAATAGGAGTTTACACTAATCCAAATTGTCCTCTATACAACAAAGAAGAAGAAATGACTGAAGATCAGTTGCAAACCTGTGAAGTTGTATCTGTTGGATCCACTACAGAGAAATATTGGAGAGCAAGAGCACTAATGGCTTCATTGCCAAAGCCCAGCATTTGATAACAACAGCAACAAGTTTGAAATATTGGAATGAAGTTTATCATTAAGTGTGTAAATGTGAGCACAGTTTTGTTTGGCTGGTGAATTGTTTTATAAAAATACCCAGGGAGAGAAATCTCAGCTCTACTGGCAGCAAAAGGGCGAAATTAAAGGACTTTGATACATATAAGTGCTGAGGCTTTCACGGCCGGTGTTGTCAACTATGTTAAGTAGATTTTCTGGGTTTATGGGCCGTGGTCAAGTTGGATTGCCTTCCTCCGACATTTCGCTGAAAACTGCGTCCAGCATCTTCAGGGTGATCCAATTAGTGAACTCCCGAGTCCAAATATTCTAATATTTGGAGTCTAATATTTGGACTTGGGAGTTCACTAATTGAATCACCCTGAAGATGCTGGACGCAGTTTTCAGCGAAACGTCGGAGGAAGGCAATCCAACTCGACCACGGCCCACAAGCCCGGAAAATCTACATAACATAGTTGACTTTGATACATTATTAGGTGGCATGAGGTATTGCTTCAAACTGTCTTATCAACGTATGACCTACAAAATGCTAATTTAGATTCAAAATTTTTGGATTGACGACTGGTGAATGCTGCTTCAAATGGTCTTTCCAACATACAACTGAAGATATTTGCTTCAGTAGTGCGAAAAGCTCCATCTGGCTTAAACTATCTTCTTCATCACATGATTTGCAGAAGCTGTCAAGTTTCGATACTTCCATTGCCACTGAAAAGCTTAATTTTGCTCCTGTTTAATTAAATTGCTAAATCATGAGTCATAAAACAACTAAATGATATCACTAATCTATATAATAAAAATGAATTTGTAAATCTTCGTAACTGCAATACTTCGAAACAGCTGGACCAATTTAGCTAATTCTTTTTTTCAAATATTTGTTTAAGTGCAAGGAAGGTTCTTATGAAGAGAAAAATTGGAAAAAATTGCACAGAAAAACATAAAATGCACATTTTTCTTTTTCCCATTCAAACTGAGAAAAACGGTTGTGTGTATATCCGTATTCTTATGCTGTCCATTTTACTATACAATGTATAATTCACATGTTTTTCTCTACTCACTTTTCTTTTAGTGAGACATTCACATATGCTTCCCTATATACTCGCCCTTCAACATACAATTCATACAATTTTCTATGATAGACATATTACATTCACACAGTTTTCTCTACTCACTTTTCTTTTGCAAAACAATCACATTTCTTTCTTTATTTGCGGTTTAACATACAATTCATACAATTTTCTGTGATGTAATAGAAATGCAATGCATTACATGCACACGATTTTATCTACACTTTTCTTTTACATAACACATTCACATCTTCTCTCCTCACTCTTCAACAGACAATTCATGCAACCTATATGTATGAAGTTAATAAATTCCAACACGGTTGACCGATCACAATGAAATTTGGCACATCTAAGCATTTTTCAGGAAGGTTTTTATGCTATACATTCGCATAGTTTTCTCTACTTGCTTTACTTATGTGTAACACATTCACAAATCCTTCTCTGTTTGCCCTTCAACATACAATTAATGCATCATTCTATGACTGAAATAGAAATATAACGTTTTATAGTCACATGGTTTTTTCTACTCACTTTTCTTTTACAAAACACAATCACATTTCTTTTATGAAACAATAACATTTCTTTCTCTACTCGCCCTTCGGTATAGAATTAATACAATTTTCTATGATTAAATAGAAGTGCATCGTATTACATTCATACAGGTTTCTCTACTCATGTTTCTTTCACGTAACACATTCACATGTTTTTCTCCACTTGCTTTTCAACATACAGTTAAATGGATGTTGGCATGTATGAAGCTGATAAACTTAACACGGTTGACAGATCACCATTAAAATTGACATATTTAAGTATTTCTTCATGGAGGCTTTTATGTGAACCATTTTACTTTGCAATGCTTACATCCACATAGTTTTCTGTGATAGCTTTTCTGCTACGTCACACATTCACATATCCTTCTCTACTTGCCCTTCAACATAATACTCATCCACTTTTCTATGATTGAAATAGAAATGCAACGTATTACATTTGTATGGGTTTCTCTTTGCGTGTTTATTTCACGTAACACATTCACATATTTTTCTGTACTCTTCAACATACAATTAAATGGATGTTGGTATGTATGAAGTTGATAAACTCAACACTGTTGACAGATCACCATTAAAACTGACACATTTAAGTGTTTTTTCATGGAGGCTTTTATGTGATCCATTTTACTTTGCAATGTATTACATTTACTTGGTTTTCTCCGACAGTTTTTCTGTTACGTACACATTCACATATCCTTCTCTACTTGCCCTTCATCATAATGCTCATCCACTTTTCTATGATTAAAATAGAAATGCAACGAATTTCATTCACACGGTTTTCTCTACTCACGTTTGTGTTACTAAACACAATAACATTTCTTTTTCTACTTGCCCTTCAACATAGAATTCATACAATTATCTACGATTGAAATAGAAATGCGCCATATTACATTCACATCGTTTTCTCTACACACTTTTCTTTTATAGAACTTAATCACATCTCTTTCTCAATTAGTGCAATTTTCTATAGGTTTGAAATTGATATGCAGTCCCAAGAAGGTTCTTATGAAGAGAACATTTGGAAAAATTGCATGTATTTATCTTTTTCCCATGCAAATTGTTCCTAGATGTCAATTCTAGGGTAGTGTTGTGAGATAGATTAATCGAAGATCGATTTGAGCAATAAATCGATTAAGTAAATCGCTCTCAGACATGCTAAAATCGGCTTTGAAAATTACACTCATTGGGAACAAACTCTTAGTGATGCTGTAATTTCTTCACAAGCTCATCAAATACGAACACTGTTTTCTATAATTATATCAACATGCTTCCCATCAAAACCAATTGATTTATGGATCAAATACAAGAATGATATACCTAGGATATCTTGCATCAAATGCGCATTAAAACAGGAAATCCAAATCTACAAGTCATTGAAGAAATTTACAACCAGACGTTAATATTGTAACAAATTTAAATGTAACAAATTTAGCAAATCTTTTTATTTTCTCAAGCTTCAAGTACAGCCATACTACTCGTTTCTGTCTCTTAATCTTTCCAAACTCTCACACCATACTAGTTTCTGTCTCTTCATCTTCAACCACTCAAACTGTCTCTATGGCAACCTCCTTGAAAATCAAAGAGTCTTAATGACATGGAGAAGCCATGTCACACTGCTCCCTCCTCAGAGCTGGTCGTCCCGACCAGCACTATCACTGCGGCATCTCCCTTGCGCCCCGGTGGATTAACCCATCGAACCTCTTCTCCTGGTGGTCCACGAGGGCCTGGTGGTCCTGGTATACCTTGAGGTCCTGGGTTTCCATCTCTTCCAGGCATACCTTTAGTTCCAGGTTCACCATCTTTTCCCGACAATCCTGGAGGTCCAGTCATGCCTTTGTCTCCTGGAGGTCCCTGAGGTCCAGGTAACCCTTGTAGACCAATGAGACCACGGTGTCCTTTTGCACCCTTTGGACCTTCTTCTCCTCTATCACCCTTACCTCCCTCTGGCCCTGGAGGTCCTGGCTTTCCTCTAGCTCCCTGTGGCCCTTCTACACCCTGTGGTCCAGTTTCTCCTCGAAGACCCCGTTCTCCTGCTGGTCCTGGAGGTCCATTTGGACCAGGTGGCCCTGGAAGACCTGGTGCCCCTGGAGTTCCCGGAGGTCCTGAAGGTCCTACAGGTCCCTTATCTCCCGGTCTTCCTGCAATACCTTGTGGTCCTGGAGGTCCTTCACTGCCTGGCTTCCCTGGTGGACCTGTCTCACCTTGTGCACCTCTCTGACCTCTGAGGCCAGCAGGTCCTGTTGGGCCGGGTAATCCTGGAAGTCCTCTGTCTCCTGGAGGGCCCTGTGGACCAGGTTGTCCTGGAGCTCCATGTTGTCCTTGAGAGCCTGAGTCACCCTTAGGTCCTTCAGGTCCTGGTGCACCAGCTTGTCCTGGAGGTCCTGGATTGCCCTGTTCACCTTTCATTCCTGGGAATCCACGCTCACCCTTCATTCCAGGCAAGCCTACCAGACCCTGAGGGCCAGGGAATCCTTGTAAACCTTGAGGGCCAGTAGGACCTCGCTCTCCAGGGGGCACGATCCTAGGTATCGCTGTTGGATAGTGTCCCTTGGTCCAGGTAGGACGATGTATGCCATCCTGCTTCGAAATTCTGCAACAGTACCGCCGGTCTTGACGGTCCCTCGTCCAGTTGCCCTTCTTCCTGGTGTGTTGACGGGCCATCCTGCGCACTTTGAAACGGCTCACTGGGTACCATGTCCGCCGACCTCTCTGGCGCACCTTCGCAGCCACCTTGCTTCCGATGGGTCCGGCAACAAACCCCACCACATCCGCGCGAGTCGCGTCCACCGCTGCACTCGTGTTCACTCGTGCTCGGCACGGCCTCTCCTGTATCCTGCCGTCCACGATGATGTCCACCAATCTTCCGTTCACGGCACTATGCGTCAGGTGATTGGATGGCCCCGACGGTCCCCCCATGTCACACGCCAAGTCGGTACTCGCGTGTTGCTCGTTTGCTTGTGCGCTTCCCTGCTGATCGTCCGAAACGGGCGCAACTGTCGCCTCGGCCACTAGGTGCTCCCTCCCCGGCTCCGCGCTATTCCGTCTGCCCCTGGCATCCAGTACTTTGACGCTCTCGTCAACTCTTACTACCAGGGCGCCAAGACGTTCCCCGTCGTCCTCCACGACGTCCACGTGCTGGCAGAGGTCTTCCACCTTTTCGCCGAGTTCTTCCACGCCTTCCGTCACGCCAGCCAGTTGCCCGTCAATTTTCGCCGATAGCTCCGTCTTCATCTCTTTCAGCTCGGCAGCGAGGTTGTCGTTTCTCGTTTCCATTTTGGCAAATAATTCTTTCATCATTGCCATCATCCTGGTTTCCGAATATCCCACTTCCTGACACCAAATGTAACAAATTTAAATGTAACAAATTTAGCAAATCTTTTTATTTTCTCAAGCTTCAAGTACAGCCATACTACTCGTTTCTGTCTCTTAATCTTTCCAAACTCTCACACCATACTAGTTTCTGTCTCTTCATCTTCAACCACTCAAACTGTCTCTATGGCAACCTCCTTGAAAATCAAAGAGTCTTAATGACATGGAGAAGCCATGTCACAATATCAATTGAGGACACGTGCTTGATGATGTCAAACAAAGTATATAACCAGGCATTGCAGCTACATTGTTGGAAGGTGGTCAAACAGCCCATTCAGCACTAAAATTGCAGTTGAATATGCAAAGCACCAAAACTCCAGTCTGCAACATTTTGAAGAACTCTGCAATGGCAAAGATTTTGCAGCAATGTTAATTGATAGTGTGGGATGAATGCATGACGGCACACAGAAAGTCTTTGGAGGCATTAGACCAAACCTGCAAGATCAATCGAAACCGATTTGGTGGTGCGATGACTTTGTTAGTAGGAGATTTTCGTCAAACACTGCCAGTGATTCCACAGTCAACGCTAGCTGATGAACTTAATGCATGTTTAAAGTCCTCTGTTTTGTGGAAACACGTCAAGATACTAAATTTAAGTAAGAATATGCATGTCAAGTTGCAAAATGATCCATCTGGAGAAATATTTTCAAGACAGATCATTGACTTGGATAATAGCAAATTCCCTTTAGACATTTTCACTGGCTGCGTTACTTTTCCTGACAATTTTTGTCAGTTTACTGAATCAAAAACCAAACTCATTCAAAAGGTGTTCCCGAACGTTGCTCAGAATTACATAGGTTATATCTGGTTGAGCAAAGAGCTATATTGGCTGCCAAGAACAGGATGTAAATGAATTAAATCTCAAAATTCAAAATGAAATTGCTGGTGAATTGAGGACATACAAATCAGTTGATTCTGCTATAAACCAAGAAGATGCCGTCAACTATCCACCCGAATTTTTGAACTCACTGGATTTACCAGGATTGCTGCCTCACGATCTTCAATTAAAGTTTAGCTCGGTGAACATAATGTTGCGAAATATGAACCAACCATATATTTGTAATGGCACACTGCTAGTGGTGAAAAAATTACTGAACAACTTGATCAAAGGAAAATGAAAATGAGCCAAAATGTAGTCAGAAAAGTAACTTAGTGTTTGAGAAGTGTTTAGAAGCTGCAATTTAATACACTTTAGCCAAATTACTTAATGATAAGAAAAGTTAGTAATTTAAATTAAAAGGTGAGTTAATTAATAACATTAAACAACACTTACATTTATGTTCCTTTCATTTATAATTTTCCGGAACGCGTTTCAGAGATTAACTTTCCTCCATTATCAACCAGACAGTGATAATGGAGGAAAGTTAACCTCCGAAACGCGTTCTGGAAAATTATAAATATAAGTGTGTTTAGTGTTATTAATTGACTCACCTTTTAAATTAAATTGATTATAACAACACTATTTTCAAACTTCTAAGAAAGGAAGAGTTACTAATATTTGCATCTTCTCTCTTTTTTGTTCCAGGGATCGTTAATTCTTTATGAGTTGCATCATGGAACTGAGGTTGTTAATGTAGAAGCTTGGGTTGTTCCTCTGTACCATACAATAAAATTAAGAGAGACTGGACCTGGAGAACGATTGAAGGTAATAAGAACAAGTGTGAATGACTGTTAAAGAAAATATTAAGTTGACTTTTGCACTCTGATGCTCCACCTGTGTTAGTTTTACCTGGAGATGTTTCAGAGCATCAGCTATTTGACAACTCTACTATAGGCGAGGGGTTACAACCTATTCAGTTGCTGGGTGTAAGTTCTGTGTACTTCTGGTACTTGTGGAACTTCTGACCTTACTGTAAATGTATTGAGCCAATCCAGTCTTGACGGGCATTTTTCTAAGCGAGGGGTTCTGATCTGTTCAGCTGCCATGGTGAGGGTGCTGCATACTCCTGGCTCTTTTGGTATTTCTGATGTTACCAGAAGTACGTCAGATCAAATATCTAAGTTACTCCCAAAGAGGAGTTGTTTGGATTGGGTTCATCTTGGTGGGACAGTGGTTCCAAAAATCCATGACTACCAAGGTCATTTGTTAGTCTTCATTTTTATGAATGGTCATGCATAAATAACATATCCACTTCTGTCTCTGTGCAAGAATGGGCCCTTTTGCAAATAAGGTAATGGCTAATGGAAACACTCGTGGAAGGTGCTTTCCAATGGCCTCGAGGTGACCCTCGACTCATGCAACTGTTACTATTCATTCAAATAGGTTAATTGATGAAAATGAAAGAATTTCTTGTAGAGAAACTTAAGACCACCAATAGCTCCAATAAATGCTGAGGAAATAATTATAAATAATAATAGAAAACAATTATACTGACAAATTCTCACAGTAGCTCAGTGGTTAGCAGACGCGTCTGAAGCATAAGGTCTGTGGTTCAAATCCCGACTGTGGCATTGAATTTTTCAGTTCTGATTCTACCTCTCAGAATTGCCCACAAATGGCTTGTGTGTTTAAAAACACCAACAGTAAATTTGTTGGCATAAATAAATAATTTAATAATTATATTAACTTATTAATTAATAATTATTTAATCCAGGACATAAAGTACTTAAGATTGTAAGTCATCCTTGGGGCATTCATCTCTGATATGAGATTCCCTTTGGGGTCAATGGGAAAAATATGAATCACTTGGGGAATTCAATGTCATACTGGCAAGTTGTCATAGTAGCTCAGTGGTTAGAGCAGCGATGCGTGAAATGGAAGGTCTGTGTTTCAAATACTGGCTGGTTTTTAACCTACTTTTCATTTTTGAGTTGTGGTGTTCTCACACAAACACATGCATGCACGCACAGAAAAAGTTAGTTTTCTTTGGAAAAATGTCTTATAGCCTATAAAAACTGCCATATCAGATAAAAATGCAGAGAAAATAACCTTTAAAAGTGGTTTAATTAAACTCAAAATGTTATCTGGCTCAGACTGATAGTTTTTAAGTGTGCTTAAAAATGACAGCTCCATGTCAGTAGATTTACTTGCATGTAAAATAACTCCTGTGGGACGAAATTCCGGCACACCGGCGACACTGATATGATCCTGGCAATTGACTGTCATTAAACAACAAAATATATTTTATTTTCAAAATGTAATGAGCCAAGTGTTTTCCCACATAATATCATACTAGTATCATCAGAAAAAAGATGCAATCATTGAAACCCAGATCCTACTCATGGGTATCTTTGTGCCTAAGCTACCAACCTGCTACACTAGCCAATGCAGGTGCCAGGCTCCTGTTAAAATGTGTCCTTCCTCCTGATATTCTAAATATAGCCCTTTGACACTGAAACCTTCTGCCATATTGTTCATTGAATATATTCTGGATAACTTCTGTTGTAAGTGTTGTTCAGTGTTATTATTTAACTCACCTTTTAAATTAAATTAAAATATTCTGGATAACTTCCAGATACAAGTTACAAACTCATTCCACATCTTCAGTGAAATTGAACAGGACTCAAAAATTTCCATTAAAGACAGATTTCCGTTTAATGAAGGTAGGCCTAGGCTGTTATATTAAATAATGAACATACATAAATGGGCAGAATGAGATAAAAAGATGTATGTACCAGTTGTGTACATTTAGTTATTTCTGTTGCAATACATAAATGTAATACACATCAAAACATAATGAACAAAAAGTAGCTGTATACACGATTCATTTATTCATTTATTTTTTTGGCAAGGAGAGTTCACTGGACACATTTCTGCTTAATTGCTCGACTTTCCACAAACACTTGGCCTAAGAAATCACAACTAACATATCCGAATCATTTCTCCATAGAGCAAATTGCTGCAGTTCCGTTAACCTTTTGACAGCATCCTGATAAGTCTTTAGGCTACCCTTTCTCCAACTAAGGGACATATTCCTCTTCATTTTCTTCCACCTTCTCTTTTTGTTTCCAACTTTGCATATTGTCAATTAAGGCATCTGATGCATTGCAATTGAAAGCACCTTCATTGATGTAGTTTTGGGCCTGAAAATTTTCTAAACTCTGTGTTTTGGAATTGGAAATTTTCCATTAAAAGGCACACTTTGATTTCTGTTGTCCGCAGAAGACAGTTTCCATTTAATAAAGGAAATTTAGCATGTTTTTCAACCCTAAATTCATGGAACCATGAAATATTTCCGTTAAGACAGATTTCCACTTAACAAGGGGTCCGTTGAAGGCAGGTTTTACTATATTTGGCATTACCCATGACATTCCTATAATTTATTTAGTGTTAGATTAGTAACCAAGTTCAGTAATAATAGCCATAAGAATGACATGACAAAAAGATATCCAAATTCTAAAGCTGATAAGTTTGTAAAACTTCTCATTTGTTTTCTTTTGGTTTTCAGTCACTTTTGGTTAGCTCTGAGTATGACCAGAAGGAGCAGATGTCTCGTAATGTTTTACATGCCCTGGGCCCATTCTCAGAACCAACATTGATATATCAAATGAACAGCAATCCAGGGTCAACATTTAATGTTACTTTCCTCTGGGTGGATTCAGCGGGGCAATTGGTGGATGTCTCGGATGCGCACATAGAAGACGGCTCTGTGGTAAGTTTAATTACAGCAAATTTTTTGAAACTCAAATACCATTTGATACTGTAGTTTATTGGTAAGATAACCAAGACTTATTGTATAACTGAAGAGAAGATACAAATGACAAGTAAAATTATCAATATTGTTAGTAAATACTACAAGCTGTTGTTGTCATGTCATTACAAATGGTACAAATTGTTAGCGAATGCAATGTATTACTTTTCGTATGAATAGCAATGTTGACAGTTATGAAAAGGTTAGCTGGTGCTAAATGGGGCTGCTCAAGGAGAGTCCTTAACACAACATACAAAATGTATATTAAACCAAACCTCTTGTACTGTTCTGAAGCTTTAATAACAGCAGCAAATGCTAACATCAATAAACTTGAACAAATACAAAATCAGGCTCTTCGCCTAATCACTGGAGCAGTTAAATCCACACCTATTGATGCCATGCTTGCCTTAACACGGACCCCATCAATAACAACAAAAATAGAAGAACAAGCGTTGCTCCAACACGAGAAAATGTTACGACTGCCAAACTCTAAATGGACAGAAGAGAACCTCCCCCCTTCAATCCTTAAAACTCATAGTAGTTTCCTAGAAAAGGTAACACAGATTAAATCCAAATTGAACATTCCTAACACCAGAGAAAATCTACTTATAAGAGAAAATCCATTGGAATTATTGCAACCTACCTTCAATTTGGAATTAATAGAGGAAATAAGTAAATCAGACACACCAAAAGAAATACAAAAACTTCTAGCTCTGGAAACAATCAGTACTAGGTATCCCACAGAAGAATGGCTGCACATATATACTGATGGATCCTCGAAGGAAAACCTTACTGGAGCTGGAGTTACGTGTTCACATTTTTCCTTTTATCATTCTGTTGGCAGAGACACAACAAATTATGATGGAGAAATAGAGGCTATATACATTGCTCTCCGACAATTATTAAATCTTCCCTTAAATAAATTTAACAAGGCAGTAATTCTTTCAGATTCTAAAGCTGCAATTCAGGGAATATGTTCAAATACTACAAAGAAGTCAACAAAAATTAGAGAATGCTACAAAATGTTAACACAACTCCAAAAAGTTAATAAGACTGTTCATCTCCAATGGATTCCAGCATACTGTGGAGTCATGGGGAACGAAGCCGCAGACTCACTTGCAAAGAAAGGCACAACAATAAAACAAAAGTCTAAATTCAATTTCTCATATTCCTCAATAAAACGCTTGATCATAAAAAATTTTTGTCATTCATATCTACAAGAAATAGAAACAATTGCCAAAGATAAAAAATGGATTACACTACTTTCCAATCCAGATATAATCCCCCAGAGACCAAGGAAAACAGCGGTTGCAGCCTTCCGACTATTGACAAATCATGACTGCTTAGCAAGTCATCTCTACAGAATAGGTATCTCAGCCTCACCAATATGTGTCCTGTGTAACGATCCAGCAGAAATGAATGAAGAACACTTGAAGACCTGTGAAGCATTAAGATCAGAAGAAAGTACAGTTCAAAAGTATTGGAAAGCACGAATGCTAATGGCTTCATTGCCAGATGCAAGGCACTAGAAAACAACAACAACAACAACAGTTATGAACAATTAAAAGATTTACTAGTAATGGGCAAATTAAGCTAACACACATATTTGACCCCTGTGCAAAATAAAACTTGTAGAAAGGAATTTAAAAGTTTTGGAATGGCTGTTTCTTGTAATGCAGCAATTTTTATGTAAAATTGCTTCTTCAGAGCATCTATTAGCATTCTATGTGTGTATTTATCTGTGCACGCAGAAGTTTTATCGCAATAAGAAGAAAGACATTAATGCTATTGAGTTGTTTCTCTCCTCAGATAAACTATGTGAAACCAGTTTTGGGTGAACCATTATTGCCAGGAGTATGGACGGTGAAGATGGTACATGAGTCAGCAGTTGTGGCATATACCCAGTTCTTAGTAACTCCTTTGCAGTTCATTTCAGGAGCTGAAGTATCCCCACAACAAGCAAGGTATGCCAATGATATATACATTTTTACACTAAAGCCTATCTAGCTAATGTCATAACTCTTAAATGCTTTAATGGAGCAATAGAATTGTTTTATAAATAGAACTTATAGAAGTACTATTCACTCAGTGTATAGGCTAAAATGATTCATAGTTGAAAAATTCAATTCCATGCTATGATTTTAACTATAGACCTTCAATTTTTCATGTCATTGCTCTTCCACTGAACTATTATAACTTTCATCACTAACTGCGCATAAATTTGATTTGTATATGTTCATATGTATATTAAGTAACTTTTTTGAATTGTTATTTTTTTTATGCCAACCAACTTACTGCTAGTGTTTTTAAACACAGAAGCCATGTGTGGGCAATGTTTGAAAGGTAGAATCAAGACTAAAAAGTTTAATACCATAGCCGGGATTTGAATCATGGATCTTCCGCTTCATACACAGCTGCTCTTAACTACTAAGCTACCATGGCTATCATGCCAGTATGACCTTGAGTTCCCCAGCCAATTTTTATTTTCCTGGTAGACCACAAGGGAATCTCACATCAGAGATAAATACTCCAAGGGTGACTTACCATCGTAAGTACTTTGTCCCAGGTTTAAATTACCTTTAGATGGTAATAATTTTTTGTATGCCAACCAACTTATTGGTGGTGTTTTTAAACACACAAGATTCCCTTGTGGTCTACAGGGAAAATATGAATAGGTTGAGGAATTTAATGTCATAAAGGCAAGTTAGTCATAGTAGCTTAGTGGTTAGAGCAGACGCGCGTGAAGTAGATTTGTGGTGCAAATCCTGGCTATGGCTTTGAATTTTTCAGTCCTGATTGTACTCCTCAAACTTTTTTGAAGTTTCAGATGTCTTTACTGTGTATAAGATTATTGAAAATGTGACAGGAACCATATTTTGGTACTCAAATGTTTTTGAAGTTTGTGACATTTTTACTGTTAGTAAGTTTACCAGGGAAAAATTGACAAGCCAAAACTTTTTCAGATTCAAATAAAGAGACCTCAGTCATAAATATCAACTCTGGGTTCTGCTAGAAGACTGTAAATGAACATTTATTTGACCTCAGTTTACAATGTACTGTAACTGGCATTTTAAAAAATGTTACATAATTTGAGAGGTAGAACTGGAACTTAATTCAATGCCACAGTTGGGATTTGAACCACAGACCCTCCGCTTACCACGTGGGTGCTCTAACCATTAAGCTACTGTGGCAACCTGCCAGAACAACATTGAATTCTCAAATCAGTTTGTATTTTTTCCATAAAATGTTTTTCTCAAACATTGCCCATACACGACATGTGTGTTTAAAAACACCAACACTAAGTTTGTTGGCATAAATAAATAATAAGTTACATAATGTTGTAACTTCTTGATATTTATTTCCACTGAGGTACACAAAAGCGAAATCTTCCAGTTCAAGATGAAGCTTCCCACATAGTCATACATAATAGCTTTTGCTGTATCCTGTGCTAATTTTGAGTGAATGTTAAACTTCTTTCTTTTGTACAGTTTTCTTCATAATGGTCCTGGACAACAGTACACAACACATGATATTTCTGAGTGGGAGAAATATTTGGAGAGTAGCTCGGAGAGAAGTGCCTTGCTGAGGAAAGCATTTGTTAATTCTCGAAGATTTGATGAGGATCTTAAGGACTGGATTGATAGTTTAACTTCAAAGTAGGTACAGTGTTCATAGTTATTATATAAAATGATGATAAGTTACACTATTAACACTCCTATCGATATGTTTTGCTATTTACTAGACAAAAATTACTTGTTTACAAAATGAAAACAGCATGGAAAAATAGAAATATTTCAATAGCTTGTAGTGGGAATTATGTGTCCAAGTGCTAATACTTCATATGTCAAGTTATATCCCTTGAGTATGTGTGAATTCCTTGCTGTATGAATATTGTATCTATTTTGTCAACATCAGTATCAAATCTGAAACTATTCAGCAGAAGGAAACCTGGTCAATGTCGATCGTAAGAAAAAGTTACAAATGATAATGGAGGAGAAACAATGGTTGTTGCCCATGTAAGTAGGAAAAGTAAATATGAAACCCTATACACTATAATCAAAACTTGTGCAATATAGATGTGCACTTAAGTGCTTGTGTATAATGGGCTACATATTGTCATCCATAATGGAGGTTTGAACTGCCGAAAGATATTCTGAGAAGCACTGTGCAAGAGTATTTGCTATGTGCCATTGTACATAAAAAGTTGACTAATATTATATGAGAGAAGCTGAGAAAGCTTAAGAAATCAAGACACTATATTAAGTTTGGCATAGAAGAAAAATATTCAACAACGTTAAACCGAATAGCTTTGGAAATTTATCACAATCATATTTGTGAAGAGTGAAACAATTTGTTATAACATTGTAATTTCATTACAATAAAGTTAATTTTGGCGGAAACTTGAATATTGATCAATAAATACATAAGCCCTTGTCATCTTTTATCTGCAAATCCATCAACGACCTGAGATAGAGTCCCATTGCCAACCCGCCTCTGATAAGAAAGCGCCACAAGCTCTTCTTCACATGCATTTTTATCACAGATGCAAGGAGATATGTAATAATTAGAATATTTCAGATTATAACAGATAAAACTCCATGTTCTTCACCATTAATAAATAAAATGTGTTTTGTATACAATAGTCTTGCTAATTGGAGGTTGAGGTTGAGTTCTTATCTTGTCGCACAGTTTATTTAAATCTGACCTATAATGCTCTAAAGATTGGTAACTACTTATGAATTACATAATTTGATCCAATTTTATTATTCAAGTTTAAAAATGTGCTTTGAGCTATAGAGTTTCTTTGGCAGTGAAATGTTGAACAATTGATGTGGGAAAATTATATTTTGAATAACGATGAATAGGGATTAAGTTGTAATGTAAACTAGCAGATTTGTATAAACTGAATGATTTATATGGGAAAACAATAATTCTGGAAATAATAGACTGAGGTTCAATTGTATACTTGTATACTCTGTAGTATATAATTGAAATCAAAATTTTGAAAACAACATGAATTTGTAAAATAACTTCTTACAATGTATAAAGACATAATTCATTCATCAAGGTCAATTCCCAATAAAAACTCAGTCATGCTGCTTGGTCTAGCTCGGATATAAACTCAAGCTGTGTCATTACTTCTATACCACTAATTATATTTATAAGTAGAAGAAAAGCATGGTTCTAAAAAATTATTTGATACCTTTTATTGCCTTTATTGCTTTGAAGTAAGACAGGAAAGCCAATAATTTTTATGGGCATCAGTTGTGTAAGTTAGCAAAAATATTTAATTTAAAAGGTGAGTTAATTAATAACACTGAACAACACTTACAACATATTTTTCCGGGACGCGTTTCGAAGGTAACTTTCCTCCATTATCAACCGGACAATAACTGGGTTTCCATGGTGCTTGATGGTGCAGATGGTGATGTTTCTTCTGGTGTTTCTTCTGGTGGCGGTTCAATGAACTTACAATGAAGAAACACCAGAAGAAGCATCACCATCTGCACCATCAAGCACCATGGAAACCCAGTTATTGTCTGGTTGATAATGGAGGAAAGTTACCTTCGAAACGCGTCCCGGAAAAATATGTTGTAAGTGTTGTTCAGTGTTATTAATTAACTCACCTTTTAAATTAAATTAATTACAACAACACTGTTTTCAAACTTCTATGAAAGGAAGATAGCAAAAATATACTTGAAAATATTCTTCAGCATTCTTCATGACCCATGACTCTCGGAGAGAGGTAAACAATGTATACTGTTTTGTTCCAGATTTTACCAAATAATGGATATATGCATTTCAAACAGTCGGAGTTTCTCAACTTGCAACACATTGCATCTTCAGCAGTGTGAGGGAACAGTTTGGAGCTCTTTAGCGCCAGATCCAAAGTCTCACATAGGAAAATTGAACCTAACCACTGGAAGACTAAACAGGTATCTTGAAGTACATTTTTTCTCCCTTTAAACCTTTGAATATACCTTGTAGGAAAGGAAAACGCAACTTATTGTACAAGTATGAGCAAATAATCTCTACATTATGTGTATGTGCGTGTGGTGTGTGTTGTGTGTTGTGTCTGTGCTTATGTGTGTGGTGTGTTGGAATGTTTTTTTTTTTTAATATAAACATTCTTTATTTTCGGCATGTTCCATTACAAAAAACGTAATACTACATGCCATTATAGTACATGCTTAATAAATATACTAATACATAGTTTTACTTATGGGATATCGTTAGTTGCACTCTAGAGTTTATCCAGTTCTATTGTGTTTAGGTATTCAATAAATTCAGTTGTGTATTCCGTTACTAATTTATGTTGTTGGAATGTCCATTTTCCATATTTGTTTAACATAGCTTTCTTGAATTTGATTCTTTCTCTGTCAAGTTTTGGACATTCAAATAAAACGTGTACTACGGTCTGTTCTGCTGTTCCACAGGAGCACATTGGAGAGTCCTTTATCTTAAATCTGTAAAAGTAAGAATTAAGTCTGCCATGTCCGGTTAGGAAAGTTGTGACTTTACCAGTAAGTGGAAATTTAAGTCGTAATCTATCTGCCACTGTAGGGAAATAAGATTTAGTCACTGCTCCATTTTTGGTGTTTCGCCACTCACTTTCCCACTGATTCACACTTTCTTCATGTAGCTTTCGCATGATGTCACTCACGGGTATCCTGTCGAAACTAACTGGTAGGTCCTTGTTGTTCGCTGCCTGTTTCGCCAGTTGGTCAGCCAGCTCGTTCCCTTCAATTCCGACGTGAGCCTTGACCCATGTGAAGTAGATAATCCAGCTGTGTGCTTCTAGTTGCCTTATTTGTTTTCTTATTTGTTCAATAAGGTGAAGATGGTTGTTAGAGTTCCGTAATGAATCAAGAGTGATTCTGCTGTCAGTGTGTAAAGCAGCTGTTTTTTGAACATGCTGTAGTTGGAGATGTTCAAGCTGTTCAAGGGCTTTGAGAATTGCGAACTGCTCTGCTTGATTGTTAGAACATCTACTGTGTAATTTATATTGTAGTTGGTGGACTAGTACTTTGTCTATGAATATAGCAATTCCGGATCCAACTGCCGAATCTTCCTTACTTCCATCAGTGAAAATGTCTACTAAATGGGTTTGATCATTGGGTTTCTCTTTGATCTTGATTATTTCTGCTGGATGAGGCCACGTTGCGTAATGCTCTGCTGTATCAATCGTAATTCCTTCCTGGTTCCGTTTCTTGCTTTCATATAATCTCGCAATCTCCCGAATATGTATCCCTATGGGAGTGTTTTTTGACAGAATGCATAGTGCTTCAGATGACGTAGTGCGATATGCTTTAGTTATTTTTATGTTAATAAGTCTTTGGACTCTTTGTAGCTTGAGTTTGTTATATCTTTTGTTGATTGCTTCTGCCCATACAGGTGCCCCGTACGTCAGAATGGGCAATAAAGCCCCTTTATATATAATTCTCATCACATCACTATTTAGTCCCCAATTTATTTTTGCGGATTTGGCCAGTGCATGAATTAGTTTTATGCTTTTTTCGCTAACGTATTCTATATGCCGAGTAAAGTTGAGTCTATGGTCAATAATTATGCCCAAATGTTTTAAGCTTTCTGTCTGTAGTAACTGCTTATTGTTTAAGTATATCTTGAGTACTCGCTCAGGCAATGGTCTTCTTCTCGAAATTACTAACACTGTAGACTTCTGCTCATTGAAGACGATTTTGTTGTCTCTGGCCCATCTCGATATTTTCTGCAATTCGATGTTAGCGTAATTTTCTATTTCAAGGCTGCTACTTCCTTTAATAACCAACATTACATCGTCTGCAAAGGCGATGACCTTTGTGTTTTTACTATATTCTAAATTCAGAAGTGAGTTATAGTGTATATTCCAGAAACCCGGACCGCTACAGGAACCTTGTGGACATCCTTTGGTGATTGTCCTCTTTATGGATATGCTGTTAGCTGAAAAAGTAGCACTCCTTCCATTAAAATAGCTTTTGGAGAGATCATAGAGGTTCTGTGGGCAACTGAACTCTCTCAATGAAGCCAGGATGCTAGGCCACCATGCAGCATCAAACGCACCTTTAACATCTAAGCTGATAAGGGCAGCTTGTTGACCTTTCTTTAGGATGTCTAGGATTATTTGTTTGAGGTACATCAGAGCGTCGACTGTACTGGTTTGTGGTGTGAAACCAAATTGGTTTTTGTTCATAAGGTTGTTACTATGTATGTGGTGCATTATCCGTTGTATTAGTAGTTTCTCTAACACTTTGGCTGGAACATTTAATAAGCTTATTGGCCTATATTTGCTTACCTCATCGGAGTTCTCTTTGCCGGCTTTAATAATTGGTATAATTTTAGCGTGTTTCCATGCACTGGGGAAATAGGTTCTTCTTAGACAGCCGTAATGTTGGAATGTTTGTGTGCTGCTGGTGTGAATCAACATGTATGGTATGGTGGCACATGTTTGTATGTGTAGTGCGGTGCCGTGTGTGGTGTGGTGGCTTGAGCGTGGGTGTGGTGTGTTGTATGGTGGCGTGTGTAGTGTGGTGTGGCATGTATGTGGGTGGTGTGGTGGCATGTGTGTGGTGTGGTGTTAAGTGTGTAGTAGGGTGGTGATGTGGCATGTATGTGGTATGGTGACGTGTGTGGTAGGTGTGGTTGTAAGTGTGTGGTGAGTGGTGGTGTATGTGAGGCATGGTGACATGTATGTGGGTGTGTGTAAGGTGGCATGTGTGTGGTGACATGTCGAGTTATGGTGTATGTTTGTATGTGCTGTATGGTGGTGTGTGTGTGGGCATAGTGTGGATGTGCTTGTGTTGGCATGTGTTTTGGGTATGGTGGAGTGTGTTGTGTTTGTGTGTGTGGTGGCGCATGTTTGTATGTGTGGTGTGGTGGCTTGTGTGTGGTAGGTGTGGTTGTGTGTGGTGAGCGGTGGTGTATGTGAGGCATGGTGGCATGTATGTGGGTGTGTGTAAGGTGGCATGTGTGTGGTGACATGTCGAGTTATGGTGTATGTTTGTATGTGCTGTATGGTGGTGTGTGTGTGGGCATAGTGTGGATGTGCTTGTGTTGGCATGTGTTTTGGGTATGGTGGAGTGTGTTGTGTTTGTGTGTGTGGTGGCGCATGTTTGTATGTGTGGTGTGGTGGCTTGTGTGTGGTAGGTGTGGTTGTGTGTGGTGAGCGGTGGTGTATGTGAGGCATGGTGGCATGTATGTGGGTGTGTGTAAGGTGGCATGTGTGTGGTGACATGTCGAGTTATGGTGTATGTTTGTATGTGTTGTATGGTGGTGTGTGTGTGGGCATAGTGTGGATGTGCTTGTGTTGGCATGTGTTTTGGGTATGGTGGAGTGTGTTGTGTTTGTGTGTGTGGTGGCATGTGTGTGGGTGTGCTTGTTATGTGGTAAGGTGGCACATGTGTGGAGTCTGTGTATGTGTGTGTGTGTGTGGTGTGGTAGCGTGTTTTGGGTGTGGTTGTGTCTGTGGAATATTCATGTTGGTAAAAATAATCACTCTAAGGGCCAGCTTCATAAACAGTAAATTGGAGGTTATAAGTTAAAATTAATCTTCAGTCAGGCTGAACTTTGAGCTATGGTTATGTAGAAGTTAGTCCAAGTTCATCTTAGGTTGATCAAAGATCAAACTTTACTGGAAAATTTTTTACAATGAATCTGGGTGAACCTTGGTTAGTGAAGTTGTGGAAGAGAGAGCAGAGAGGCAGTAGCACATGTATACAAAGACTGAATGCCATTGCTAGAAATAATAAAATTGAAACCTCACAAAACCAACCGGACAAATCATGTGGCAGTTTCCTCAGCCATACAGAGATTGGCAGATGACAGACCAATAGGAGATGAGGGGAGTGGTCCCTCCTGCCTATAAATATAGTCTGGATGCTCCACTAAGTCCTATTGTTGGCATTGAATTTTTCAAGTTTGATACAACTTTCCAACATAGGACATACACTTTTATTTAAACATTTGAACGTGTATATGAGGTTCTAACGCCTTATTCTTCATAATCTGTTTCAGATGGTAGCAGAACCAGCTTGACGCAGCTAAAAGTGAATTACGCTATGGAGAAGCTAAATTTTGGAGTTCTACCTCATTTAATATGTACTTAGGATGCAGTTTTTCAGTGTAAAAGCAAGTTGCATGAACTATTTTCCTTTTTCCAATATACTTTACTCGTATTTTCTTGTCTCTACTCTTGACTCCCAAATATCCTAAATTTGCTTCACCATCAGCGTAATTTAGCAGTGTTGATAATTGTGATATAATGTAAAAATAAGAAAATGGTGCTCATAGTTTGCTTATAGTCATAATTCTATATCAGAATTAGATATTATTCTCTAGTAGAAGAAATGATAGGACTTACTGTGTAAGTTCCTTTATAACGGTGATATCACCTGTTAATTACATGAGATTTATATTATTTGACATTTTATACAAGCCATAAGAATGTGAATATTTTACATTTTTATACTCTCTATCATATGTTGCCTGTACGCTTTGTTATTTCAGTATGCCATAATCTTTTTTATACAATGTAACTCATATATAAGTGTACAAAGTTATATTAAGCTTTAAGGATAATCTTCTAAATATTTATGTATATACAGGTCTTTTTGTTATATTACTTTATTTTTTATTGATATGATTATGTTTCAGTTTACCATGATATGAAAGCAATTCCAAATGAGTGACAAATGGTTAAAGTTCTGTAATTTATAAAATAAGAATGAAAAGCGGATATGTTTTGTAAAATACTTGGACATGTTTTTGAAAAATACAAGAGTTTTACATTTTTAACCCTTGCACCACCAAGCAAGGTATTCTGGTTAGCCTAAGCTGGATTTTTGTGAGTAAAATGAAAATGCAATATAAGGTAATCAAATTTATTCAGACCTTCCTGCAAGTATATTTGCAAATCATGTCATTACATAAGAGTGGGTAACCAATAATAAGTAATCACTGGTTAGTTTTGAGGTTTTATGCAAAGAGCAGTGGTGAGAGTACTTTGGAGACAGAGAGAGGAAGCAAGAGGGGGGTTGAAGACTACCACTTTACAAGGGCAATTTGCCACACATGTAATGGTCACTGAGGCATTGCACTAGTAGACGTCTCTGAAATTGTAACATTGTGAATTAGGTTTGTTTATGTTAAATTCAATTTGAGCTTTGTTTGAAAAACTATACTAATTTTGCCGCTTGCATTGAACAGACATTTCTTTTCAGTATTAAGAAAGAAATTACTCAGAAATGAAAAAAATCTTTCCCATACACATAATTAAATAACCTTTAGGAGTTTCTTATAGTACCTTGTCTAATAGAATTAAATTGTTGCTAATAGACCATTAACAGTCAACATTATCATGCAATATTTTTAAATTGTATGTATCTTTACTTTTCTACTTACCTATAGTAAGTATAAGTAGTCTAAAATAAGAATAAATTAGAAACTGAAAACTTCACTTATCTGTTACTTCACTGTTAATAGCTTCAATATTTTCTAAAGTTAAGTAGTATTTTATTCCATCCAAAAATTTGTAATGGAAATTTTTATTAAAATAGACGTTTTGAGGTCCTCTGAATAAGAAAATCAGAAAAATGTCCTCATGTGTCTCCTCGTGTGTGTCTGTGAACAGCGTAACGTAAAAATAAGTTGGTTAAATACCAAATTTAGTATTTATTTATGCCCACAAACTTACTACCTCTCCAACCAAATTTAGTGTTTAAGGTTAACATCTTCCAAGGATGTAACATGAAGGTTTTCAAGAAATCACCCCACCCAAAACTACCGTTCAAATGACTTTTTTATTTTTGAAAAATGGCTCTTAGTAATTTTGATTGCAATGCCATGTGTTTATATGCAATGCCATTAATCTGGGTTGCATGACAAGTGAAATGTATGTTTTGGATTTTTGATGAAGTCCTATTCAGACTGAAAAAATTTTTGTGTAATTGTTAAACTGTAACAGATAGACAAAATCTTATTGTACAAAAAATGTAGATATAAAAAAGGACACAATTTATGTCAAATAACATTTTTTGTGGCATTAACCATTTCTGAGATATTCTTTGTTATTGGTTTGGATGCTAAAATAATTACACTTTTTACAAGTTGTAAATAACGATTAATTTTTTTCATGGTCAGCCAAAGAGCACAGAATTTCAAAGCCATCACTTAGGCATTGACTCTTTTTTAAAAAAAATTACTTGCTTTAGCCTCCTTTATCTTTCTTATACTTACAATGAAATGTGCAAAATGTGTATTAAAATAAAAGCAAAAACTGTTGTATTAAAGGTAGAAGAGTGAGTAGAGGAAGTAAGACAAGTATAACACATCAGATTATTTATATTTTTTCAGTTTGAATAACAAGGGTTGCTTAAATTGAATTAATTGGGATTATGTGGTGTAAGCCATTGAGGTCTAAGGTTCCAAGCGTGGTTGTTGTAGTTCTAAAATCATTCACTAAGTTACAGTCTCCACAAATAATTTCATAAAATAGCTGTGCTTACTAATTATGACACAAGTGATTTAAATTGGCTCACAGGAAGTTCTGAATAAGTTTAACCAAACACTTCTAACATAACAGTTTAATTTAAATAGTTCTGACGTTATGGTATTGAAGTGCACACTTATTGTAATATACTGTTATTTGAAGTGTTAAGTAAGAAATGATTGGGATGACCAGATTATTTTGCTTGGTGAGTTATGCTGTTTTCTTACTATTTTGTGGTTCACTTACTATTGATTTCAGTTCAATCATTGCTGACAGAGCCTACGCTGAAGGTGATCAGTGAGACATGCACTAGGTATTCTCTGAGTTTGGCAGTGGTTCTTGGTGCTGCAGGCTTCATTGTCAAAGCCCAGCATTTGATAACAATATATATGTTGTTAGCTAATGCTGGATTTCTGACAATGAAGTCATTAATCCTCTTGCTCTCCAATATTTTTCACTGATGATATTGAAGAGAGCAATAGCAGTAATAGTAACCGCTTTTTAGAGAGCACCATATTTTTATGTTTTGGCGGTCACATCGCTCTCTCACAACCCCCAGAATGTCTGGAGGACCACACCTGTCGTTGGTTTACGGGTCTCACCGACCTGATCGGGAGAATTATCAAAATAAATTCACCGACCATATCCTCTGATTACCAATCAGAGGATGTATTACATGCCATGACAGGTCAGCATGTCAGGGGTTAAGATTTTATAGAGAAATGGAGAGGTTGGAAAAATAAAGACTCCCTAGCCCTCGGGAACCCTAATAGCATCGGGGTCGGAAGAGAACAAGAGATGACCAAGGTAAGGTCAGATAGAAAAGTTACAGTGAGGAGCAAAACACCAGTAAGTGGAATTACTGTTCTGTTCAGCTTGGGTACCTTGTGGTCGCCATTCACACATCCCCTAGATGGAGACCCCTGAGTCAATATAACAACATATATACAAAGTGATATAAACAGCGAAACTTCTCAAATGATATGTAGAAGTGTTTGAGTTGACCTAAGACACTTCTAGTTCCGCTTAACTAACTTTTTATCCAGATGTGTTTCGAAGACCATCGTCTTCATTATCAATGGTTTCTTGTCTGGCATTTGAAGAGGAAGAATCTGTTGTGGTTATGATCTGCTGCTATTTGGGTTGCTGGACATAAACTTCAGGATGTTGTCTGCTTGTGGTATTTCAAAATTCATGGCTAGGTGAACATTCTTCTTTATGTGTATAATTTCCCAAACTATCTACAGCAATGCCCATTTGATTAATATTTGACACATCACTTGCTTCATCTGCAATCACTGCCTGAAAATCTGCCTCTAGAATCAGTTTGGAAATTTCCTTTTCACATATTTCTTATTTCGCTTGAAGCAGTTCGTTTTTCATTGTTTCAGATGTTCCCTTGAAAACTGTAGGCTTCTTTATTTCACTTTTTAATACAGAATCTAATTTCGAACTGAAGCTGCCTAATCTGTATAAATACCAGGATTTGATGTTCAGCTTCATTATTATCTGTAAAGCTAATTCAAAGATGCCAGAAAATCTGATACAATTTATCATCATCATGAACAAGTTCATTTTAGGCCATGTGGCCTGTAACGATAAACCTAACGAAGATGGTCTTTGTCTTTCCACTGCTGTTTTGGTCCTCCTTGGTCCCTGTGATCAGTTGGAGCATACTGGAATGCCAATTTGGGAGTCTAGTTGTTCCCATTCTTGTCAAATGATTTTTCCATTCTTGGTATTTTTCTATCTCCTCTTGGAACTCTGTGAAACTTGGTACTCCAAGGTTTATACTGATGTTTATATGCCTTTGGTGGTCCAGTCTGCTAACTCCTAACAGTGATTGCAAGAAACACATTTGGACTACTTCAAGTTTATGTGAATTTCTGTTATTTAAAATCCAAATTTCACTTGCTTGTCTGAGAGCAGCTTCTGATGTGGCATCATGTCTTAGTTCTGTATCGGTTGTCATCTATTTGCCAAAATGTCTCTTTATTACCTCATTCAATTTATTATATTTTTGTAATTTTGTATCATATTGCTCTTGTGATTTGCAAATGCACTTCCTAGGTATAAGAAATCAGACACTTGTTACATAATTTTTCCATTAATCTAGATTTTCACACTGTATTTTTTCCACACATTGCCATTGTTTAGATTTTGAAGTAGAAATTTTCATATCATATTTGCTGGCGATTTTGAATAGTTGGCATGCTGCCATTTATAAGCTGTCTTCAGAATTTGAGAGTGAAACTTGATCATCTGCATATAATATTGCTTGGACTATTTTATTTTTTGTTAATGGAATTCCACTGTTTACTGTTTGTTTCCATTTTTGCACTATTCTATTTAAAAAAATATGTATATAGAGCAAGAGTGGAGACAATCTACAGCCTTGTTGAACACCTTTGTTTCTTCTATTTGTCCATGTAGTAGTTTAATTTGGATTTTAGAGTTTCTATATAAGCTTTGTGTGGTTCTTATTAAACGTGGGTGTATATGTTCTTTCTGCAGCATCTGCCAAAGTTTGTCTCAGTTTACATTATCATATGCCTTTTCATTATCTATGAATAATATGTATAATAGAAAGTTGAATTCTTTCCTTTTTTTCCATAATTTGTTGTGGTGTAGATATGGCATCTGTGATGTTGCTTCCCTGTCTAAAACCACATTGTTCTTCTTCCAAAAATGTTTCACTAATTCCTGATAGTTTGTTTTTAATTATGTTGGCATATTACAATTTATTAAAATCTTCAAAAGTACCTATTTTGTTTCACTTTCTCATTTTCTTTCACAATTTTTCTCCTGTATGCAGAATTCAGTTGTGAAGCCACATTTACTTTCATCATATTTCATCACATAACCATCGTACTTTCCATGCTTTCTTCATAAAGCAAAAATACACAGTATGACCATTATGTGACTGTAACCATTATGCAATAAATTATTTAAGACTGGCTGGTTAACTTCAGTGACTATGGTGTATGGTCAAGGTAAGCAGGGGTGTACAGTAATGGGAGTAAGAGCGCCTTGAAGTTCAGTCACATTATGCAATTTGTAGTTGAAGAGAGCCTCCTCTGATACTGCTGATACTGCAATGCAAACACCTACTTCTTGACTATAAAAGATAGTTCAAAAAAGGAAGAAGAATGAACACAATTGTAGAATAAGATGGTGTGTGCTAACCAAATGGTTCACATCCCTTGCTGCTCCATTTGCTTAGTGCTTTGTCACATTTGCTAATTCCTGCACTTTAGGTACTTGAACCAATCAGATTCAGCATCTCAACAGTCGGCAAACTGATGGCATTGACAATGAGGAATACGTTACAATACACTGCATACCCTGTATTCTCTCCTGTAAACACCTTGCAGTATTTTCCAGTATTTCTTGATAGTTGTCCCCAGGAATAATGTGATGATTATGCAGTAAACGCTTAAGTCCTGATTGCTTGTCTATAAATCAATGTGCAACCATGGTCATGGTGACCATTAAGTGATGAAATACAGTAATCTTAATAGCTGAGGATTCATGTTTCTTGATGCAAGAACTGATATGATATATGTCTGTTATATTTCTTATCCACGACGGTTTACTCCAACATGGGAAAAAAATTAACACATATGTTAGTATTGAAATAATCTGAAATATTATGACACTAATCTCCTTGTAATATGTGTAACTGCATGGTTGTAGCAGACAGGGAAGAGGAATCACAAACTTTTGCCCCAAGTTGTGTCTGATGGGGTAAACTAAGTCTGCTTTTTTCTTAGAGCTGGAGGATTGGGTTAGATCAGCTTTCTCTTTTAGAAAGAGACAGGTAGTGTAACTGCTATGATTTGACTGCTGTTGCACAAGTTCAGCATATAAGTATAAGCCTCTCGCCTTATTGCTCCAATGCTGACTACAGTGGTAATCTAATTGTTACATGAGCTGTGCAAAGCCCATTCATTCATGCTTAAATGTAGTGGAGTCTTTTTAGTTTTTTTAAATTGCTCTCTTATAATCTGTGAAATGTTAAGGTAGAATAATTTTATTCATTCTTCAATTCTAAAATTTAATTAAATTTAATTTAATAGGGGATTTGTAATGGAAAAATGAAGAAATTCTTGTTGTCGTGCAATCAGCAACTTAGTCAGCGACCGCCACTGATGTTATGGGTTTTGTACTGAACAATACATCATAATGGTGGATATGTCTCTTTACCATGAAAGCTACTTCCCCCTACCCATCTATCATATTGTGACAAATGACAAGTCTGTTAATTTTTATTTCACTTTATTTCTTGTAAAACTGAATCACAATTCGTGACCATGGAATTCATAGCTGTTCTCTTGTATCATTGACACAAATTTCACAAACACTGCAGAACTGTTCACAACTCACTCTACAATTTAAAAACTAACTGGTTGGTCCATGTCGGCTGCTTATACGAGGTGTGATCAAAAAGTAACAGGAATTTTTATTTTTCTTAAAGAATATTTATTTATTCAACATCAACTTTGTCCCTTCAAAGTAATCCCCCTCAGACATAATACACTTGTGCCAGCTTTCTTTCCAATCTTGGAAGTACTTATGGAGCTCACTTTTTGTTATGGTGTTCAGCTCCTTCAGCGGTTCTGTTTTAACTCCTCATTTGGTGGTAAAACGACATCCTTTCATGGTCCTCTTCAGCTTCGGGAATAGAAGTGCAGGGGGCCATGCCTGGCAAATAGGGTGACTGAGGCAACATAATGGTCTTGTTTTTTGCCACAAAATCACAGACATTGAGGTGTAAGTGGGAGCATTATCATGATGCAATTTCCATGAGTGGTTTTGCCACAATTCTAGTTATTTTTTTTTTCCGAATTGTTTCACACAAATGGTGCATAACTTCCCGGTAGTATCCTTTATTGACTGCATGACCATAAGGCAGGAACTCACAATGTACTACCCATTATAATTGAAGAAAACAAGAAACTTCACATGTGATCGAATTTATCAAATTTTTTTGGTCTTGGCTCTTCAGGCAGTTTCCATTGGGACAATTGGGCCTTGGTTTCGACGTCATACTGATATATCCATGTTTAGTCATCTGATATAACCTTCTTCAGAAATTCTTGGTTATTGTCAACTTCATTCAGCAATTCTTGAGTAGTGGTGTCCTTGCGACATTGTTTTTGGTCAAAATTCAACAATTTTGGAATTAACCTTGCTGCCACATGTTTTTTGCCCAAAACATCCAAAAAAATTGGTATGAGCCAAAGGATAAGCTGACATCATCAGCAACTTCTCTGATGGTGAGTTGGCAATTTTCCAGAACCATTTTTCTTCACTTCATCCACATTCTCATCAGTAATTGATGTGCTAGGGCCAGTGGCAGCTCGCAGTCAAAATTTTGGGGTAAACAAGGTGTAACAGCAACAACAACAACAACAACAATAATAATAATAATAGTCGTAGTCGTCGTAGTACAGTAGAACCCCGTTTATCCGAAATAAAGGGGACGAAGTCATTGCGGATAATGCAAACAATATCGTTTGGTTGTTTAATAAGTGCAGAGTGAATGAGTGTGACTTACGGACGAATTACCGCCAAAACTAAAATTAATGAAGAAATTGAAAAATTGTCTGACTGTAACATTGTGTTAAATAGCTAAAACACTCCTCTTTTCATTGCCAGTGCGCCGTGAAAGCAGACTTTGTAATAGTTCACTAATTAAGTCGGTCATACTAGTATTACAACACACTAGTATTGCACAGAGTGATAGCAAAACGATTCGGGTCTCTGAGATCTTCGCTCGTAGAGTATGGCTGTTCGGAAAAAGTCCCATAAATTCGGATTTGGGCAGGCAAGTGTTCCGAGTGCTGGCAGATGCATCTACGCATGCTCGGAGTGCATATACAGAAGGAATATTTCCTTATCCATGTTCAAGGGCCTCGTACTGAGGAAAGGGGGCCGGGCTGGCACAGGTTAAGCTAGCTGGCTCTCCACTACCCAGGTTCCATGCGTATCATTTCTGCTGCGCGTTTCAAACAAGCAGCTCAGTTTTGATGAATCGGAATTGAGATTCAAGGATTTGACCATGCTTTTCTGAACTGCAATTTAGGGAAAATGACGGTTAATGATAAAATGCAGAATCATAGTTAAACATTATTTGTTGATGTATTACGGTAGGGCAGGCAATGCCTACACTGAGGAGCCGCGCCTGGAACTTTGCTGCCACATGTTTCATGCCCAAAACATCCAAAAAAAATTGGCATGAGCCAAAGGATAAGCTGACATCATCAGCAACCTCTCTGATGGTGAGTTGGCGATTTTCCAGAACCATTTTTCTTTACTTCATCCACATTCTCGTCAGTAATTGATGTGCTAGGGCATCCAGGGTGGTTGTCATCTTCAACATCATCTTGACCCTCTTTGAAGCATCTATACCATTCATAAACTCTCATCTTACTCATAGTAGATTCTCCAAAAGCCACAGTCAACATTTCGAATGTGGTGCTGCGCTTCATTCCATTTTTGAAGCAAAAATTTGCTGAAATTTGCCTAACACTCACAAACACATATAACCTTTTTGACTCTCAACAATAAACTAAGTATTCAAAACAGCTCAAAACACAAAGATACATCAGGAACATATGTACCAACAAAATAAAAAAGAAGTGTTGAAAATCGGATGTATAAAGCCTGCTAAATTTAAAAATTCTCATTACTTTTTTATCACACCTTGTATAGTCGAGAATTACTGGCAGATTTGCCTGGAAATCAAAGTTTCATGAAGCTTCTGTCATGAATAAGTCTTGCACATTGAAAGTTTATTCCCATCATACCTACAAGGAAATATGTAATAAAACCATCTCTACTAGTGTCTATCTTGACCAACATGAAGTAGATGAACAAGCTTTTGTAAGAATAATTTGTTGAATAACCGGTAGAGAAAATAATGTGAATTTATCACATTGGAATTTAGTTTGATATTTGATTTGCACATGCACACACCATATGCTTGCACACAAACATTAACAAATGTTGTTGTTGTTAGCTAATGCTGGATTTCTGACAATGAAGTCATTAATCCTCTTGCTCTACAATATTCTTCACAAGAGAGAATAGCAGTAATAGTAACCGCTTTTTAGAGAGCACCATATTTTTATGTTTTGGCGGTCACATCGCTCTCTCACAACCCCCAGAGTGTCTGGAGGACCACACCTGTCGTTGGTTTACGGGTCTCACCGACCTGACCGGGAGAGTTATCAAAATAAATTCACCGGTCATATCCTCTGATTACCAATCAGAGGACGTATTACATGCCATGACAGGTCAGCATGTTAGGGGTTAAGATTTTATAGAGAAATGGAGAGGTTGGAAAAATAAAGACTCCCTAGCCCTCAGGAACCCTAATAGCATCGGGGTCGGAAGAGAACAAGAGATGACCAAGGTAAGGTCAGATAGAAAAGTTACAGTGAGGAGCAAAACACCAGTAAGTGGAAGTAATGTTCTGCTCAGCTTGGGTACCTTGTGGTCGCTATTCACATATCCCCTAGACGGAGACCCCTGAGTTCACATTAACAAATGTGATATACTGGAAAATTTAATAACTTTCTTTTCAAAGTGTTTTACTGTCTCCTCTTACCTTGTTCCTCTAGTGTTTTTGAAAACCCACTGGAGAGGTACGGTACACAAATCCGCAAATGCAAGCCAATCATAATACATTAGGTTTTGATTTGGTGAACTGTTCACAAAGCAAAATGGTAATAGAGTGCGTTGCATATACGCTTTTCTCTGGCAAATGCAAATATATTTGGTTGTAGCTTGTGATTCTACATACCTAGTTTAGCTTTTTCCTGTGACATGTGTATGTGCTTCAGTTTGTCCACCAGCTTGTGGTCCCTGGCAGGTATGCAGTGAGCCAGTACATCAGTAAACAATTCCAGGTACACAGCGATAACTGAAAGTTGACTTGTGCTTCTAGTCACGCTAGTCCAACTTAAAGGTTACTTTCAGTTCATGCATTATATTTAGCTTATAAAATATAAGCAATATTTTCAACTATTCCGTCTTTCTCCCACTGATCATTTTCTACCTTTTCTATACCTACTTTTTAAAAACCTTGTCTGTTATGGTTGCAAGTGATATATCCTCATGCAATTCCTGTAAGGTTGAGTCACCTGTTATATTTCTTTCTTTAACTATTCATTATACCTTGGCCCAAGATAGTTCTATGGGATTGAGATAACATATATATGAGGGTAAACAAATGACAGTGTGGCTGGATGAAACCAAAAGTGGGTCTGCTTTAAAAACCTTCTCTTTGGGTGTGTTTGTTTCAATCATGTGATGAATATCTGTTTTACACATAGAACTGTCACACTGAACCCCTTGGATCTGTAACACAGTACCATAGCAGATTTCACAGCACTTCTAGGCGGGAGCTTATCTATTCCTAAACTACTTTTTTCATTATTTCCAACACAGAACTAGTGACTTGTATGATTTTACAACTGAAATTAAGAGAAATTAACAGCGAGTAAACATAAAACGAATAACATTGGAGGTAGGTTGGCAACGTAACCAGTGGCAACGTTAGCGAGGAAGTTTACAAAACTCGGGTTACACTGCGTGGAATGTCTCACCTCTCTCCTTTGTTCCCCTAAGGCCGTGAGCTGGTGGACAGACTGTCGTCGGCCATTATACGAGTACACTTGGAGGAGGGCGCCACTGTTTTGTTTTCAATACGTAACGTCAGTCCCAATATTCAGCGATAGCGATCAGAGAAGAGTGGGGGACAAGGCGATAGTGGAAATGCACAGTTACACAGTGAAAACAGTACTATCTTTGCAGATCTCAGCTTCACTAATAAATGCAACTTGCAACTGCGGATGTTTTCTTTACCTGAGTGCATTTCCGATGCCCCGCCCATTTGTTCCGTAACTTTAGCTCCTCTTCCCACCAAATGCACACAATCATGGCCGACTATACTACGCTCAACCGGAGATCGCGTGATGTTTACTCTGCTGCTGACCTTGTTTCTCGTATACTGAGTGTTTTCCGCTCGAGCCCTTATAAATTTGTATTGCGGGTTGCGCAATGTACGCATGGTCCCCACGTGATATTGCGGGGCCGGAACCCAGAATTTGATCCAGGCCTCTTCTTTTCGTAATTTTTGTACTCTTTGTTTATTGGCGAGAAAAAAGTTTTGTTATGCTCCTCTTTATGGCACGAGTCAATGCTAACTACCTGTACTAAATGTGATTTCACTGGGAAAAAAAGTCGCACATAGGTAACCAAATAAATAAATAAATTGCGCACATTTTACTTTCCATTTGATACGGTAGATCTACATATGTCCAAAAAGCTTTTCATTACATTTTATCACATTCAAAATTAAAATTTAAGCATGATTACAGCATTAAAAAAAAAAAAAAAAAAAAAAAAAAAATCGATCTAGCATGTTATCCATTGATCAACATATACGCACTACTTAACATAAGTTAATTCTCTTTTATGATTACTTTCCAAATATAAGATGTCTTCAGTTAGGCCTAGGTATTCCCGTTTTTCGTATTTTAAATTACATTACATAGGCATTGTGAAATCAGAAACATTTTCAAAATAAATGATTACTGTAGGAAAGAAAATGCACTATTGAAAACTAGTAATGTAAGATTGCAAGTCAACTTAAATTAATAATACTAACGGTTTTAGTTGCAACGATTGAGTGTTTAAGACCTTAAGAGGACTCATACGCCTACGAAAATGAACTAAAGTTACTCAACGGTTTTGAATAAGATGCTAAACTATGCAGTTTTATGACTTTTTTTTTTCTGGCTGAAATGATCAATAACGTCAGAAAAGTTGACAGTTTCTTGCCAATTCGTTTTCTGTGACAAGTTAACAAATGGTTCAGACGGTTTTGTCCGTTGTGCTCTCTGCCGGATTTGGGGAGAATTGACCAGCGTACTGAAGGACCTCTCAGATGCGGACACTATTACTGGAATCTACAAAAAAGCTTTACTTTGGTTTACATGTTAATAAAAATAGACTCACGTTTCCCTATAGATGGAACAGAGAAGTTTGTGTGAAATACCGTACTATGCACGCTCTTCTTATACAGTGTTCCATCTTATGTCTGCAAGGTCTTCTGGGTAGGTACCTGTAAACAAGAAATGCGGTTTTCATTTTAAGCTGAATACTATATAAGTCCATGAAAGTCCGAATTGGTGAAAACAGACCACATTTAATTCAGAAACACCAAATCTATCCTTCAAATCTGTCATGACAAATCCAAAATAGGAAAAATTATAGTTGAATACATTTGTTGGTTTTATTTGAAGTTCTTCTTTAAGTGTGTTTTCATCCGCATTTGGTGATTGCCGTATCGCATCCTATTAAACGAACTACTTTTTTATCCTTCTAAATAATTTCCTATGAATTTGTAAGTTCTGCATTCTATCGAGAAGACGTTTAACGAGCTGGTTTTCAGTATTGAGAGAAATCACTTTGCCAATCAGTTCCTCGTATATATAATTGTATTTTTAATGGAAACATCTCTTTGAAATAAAACACAATTCTAGCGTATTAAATAACTAGGCTAAACTAAAAGAACAAACATCCAAAATCTGGAGCTACACCTACTTTCGGCGTCCTGTTTAGTTCACTCAGCATTCACATGTCAATATTCAACAGAGCTAGCAGACTTACATAAACTTGATAAACGTAAACCAGATATCAACGAGATATCGGCAATCGCTGACAAGCAGAACGAAGTTCGTGGCTGCCGTCTCTATGACTGGAATTACACCGTTGCGTTCTGCAACTGTTTTAACGCGTGAAGGAATATCTACATACCGCAAAGGCGGATGAGATGGGCCACCTGGCTTCAATTAAACTCATTGGCAATCTATTTAGGGCAATCGTCAGCAGTAGTAACAAATTCAAAGAACTCGCATATTTCAGAGGTACTTAGCAGAGAAACGATAATTTTTGTAAACAGAGAAAGTCTCTCTTTCACACAGACACATACATGCTTGGTTCTGGTTCCCGAAATCGCGGATTAAACCCAGTGGAGGACCATGGATTTTTTCGGGCGTAATAATTCTTAGAATGTGAAGGGAAGTAAAGTCGGTGATCTCGTGACGTAGATTTACGGCACCTAAAAGAACCTCAAGCTTGACAAAGAGGCCTTTGAGTAAAATGAAGTGATCTTTCACACTGAACTGAGAACCGTAATCCGACACTTACATAGTACAGATAACACGCAATAAAATGCGGTGCGGACCAAATAGTAGTGCTGGAAGTGGTAGTAGTGGCACTAGGAACAGGTTTCAGCAGCATGTTCCACCAACCGAATCAGCAAAACAGAGGGGGTAAGTGAAACAAAAGAATTCCAAAGATAATGATAAAATCAGGTAGTCATTGACTGATGAACACAACTCATGGTCAACTACATAACGTTTTAGCACATCTTTTGAACATTTGACAAATTACTTTCATTATTAATTTACTAATGCTCTTCCTGACTAGCTTTATGTGAGGTACACGCTAATCTACAATTAAATGTCACAGACCTTGCCCTGGAAAGGCACACAATTGCTAACCTTGCTGAAATGAGAACGTCAATGCGATAACTTCCAAATTCAGCAAACGTTCAGTGTTTATAAACACATTTGCTGAAATAGGATTTTATTTGGAAAGGAAAGTCTTCTCATATGAATTCGCAAGATTTCGAGCACATAGAGCCATTCCCATAGAGGTCCCGGGTTCGGATCCTGGCTGAAGAGTGGAGCTATTTCTATGGCTAGGATCATTCCCCGTTCTCTCTAGAGCCTGAAAGTATGGTGTGTGTGTGTGTGTGTGTGTGTGTGTGTGTGTGTGTGTGTGTGTGTGTGTGTGTGTGTGTGTGTGTGTGTGTGTTGATAACGAAATTATGGACCTAGTAAATAAATTATCATTTAAAATGGAATTAATAAACGGAGAAGTAACTATAGTCATAATAACTTATCGACAAAGAATTCATAAGGAAACCCAACAAACCGAATCACTTCAAATATTAGAGGAATATTTGTATAAAATTATAATAAAGGCCTCAAACTGTGGCATCAACATGTGGCATAGATCAACTGCATCGACGTATGTATGTTGGAAGTTATTGTTCATAGAGAAAAATCCAACGTAAATAAGCCCAAAGATTAACAGACTGGTAACCGAGTGAATATATATCGGTCAGTGAACAATTAAACAACTGTCCCAAAGTTAGGTCTGCCAATATGATCTTAGATGTTTCTTTGTTTTTTCAAAGCTCTCCATATGGTCTGATTGATCTTTGGGGGTAATCTCATTCTACCAAGCGATGACTAGACTCATTTCAGAGTGGATGGCAGGGTGATCCGGATGGCGGTGGAATGAGATGACCTACAGCTTTTACCGTGGACTCCGAACCACATGAGCTAGTCAGAGGTTCTAACTGCATGAACTTGGATAGAACTCGCCACCCCAGATCTGGGAATCGAGCCGCAGACCCTCAGCACGCGAGCCGCGAACGAAACCAAGGTGCTCTTTACCATAAACATTAAAGTGGAAGAAAGAAAACAATATAAAGCCATTTTGATTTAAATAACTTGTGTTTAGAGCAGAGGCGGCGTTAAAGGGTAAACTTTGGTGCGCTGGACCACCCCCACGTCTAATTTCAATCCTTCATCATGCACTCTCCTCCCAAGACGAAACGAATATTATACTTATGTGCCATAAAGAGCATCATAAAGTACTAATTGTTTAAAACAGAGTTACCGACCAGGTAGCTGAGGTCATTAAGTTAGGACTATTATTAAGGATTCTAACCTATAGCAAAACCATAACTAACTTACGTATGTCCAGTTCGCATAGTTTGGGAAATCTTGTGCAAGAGCGAAAGTGTCCCGTGTTTTCTTATGTATCTTGAGGAGCTATTGAAATTATTTAATTTTTGCGAATTTTTAAACATTGCAGCTATAGTTATCGGCAGGCTAAGGAATTCTCAAGCAATTGGTTTGAAGTTAGTCGCACCCAAACCAGCATCAATACATAGAACCAACACAACAGCCACCATGAGTCACTGATGGCAGATAAAACGTGGTCTTGTGATTGGTCTGCAGAAGGCTACAGGCCGTGAGCAGACTGGCCACAGAGACGCGCGGAAGTCCCTAAGAGCTTCTGATTCGATGACTCCTGCCACTCTGGAGCTACCCATAGAGGGTTCAATCAAGCAGGGTCCAGGGTCCAGGGGCCCACGAGGAATACTCTTTACTTGGAGGAAGCACCCACGTCATTTGTCCGGCACCGCCACACGCCACCAAACCATAAGCCCACCTGAAGATGAGAAGGAAGCGGAATGAAAGGTAAATGAGAGAAAGGGAATCGTGGTAGATGAGAAACCACCCCAGTTTTCTCCTACCAACCAGGAAAACTGCGAAAATTCTAAGGTCAGACTGAGCGGTCTTAGGGAATCGAACCGGGACCTCCCGAATGTGTCTCACACGATGTGTGTATCTGTGTGTGTAAGTATGTGTGTGTGGGTGTGCGTGCGCGTGTGTATATGTGTGTGTGGGTGTGCGTGCGTGGGTGTGCGCGTGCGTGTGTGTGCGTATTAGCATTTTAGCATAACTAAAATGAAAAGTCGTGTGAACAGGAAACTTCAGCATCTTCCGAGAATGTAAAAGTAATATTTTCAACATTTTTCGACTCCAAACTAACACTTGCCCACTTCTGTCGTGTGGTGATAGCGTATCTGTCTCACATTCAAGAGGTCCCGGGTTCGAATCTCAGTTAGGGTTAATTATTCTGATAAGGTTTTTTTCGGAGGTTTCCCCTTATCCTGAGTAGACGAATGTGGCGTAACTTAAAGCTCTATGAGCCCCGGGCTCATTTGAGCACTATTTCACTAATTTAATTCATTCATCATCTGATATGATATTACGGTGGAGGACGTTTGTATATACTTGAACAATGTGTCATTTTTTATTTCCTCAAAATTCCGTCTAAGGGATTTCATTAAAATGCCATATATTTAAGAACAGTATGTCTTGAAGTTTCTGCGAATAGTCTGTGGAATCGTCTTCATTCTGAATACACATTGTAACTGGTAAACCGTAAGATAGAGACAAAAACTTGTAACAAAATAATAATAACAAGGAGGAGGAGATCTCTGTATGTCGAATGTTTCTAGAACCATTTCTAAGATTCTCGTTGTTATTGGTTTGGTTTTTGAATAATGTATGCCTAGATACCTTGCCATTCCTTTGTTTCTGTTAGTCATCCAAGATTGCGAAGGCCAGAATTTGGCAATCTGCTTTTCAAAGCTGTGATTATCGATCCAGGCTCCCGTGTTTTTTTTTAAGTACTGCTTAACGCCCGCTTTTACTACATGCGGCACTGCAGGCGGTGACACTGATGGAATGAAGATAAAACCCGCCTCTGCGCCGCTTTGTCCATCACAAATCCCACATGCGGTCGCTTGGGATCGAACCCGGGATACTTTCGTGAGAGGCGTAAGGTCTAAACACTCGACCACGGCGCGGCCACCCCAGTCTCCTGTATCAATTGTAGCAAATGAAATGTATATTAAGCTACACTTTGTAGAACACTGGGTAGAGTAAGACACGTGAATGTGACACATGTTTTTGTTTTTTTAACTTCCTTGTTTTAGGAGTAATAGGACGCAAAAGCAGCTGAACCCTGGGCAATTTTAGGTAGTCATTAAACAGAAAATAAAATAATATGTGATTTAAAGGATGTGAGATAAAATCCCGCGCTGCAGAGATACTGGATTACAAATTAAACAGCTAAGTACATAATTTGAGTATGATAAATTGCATTCATAGATATCGCTGCAATCCCCACCCTTTCACCACAGCGTTTTCAGAACAATGTCATATTGTCGGCGGAAATCAACAAGGTCAACACACGTATAAGAGCAACTGCACTAAACTGAATAGAGCAGGATATCTTTGGTCAAAACATATTGTTTTTTCCAACTCCTTTCCGCCCCGTTTTGTTATTCAACGAAATAATAAATATCGTGCTTCCATACCAAGCTGCAGTCAGATATGACATGTCCGGAGAAATGGTTACATTTAATTACCTGTTAGCATTAGCTATTGCGTTATTAGCGCATTCTGCAAGTGGAGGAGTTTTGAGCAACAAAGATGAACTAGCAGTAAGTAACTAACTGGTGGTCACTTGTGAACTTATCTTCCTTACCAGATTTTATATATTCCAGATGGAAATGTGTGCATTTTAAGGCTCTTAAGGGAACCTGAGACTGAAATTTGAATTTTTATATTTTTACTTTCTCTACTACATAAGTAGAGGAAGTATTGTATTCCACCCAAAAATTCGATGTCGAGATTTCACCGGAAGTATATGTTTTGAGACCCCCTGAATCCAAAAAAGCATTTTTAGAAAAAGATCCGTGTGAGTGCGCGCGCGCGCGTGTGTCTGTGTGTCTGTCACTCTGTGAACAGCATAACTCAAAAACGAAAAAGTCGGTTAAAAACCAAAGTTGATATTTAAGTTTAATATCTTTCAAGGATGCGACACGAAGATTTTGAAGAAAATAGCCCCACCCTAAATTACCTTTCACATGGAAAATGTTTTAAAAACTTTGATTGTCCTGAAAATGGCTCTAACGATTTTGATTAAAATGTCGTATGTTTATGATAACTGTAGGACAAATGGATGTATATCTTGAATTTTCTGACTATAGCCTGTGTAGTCCTGTTTACTCTGAGTGACTTTCGAATAACTCGTAAACCTAAGAAATAAAAATATTCTTAATATACAAAAAATGTAGATCTCACTAAAACATACAATTTATGTTCAAATAAATTTGTTGTAGAGTAAACCATTTGGAGATATTCCTTGTGATTTGTGTGAGATTCGGAGAACTTGAACTTTCGTGAAATGGAACATCGTTCATTTTTTTATATGTTAAGCGTGCAAAGAGAACGGGATCTCAAAGCTTTAAAAAATTTGTCTATCGCTCACAGCCTACTGTATTCTAACTATCCCCTTTCACCTGCAAGGAAGAAATATAGGAAGAAGATATAGGAATAAGAGTTTGTCAGAATGGTTAGTACAGGAGTAGAGAAAGTCATGTGAGTGCAACACATCAGATTTTTTAAATTTATGATGGTCCAGGAGTAAGTTCGAGTCACCTGGGTTAACCCAGGCAGATGGTAAGGGGCCACGGCACCTATCCGTTTAGTACGGATTTACCCGTGTGGTTTACAGGTATAGTCTAATTTTACAAGGTTTGGTGTAAATGTCGGTTGACGGTGCAGATTGGTTTCCTATGTTGTCACCGGCGGCGGGATGTGTCCGATCTTAGATGTCTGACCATCCGAGCGACCATTGCCCTACTGCTTACTTCGCCGGCCGCTTGTGGGACCGTCGAGCAAGACAGTGTCAGTGGACAGTAACCGAGAGGATTAGGTGAAGGGTGTGATATAGCCAGTTGTGGAGTACATATGGCGGTTTAGGTGTTTGAGGGGATAGCGGTAGTTACCAGCCAAGCAAGCGATAGGCGATGGTCGTATTACCCCAGTGTGTTTAAAAAAAAAAAAAAAAAAAAAAAAAAAAAAAAAAAAAAAATTATTCTCTTGTTTAACGACGCTGTCAATTGCCAGGATCACATCAGCGTCGCCGGTGTGCCGGAATTTTGTCCCGTAGGAGTTCTTTTACATGCCAGTAAATCTACTGACATGGAGCTGTCGTTTTTAAGCACACTTAAAAACCATCGCCCTGGGCCGGGTTTGAACCCGCGACCTTGGGATCCATAGGCCAGCGTCTAACCAACTGAGCCACCCAGACCGACCCCCAGTGTGTAGACCAACTGGTTAGGGTGAGGTGTGAGTTTGGCATACATTGTGCGAGTCCTGTCTCGCACAACGCCCTCAATATATGGGATGCCGGAATAAGTGTGGAGGATGTGTGATGGGAATCTATGGTCGGTATCGTAGATCATCCTAAGCACCCTGTTCTGCACGGCCTGCAGTCTGCGGATGGTGGAACGAGCCACCGTTCCCCAGACCTCGCACCCATACAGTATCAGGGGCGGGACGATCCCACCGTACAAACGTAGTTTCAGGTGAGCAGGCATGGTTGAGTGGAATATGGGATATAGCTGTCTCAGGGCGCCGTGTCCCAGACCGACCTTTGTCCTGCCATGTGGAGTGAAGGTTAGACCTACTTCGACCTCGCCGCCACTGAAGATGTCTGCCGCAGTCGCAGACGAAACGTCTGGGAAGAAGAAGGGGCCCAGTAGACCACGGCCCACAAGCCCAGATCATCTAGCACGTAAATCCTGTTTTATTATTTTTTGCATACTTCCGCATGTTCTAATGCCAGCGTCTAGAGCACTACTTACGACCTTTCTAAGATTAACTCAGCTTAATCATGCGTTTATTTAGAGATGTTTCTTCTCTGCTATTTGACACTGTTCCTGTCTTCTACCCTTTCTTCTTTCTTGTCCTAACACTAGAGGACGTTTTAGCTTTGACACTGAAGCAGCTGTTATGAGTACTTTGTCCCCCACACCAGCATGTTATACATATTAACCCCGTTTTACGATTCTTTGGCATTCTTATGAATGTTCTAATGACAGCATTTCGAGCAGCCACGATAGCGGTAGCAGCAGCAGAGATTCTTTTGCATAGCTATGTATGTTCTAATGACTGTCATTCACTTACAACACAGACGATTTTAGGGGTGAGGAAGTACCATTTCGTCCTCACATATTCTATTCGCGACCGCTTGGTTCGAACCCGGGTCTCCTTGACGGAGTCGCTGTTCTTCACTATTGCTATCTGGACTATGTATTTGAATTGCACAGGAAATGAGAATTGCCTGAAAAGGAACAATGGATACGCATGACCTCGAACGCTCAGAATCGCACGAAATCATCTTTAGATAATTCTTGTTAATCACATAACCAGTAGCCTGAATCTTTCACAACAGAAGTGTGTATTTTACCACAGGAAACGCTGGAATAATCATGCATCTGAGAGAGGAATTTTAGCAAATCTACGAAACAAAAACTAGTATATCTAATAGGATAAAAATATATTTCGATGTCGTATTTACATTCTAGTATTTTTCAGTAAGAGTATTGCAAGGTATGCTAAAATTAGTTACGATGCTTCAACAACTAACTTATTTGTTCTGATCTAATAGGGCTGCTCTTCCGTCTCAAAGTGCAGGCGTGTGAGTTTACTCAGGTAGTTCATTCAGTCATCGCGTAATATCACAGTGAAATTGTTCTATATACTATAGTCGTGGCTAACCTCTATGTATTCTGCATACACATTATGTGCGTACTGAACTCACATCGACCACGTTATCTGTAGTAATACCACGGGAGGGTTTCATATGGCAGTCTTCTTGCCAAGCGCGAGAACAATTATCACAAATATGAAAATCTCGAGTGGTATTTGTTTAGAGTATTCCATGAAATAATTAATAATTCTTTTATTAAAATAGAAACTGATTATCGGGGCTTGTGGGCCGTGGTCTGTGGAAATTCTCCTTCCAGACGTTTCGTTCGAAGCTGCGTGGTACATCCTCAGTGGTGAGGCCACGGCCCACAAGTCCGGACAATTATTTTCTATTTTACGACACCGGCCGTGAAAGCTTACGCAGTTTGATTAATTCATTTATATAATACTAATTTAATATTAAGTGATTTAAAAGTTAAAAACCTACATTCATACATTTTAGTTAATATTTTTTTTTTCACACTTGGCGCTACAACTAATCCAGTAGGCTGCGAGAACAACAGTAATAGTTGCGTTAGTAGGCTATTCATTAAAGGTAATATATAACCAAAGCAATAATACCACGATCAAAAAGTCATAATTCGACACGAGTGGAATAGTCAATATTACCTTAGGAAAACATCACACAATATGCTCGGAAGGGCAACATCTGGATGCAGATGGAAGGCATTCCTAAGATTCGCCTTCTGATAATCCTTTCCTAGTTAATCTTCACTAAGAGTGATTTGTGTTTGTTAGACAGCAGCTATCATGATCAATATCTTAATTAATGTGTTTTTTACACTGCGTAGACTAAGATTGGCAAGTTAAATCAGACAGTAGAACTCAATGCCATAGCCGGATGCCGCTTGGCGTGCGGTTGCTCTAAACTGAGCTACCATGCTAATATGCCGGTCAGACAAACTCTCTTCGTAATCCACAAGGCGTCTTCAAATTTTTAGATAACATATCCCACCTTCCCCAGCCTTCATAATAATTTCAGCTACTATTAGGTCAATAAATACATTTTTTCAGCGATTCTTTCAGTTCCATGAACAATATGGCAGTAGAAAGTGATTTTTAGGGAAGTGGGAGGTGTGAAGCTTACTCAAGTACACTCTGGGAAAAGTAATCCTGTGTTTCTCAGCTATTACCAAGTGAACTGCTTTGAAAAAAGGTGATGTGTAGCACTCACATGACTTTCTCTACTCTTGTACTAACCATTCTTGCAAACTCTTATTCCTATATCTTCTTCGTGTTAGTTAAGATAAACATTTGTACAAATTATCTTATTGCTTATTTTCTTGTAGGTACAAGGGGAATATTGGAATACAGTAGGCTTTGTGCGATAGTCAAATCTAGTTTTAAGTATTCCAAAACCCATACAAATAACAAGGAATATCTCCAAAATGGTTCACTCCAAAAAATACTTGGACATAAATTGTATATTTTTAGCAAGATCTACATTTTTTCTATAGTAAGATTTGATCTATACGGTTTACCAGTTGTTAAGTTATCAAGAGTAAACTGCACTACATAGGCTATAACCAAAAAATTGAAAATATACATTTCATTTGTCATAAAAATACCTTAAACACATGGTATTTTAATCAAAATTGTAGACCTATTTTCGAGAAAATAAAAACTTTCGAAACATTTTCCATGTAAACGAAAAGTAAATACCAACTTTGGTTTTTAACCGACTTTTCAGATTTGAGTCAAGCTGTTCACAGACTGACAAACGCGCGTGCGCGCGCGCGCGCACACACACACACTTTTCTAAAAATGATTTTTTAATTCAGGGGGCCTCAAAACATACATTTCCGGTGAAATTTGGACATTCAATTTTTGTGTGAACACAATATTTCTCTACTTATATGTGTCATAGAAAGTAAAAATCAGGCTTGTATGCTAGGCTAAGGGAAATATTTACGGTAAATTTAATTATGCTTATGCTTTATCTTTAATTTTTTTAAAATTATATTCGTTCAAAAGAGATCAGAGAATTTAACTGTATGAAAATGAAAAATGATTTTTTGACTGTTTCACAGTTCCCGCTTACCTTTAGTGTTTTCTAATATCACTCCTTTTTTCAGCCTCTGGAGATCGAACCGAAGTCGTTGGCTATGTGCCCGAATAACGGCACGCCATACATAATATCAGTGAAGAACATGCAGCTGAAGATACTTTCTCGTAACAAAATTGGAATAGTCGGAACTTTAGTTGTACAGAAGCACAAGGGTAAAGTTCTCATTGTAAGTATTGTGGGCCTCTGAGGGGTGTTCTGCGCAGTGATCAACTTGCTGCCTTGTTGGTCCATTACATTAGTTAGATCGCCAAGCATCTACATTTATGCCTCCTGTGCTTAACCCTCTAATGCAAAGTTTTAGGACATTGTAATAGGATTTTTTTTTTTCATATTTTCTTGGCGTTTAACAATAAAATGAAGGCATATGTTACTATTTATGTGATAAATGTATCAATTTGTTTCACTAATAATGTAATTTTTATTTTTAAAAAATCAAAATCCAAACAATTGCAGTCTAATGTAGCTCCATCTTCATCTACGCGTACCATCTCACTGTTTATTTTACGTGGGCCCACCCCATCCTGCAGTGGCTGGATTAAACTCACAATCTGCGACTTTGACTGGATGGCCAATCCAATTCATGTGGCCTGCAACAATCGCGCATGTCCCAATTACTTTCTTTAAGGTGCCTGGGTTACCTAAAGTGGTTCAGAATTAGAAGAACAGTGGCATATGTAGCGAGTAATTCATGCAATAGAGGGTTAAGAAACACAGAATATAATTATAGTTTATTTCTGGATCACCTTTACTAGAATAATATCATACATATTAAGTTGTCACTAATTATGATTAATGTTATACGTTCTGCTCAGTTTCATCTGTAACGAGGAAATACTCTGCTTTAACTAAAGACAGGCAAAATATGAAATTTATTATCCTATACCATGCTTGTATTGCATTGAAACAAATAGTTTTACACTCTGTAGTGTGTAGAAAACAAAAAACGTGACAAAATTTTCAATTTCGTAATATTTTGGTAAAATCTTCATATTTTATGAAAACCACATTTTTCGTGTTTTATAAGATTATGATTTTTTGCGTTTAAAATAACTTCCATTAGCAATGGACCTAGCTAGGCGTGCCCTATGGAGGGAGAATGCTACCCCCACTACTGACCTATGCCCAGCTAGACAGTTCTCCTGAAGAAGGGGACATAGAGGAACAGTTTCGAGTATTACGTGGGTGTAGCAGAAAACAACGCTCACACCTTCTATGTAGACATTTTATGCAGATGGTTGATACTTCTAATTTTGCCAAACTGCCTGCTGTGCTACAAAAGCTAGAAGTTCCAGAGACGTCTGGGAAAGTCATTTCTAAGATATTTGATTTACTGTTGGTAAAGATCTCAATGTACTATATGCTCTGCCAAGTTAGCAAGGTACTTCACACAAACGTGAAGCCACCAAATGTACCACGCCACAATTACTATCTGACCATCAGGAGTGCGGGTATCAAGTTTGAGAAGGGACTTTATCTGCTTACTAGTCGTTTTGTTACTATGAGAGGACTTTCCAGACGTGGCGAATGTCCTTGCGTGGGTGGCGTATGCAAATTGATGGTGAGGGTAACGTCTCTGTTTCCTACTTGACTGCTGATAATGCGAGCGGGAACTGTACTTACAGTCTCATTTTTAAAAGAAGATACGATTACACTTGTTCAATAAAACAATGCAATATAGTATTAAAAGTGGGGAAAAAAATCCAATAAACTGTTTTTGGTAAATACGTCACATTATCCATAACTTTTTTATTTTTACTTCCAAGTTTAAAGTTTCACAATGATTAAGATCCCTGAACTCTATGTAATTTGTGTATTTCATCGGCATTTCATTGACATTCCATTATTATTAAGAATGGGGAAAATCTACAAACCTGCTCCAAATCAATTAGGTTTAAGATGTTTTTACTTTAAAATCTTTTTTCGTTTTCATATCTTCGCAATCTTTTCATTCTTTGCCTATCTCTATTTATAACATAAGTAGAAGGACAAGGTGTTTTGTTCAACAAACCTTAATTTCTTTGTATTTTCCTTTAGGCTAAAATCTCTCCCATCTACTGTGATCTAGATGGCAGCAACTGTATGAAGCAAGCTCCTATAATATATTCCTTTGTTTGTGATCGTCTTCAAGACAAAAACACATTGTGGGAACCAATGGTAAAGGCATTAATGGCGGAAGGTTTTAATGGTAAATGTCCAGGAAAATTGGTAAGTTCTCGGAATATATCTATGCATCAAATGCATTAGTATATGTTAACATTGTTTGTGTCTTTACTACTAAGATGTCTAGGGCAGCGGAAAAATAAAACAATGTTTAATATTCGTGTGTTAGTTAAGTCAGATAATTACTAAGTTTCATATTTAAGTCAGAGGCCTTTTTGGAAGTAAGGCTACTCGGTACTGAAGTTGCTATTTTACAAACTTGAACTCATTTTGCTGAAATGTTCATCATGGGGTTGTTGAATGTAATTAAAATAAGTAGGGCTCGGAGGTTGAAGATCCATAAATTCCCTAAAAAGACGTTTAAAAATGTCTAAAAAATATCTAAAAAAGGACCTAAAAGCTAGAGGAAAGAATATCAAGCGGTGGTCCCAATTAATAATTTCAGTTTTTCTGCGCATGTCTGTAGATTTGGAAATGCTTTTGTACACTTTCATGTCGCAATATTCGCAGAAAAGAATACATCAGTAGAAAATATCTCCGCTACAAATTCAGATACTAGCTCTGGTAGTTTGTAGTTGTGACAATGACCTGAACCAGAGGGCAACCACTGGTTCAGGTCATTGTCACGATGCTACGGGATATTTCTCGTAGGACGGATTATATATTCTCTCTGCTGGTGCTAATGCAATCCAATAGAAAGGGCCCTCTCAACTGCTTTTTATAGTCAGTCTTAGCAATGCGTATTAATTAAAAGATACTGTAATTGAAATTAGATTCTGTTGGACAGTAAAACGATAGTCAGAAGAAGGCAAAGTTGAAAAAAAAAAGTTAACTGAACCATAAAGGTTAAAAAGGACATTTAAATCAATGTATGCCAAAAAGGCAGAAAAGGACAAATAAAATCCACCATTTTCTCGCCTGTAATGAGCTATAATGAACACTAGAATAAAGAAAAGATTTTTCCTCAAGTTCCTACAATAAGAAATTCATTTACGTTGGTGTATGTAATCATCCTTTCAAGGGAATAGGTTTCAAGAAATGAAATCGAGTCTCATGTAAAATGCCTCATGTAATAAAACAAGTTCGACAACTGTTAGGAAAATATTAACAATAAAAGTTTCAGATGCGTCTACTCACATGAAGTTCTCAACTCATTCTAGAACAAACTATTCTTAAAAAGTTTATTCTTTTATGTATTTCGTGTTAGTAGAGATAAGTGTTGTAGAAATTGTGTTATAATATACTTCAGTATAGGTACAACGGGTGTAAGAGACTACTATATGTTTTGAGACCTCCTGCATAAAAAATAAGCACTTTTAGAAAAAGGTCTGTGCGCGCGTATGTGTGTCTGTGTCTGGCTATCAATCTGTCTGTCTGTCTGTCTGTCTATCGGTCAGTTTGTCAGTCTATGGACAGCATAAGCCAAAAACGAAAAGTCCGTTAAAAACCAAAGTTGGTATTTAAGTTTAATGTCTTTCAAGGATGTGACACGAAGATTTTGAAGAAAAGTGTTCCACCCTAAACTACCCTTTACATGGAAACTTTTTCGAAAATTTTGATTTTCTTGAAAATGGCTCTAACAATTTTGATTAAATACCATATGTTCAAGATATTTGTATGAGAAATGAAATGTATATTTTGAATTTTCCAGCTATAACCTAAGTAGTCCTGTTTACTCTGGATGACTTTTGAATAACTCGTTAACCGTAAGAATTAGATAAATTCTTAATATACAAAAAATGTAGATCTCACTAAAACACACAATTTGTGTCCAAATACATTTTTTGTAGAGTGGACCATTTTGGAGATATTCCTTTTATTTGTCTCAGTTTCTCAAAGCTTTAAAACATTTGACTATCGCACAAAGCCTACTGTATTCTAATATTCCTCTTGCACCTACAAGGAAATAAGCAATAAGATAATTTGTACAAATGTTTATCTCAACTAACACGAAGTTATAGGAATAAGAGTTTGTAAGAATGGTTATTACAAGAGTAGAGAAAGTCATATGAGTGCAACACATCAGATTTTTGAGTTTTCTGTTCAAGCAGAGGCTTGAACAAAGATGTGGCCCTTTTTCAAAAAATATCATTTTTTAAAAGTTATACAGGGGACCTCAAACCTTGAATTTATACTCAAATCTTGGTATCGAATTTTTGGGTAGGTTGCAAAACCTTCTCTACCTGCTATGGATATACGCAGCGGAGGAAGTAAAAGGTTTGGAAAGAATGAAGAACAAAGATCTGGAGAAAGAGTTTTAAGTTTTTGCAGTTACTCAAACAGCGCAGAATCTATATAATTTAAATGTATTATTCTCGTATATCGAGTAACTTGTAAATAATTTAATATGTGAAACATTATACATTCATGCTTAGCAGTTAAAGCTGTTCGAAGATAAGCTGGATATCCTGAAGATACGACTATAACGGGAGTTGCAGTAGATAGCCATAATCCGCGCATATACCTATTTCTGACTTGCCGTCCCCCTTGTTGGAATAGGCAACCCACATGACGATATGGGGGATGGTAAAATACCTCTACTGTAGTGGGCACACTAATACGTATTTATTGTTATTATTATTATTATTATTATTATTATTATTATTATTATTATTATTATTATTATTATTATTATTATTATTATTATTATTATTATTATTATTATTATTATTATTATTATTATTATTATTATTATTATTATTATTATTATTATTATTATTATTATTATTATTATTATTATTATTATTATTATTATTATTATTATTATTATTATTATTATTATGATCATCATCACTAGCATTATCATTATCAACATTAGGATGCTACCAGGAACCGAACCGAGGGCCCTCTCAACTGCTTCTTACAGTCAGTCTTATCAATGCCTAATTATTGACTAACAATCATGTATCAGCTGTATTAACGAAATGCAACAAACACACACAGCACTACACAACCCTGAGTAAGTATAATTTGTACATCTGAAAGATGAGAAATGATGGAACAGAAATCGTGACAGATAAGAAACCACTCCGGAATTCCTACCGACCAGGGAAAATCACGAAACATTTAAGGTCAGACTGGGCGGTGTTCAGAATCAAACCCGGGGCCCCTGCATGCAAGCCTCAGACTTTAGTGCTGAGCTATCTTGCTCGTTAGCATAAATGTGGAGCTATAGTGAGTGTGTTTAATACGATTTTTCCATTCATACGTGGCGTATTGACATTGACCAACAAGGTTTAACAATATGAATCTATCACGATCGAGTATGCCTACACGGATGCACATTATTGGATATTATGTCAATGTGCTACTAAACCGTAATGCTATGTAGGTAATGATTAATATACTGCCATTCATCTCGGCAGCAGTGTATGCACAGATTGGAGCAAGAATAATTAACACAAAATAATAGGTCACGCCGCTGCATGTTCACTGAAGCCATATCTAAAGTTAAATCAATAACACCCTACATAAATTAATTCTGGAGAATAAAAAATGCATCTTTATTGCGGTCCAATTTTGCTTTATTTTGACTTTGAGGTTAACTATTTTCTCATGCCACTGTTGGTAGCTCTGGTTAATGCCCCATTACATTTTTAATTGTTTATTGACGTGCTTACAGCTGAGATAAATATGATTTAATTTAGAGATTACAACTTAGAAATTGTTGATTATAAAAATCTAACATTATTCATGGAATGGTCTTAATAAATTCCATTCAGGCTTACATGTTTCATCAGATAAAATTTTTGTCACTTTATTTCTCTTCTAAAACTGAATTTTGTTGAAAATTTTGGTGTAACGTTCTTGGAAGATACTGAATTTACTACTTTAACCGACTTTCTGTATTGTCACTATTGCACAATTAGAATAAATAGAGGAAATGTATTCTACCCAAAAATTAGATATCGAGATTTCACTGGAAATTCATGTTTTGATACTGCCCAAATAAAAAATAAATAAATAAGGGAAAAATATACAAAAATAAAAAATAGCAGTAATCGGTTTTAGGAAAAAGGCCTCAGTGTGATTGTGTGTTTGAGCAGAGCTTAGAAAGGGAAAGGCATTACCAATTTGCTATGCTTCAAGTAATATTCTTTTTACTAGCCATAAACCCAGTTACAAAAATAAAAACAAAAGTATTGTCTATAACTTGAAATATTTGTTTTCTCACTTTTTTATTTCTGGATTAGTTAAGTTCGCGAAAGACTTATATACGACAAATATGTGTGTGAAACTGTTGAATCTCCATTTGAAGGATTGAGAACATGTAAGCAATTATTATCAAAGTTCCGGCAAAAATTGCCCTCAGCACTAATTTTCCATTGAGGTCCTCGCATGTGGTCCAAATACTATATTTGGATAGATACGATTGTCGTACTCCGTGATCTAGGGCTAATATGCTAACCCTAGTTCCCGAGGTCGTGGGTCACTGCCTAACGAGCTTGTAAATTTCCTGTGGGTTTTTAAGGGGTACTTCTGCGCCACCCAGGCTTGTACCCATGTCTGGACCTCCCGTTCTAGGTCTCGGATGGTTTTCGGTGAATCTGTCTTGGAGACAGCGAAGACCTCGGCTTTCTCCTCTACAGGGAAGTGCTGGCCGCCTTCAGTGTGCAGCGCCTCAGTTGCGGAGTTGACGCTCGTGGAGACCTTGAAAGCCTTTGGTAATTTCCAAAAGGAATAGTCCGAATGGGTGGTACTCAACATTTTATTTTCCCACTGTTCAATTTTGCTGATTTTAATTTGTTGCCGAATGACGTTGCGTAGCCATTTTGCTAGCAGTCTGTATTCAGGCTGACGGGTGTACCGCCACAGTCTTGTCAAGCGCCGCCTCCGTGCAATGAGTTGCTCCACCTCGGAGTTAGTGCAAGAGCAGGGTGGTCTTGTGGTGTATGTGGTAGCATTTCTCTTGTACGTACGTAGCAAGGCAGTAAAGTTTTCAATGATGACATCTATGTCTGCCTCGCTATAATATGACAGCCTGGGTTGCGCCATCATAAACGTATTCCAGTCGGTCTCGACCCTCTTCCGAGGTCAGAGATACCGGCCGTAATGCAATCTTGTATGTCGAAATGCAGTGGAAGATGGTCGGAGCCCAGGCTGTGATACACAGTGAAGTTATTTGAGAGTGTAGCAGTTTTTTGTACGAAATCTAAAATATCGGGGTCAAAGTACCCCGATCTGTGCCGAAACGTGTACTCTGCGTCATTATCTGGTATAAGTTCAACCAGGAGATTTCCGGCCGCGTTTGCTCGGTGAGAAAACCACCAGGGGTGCCGAGCATTGAAATCTCGTGCAATTATAACGTGACGATTTGTTCGAGGTCTCGTATGAAATCTGGGGAGTTAGGGGGCCGATAAAGTGCTACCAGCATCACCGTTTGACTGCAACCTTATCAGTAGTGCCGGGAGATTTAAATCTTTTAATAAACTAAAGATATGTTTTAATCCTCCCAGGTCGCCGGTGGGCGCCTGTGGGTGGGGGCTATGATTGTGGAGGGGGATCTTTTGATGGTGGCACGGGTGTCTTTTGCCCTCCGGCGGCTCCTGCAAAGGAGACACTTTCTCTGACCAGGTCCGAGTAGAGGGTTTGCACAGTGGGGTACAATGTCCTGTTGTGCCTTTCTTGGGCAGACAGCTAGGTGGTGGAGGTTACCGCTGAGGACACACCAGGAGGTCATATTGCGCATACGTATGTGCGCCCTAGCTGCTGGCAGTTGAAACACTGTGTGATGTTCTAGTTGATCTTTAGGACTTCCATGGTGACCATCATATGGCACACCTCTCATTCTTGTAAATGTTTTTGGTTGTCGGTGGTTCTAGTTAAGTTTACCTGACAGAGTCCTGCAGCGGGAAACCATCTGGCGCACCTGGACGACGGTGTAGCCCTTCTATTCCGGTCCACTTTAATGAAGTCCTCCTTCAGGTCTATGTGACCCAAATGCATATGCGTTGACTACTACTCCACTTTTGCAAGTAATTTATCAGGTGTGACCCAGTACATCACCTGTTTTACAATTCAACTCATTAATACCCTCATAAACAAAAAGGAAACTTGATCATTTTTCACTAACACTTGTTTACAGTTAAACTTAAACTGTTTTTGTCGTTTTCAAAGGATGGTTAGAATTCTGATCCACTACAAGTAGGGTTTTGTGGTGAAAAGGGTAAGCAATGGCGTTGGACATTGAGGATAACGATCTTGATAAAGACGACTAGCAGCTCTTCCATTACTTTGAGCTTCGCCATGCAGAAGCATCATCTCGGTGTATTCTGCAAACATGTACTCCAGCAGATTGCTTTAAGCTCAGACCAGGTAAGAGAGGTAGGATAGACGTCAAATGACATCAGTTGATCCGACGTAAGCAATCCCCTCCCCCACCCCCACCAGGAGTACTCTGTTTTGAAATGGTTGTAGCACGGAAACAGTACGTTTCTGGACATGGTTTCCAGTTAAAAATATGATCTACGCAGTCCCCTCTGCAAGTCCTAGAAGCTTTTATGGGAAATTTTAGAGCATTCTATGTACACGGGAGAAAAATTCCGTCTGTGATTGCACTGATGGCATCACGCCACCTCATTTATCTTTTAAGTGAGCCGCTTTATTGCCCTAAAATAGCACATATTTCAGAAAACACAAGACAACTTAACCTAAGCAATACTCCTTGAGATAAATAAATTAGAATCATATTAAAATACTAGTACATGGCAAATATTATTATAACATCGTGCTCTTATTTCAGGGAAACTTTGAAGTGAAAGATGTCTTGGTAAACATAGCTTCTCTGGAGAAATTGCAAATGGAACCCGGACGATGGACTTTTAAGATACAGATGTTCGATGTGGACAAGGTTGAACTAACCTGTTTTAACGCAGAAGCAGTGGTTAAAATAAAGGATTTCATGTAGCACAGTATGTAAACCTTAGAAAAATAAAGCATTTGCTGCCGGCAGTCTTATCTATGTCTTTTTTTTAATTCGTCGAGAAACCATATCTAACATGGACAGAAGAGGAATATTTGATGTCGGTAAGTGAAAGGTATTTTAAAAATGTATGAGCCGTCTTAGAGAAAGACGGCTGGGGATGGAGCGGTTCAGTTCGGTACCGATTGGTCCTGGAAGGGATAGCAGCAACTGTGCTTTTGAGAAGTCGGAGTGCGGTGAAGTATCTAGCCGCAGGGCTCCCGATTTGCTCCGAGGAAGTTTTTCTGCAGCACAGTTAAATAAGCCTGCAAGTAAAGTGATGTGCTAATTATTTGGTTTGTGACATAGAACTATGTAACAGTTTTCCTTCTTATTTCAAAATGTATTTGAGTATTTTTGAAATCAATGATCTGGAAAACATTATTATCACATTTCCTACTAATAAATTCCCCTATCGTTTCTGTTAACACTACTACAACTACTACTACTACCACCACCGCCGCCACCGCCAGCGCCACCGCCACCACCACCGCTACCGCCACCGCCAGCGCCACCGCCACCGCCACCACCACCGCCACCGCCACCACCACTACAACTACTACCATCATCATCACTGATTCCACTGTAACGCTGTTTCTCCCTAACTCTCTTACACTTAGAGCGCCTCCATTGCAATTATTCGCAAAAGCCCAACGCTGATTCTTGGAAAATTGACTTGTCTGTCTGTCACGGTAGGGATTCCGGCATATCAGCTGCTGGCTTATTGTTCGACATACCCTGGGAGAAATGACTCTACAGGTGGCCAGAACTCATCACAGGCGGAGCTGCAACTACGATGGGTCCCTAACAGGTGCAGGGAAGTTTTTCAGCCCTACGGAGTTCCAGGATTGCCACAGAGAGCCAGCCACATTCCAGTTCTGACTGAGGAATCAGTCTCCCTGGGATGGTGGCCAACCGACCGCAGCGTCTCCCCATTGCAGCGCTGCCCCGCCGGCGAATCAGCTGACTCTCACAACCTGGAAAGACCGGATAGAGAGAATGAGGGGGTGCAAGGTAAATATCACTGCTAGCATTCGCCTGAGTGACCTGGAGAAATCCCCGAAAAATCCAAGGTAAGTAAGGTCGGCCACAGGAATCGAACCCACAGCCTCCCGAATGCGGGCCACAGATGTTACCGTCTAAGCCATTCCGCTCGGTAACAAAGTGATCCTTCTTTGTTTGTCCTTGCATAAACATGGACACATTCCAATTGTACATATTTATGACTAGGGCTAGGAAGTTCATGCATTTGCAAGTTTTTTCGTAGGGGTTAAAAATGTATGATTTTACATTATGTGCACGAATTATGGAATTTTCAGTTATTTGGACACGATTTTATAGTGCATATAACTGCATATTTTTTGATTTTTGATAAATGCATATTATTTCAATATTATAGCCCCTATATTGCATATTTTAACTATTTTTATGGTTATTATTTTTCCATCTGTATAATATTTTTTTACATTGTTAGTGTTGCACATGATGATGTAACTCGCGACGTGGCGAGAACTAATGCTGATTCATGTTGTCATGCAGTGAATTCCGTCTCATCCTTTCATTATATGTATGTTCGTAGAAAATAATCAGTGCGTTATCTGAGAGGTTTATAGTAGCAAAGATAAAGTGCAGGTCAACGTTTTGAGCAGCACGATTATAGCAATGCTTGCCTGCCCATCAGTGGTTGTGTAGTGGTCTTCAAACGTAACAGTGTTGTCAACTGGCTTCCACCAAATTAAATTATATGTATAAAATGTTAAAAAGCTCTTCAAATGCCGAAAATAAAACCAACTTCGAGTGCTAGATTATTTAATTTACAGAACGAGTTTTCGGGTGATTTAATATCTATAGATAATAGGGCACTGTTTTGTGGAGCGCGTGAGAAAAATGTAGGGAGTGAGAAAATATTTCAAATAGTTCAGCACATAAACACAGCAAAACATAAGCAGAATTTCTTCAGAAAACTCGCAAACAAAGAACTTGTTCAAAAACAGCTAGTAGAGTGTTTAGGAAGTAGGGTTACTGAATTATATGGCTTCTGTCAAGCATTTTTAGCTGCTGATATTCCCTTGTTCAAAATTAATAATCCGACATTTAAAAACTTTCTTGCCAAGTACACTCAACAACATGTGCCTGAAGAAAGTACACTGCGTAAGACTTATGTAGGACATTGTTACAATAACGTATTGTCAAATATACAAAAATGAATTAGTGGATCAGTTTATGTGGTTGTCTGTTGATGAAACCCCTGATTCTGAGCGCCGTTCTATTGCTAATATAATCGTGGGTGCTTTAAATAATGAACAAAACACTACACCTTATCTTCTTAATGTGTGCGAATTGTCGGCCACTAACAATGTAACTGTGACCCAGTTTGTGATGGACACTTTGAAATTACTATGGCCATGTGGAATTAAATACGACCGGTTACTTTTATTTGTTACTGATGCAGGTCCTTATGTGCTAAAATCAGCACAAACTCAGAAAGGTATTTTTCCTAACTTAATTCATATAACTTGTTTGGCACACGCTCTTCATCGCATTTCTGAGACGATACGTGATTCTTTCCCATTGGTAGATAGATTTGTGTCCTGTACAAAGAGAATTTTTGTTAAATCCTCTAAAAGAGTTAAGTTGTTTTGATCAACAGCACCTAATATCCGACTTCCTCTTGCGCCAGTGTTACCTCGACGAGGAACATGGGTCGATGCAGTTTTATATTATACTGAGCACATAGAAATAGTCGAAGAGGTTGTTAATTCATTGGACTCGAAAGATGCTTCATCAATGGAAACTTCCAATGCCGTTATGGCTGTTGGTAAGAAAGAAGAATGGGCAGATATGAAACTAAGATCCTCTTTTAACCCAGTGTCTGACAGAGTATTTTCCACAGTTTCCATTGATGAAGCCCTATTTATGACTTCTTGTTTGCCATTACTTCTATTGGCAGGTATTTGTTAGGATTCCATTATTCTGTTTGGAGCTAGGAAGGACATTTCATACCACTAGCATCACTTTTTTACAAGTAGTGCCTTTTATTATTGGTTAAACTGTACAGGCTATGTAAATTGTAAACGTTCGTCCAATCGTTGCCTTGACATTCACCACTCTCTCTTTGCTCTCTCTGTCTCGATGATTAACGACTTGCTATTGGTGAAAAGTGTACATATTGGAACATTTAAACCAATAACAAAGAATATGTATAAAATGATTATCATTACAAAATATATTTGACACAAATTGTGTACTTTAAGCAGATTTGCATTTTTTTCTGTGGTACGATTTTGTCTATCACCTACCAGTAATGCAAAAGTCGTCCAGAATGAAAAGGCCTTTAAGAGGCTGTTCCTAGAAAGTTCAGGATTTGTCATGAAAATAACTTAAACATATGAAAGTGCTCTCATTACAGTGCTTAAGCCCCTGACTAGCGCAGGCACACACCTTGGTCTGTTCTCAGTCTACCAACACTCCTCAACCTCACTCTCAGCAGCTGACCTTCTGTAATATTGTCATAATCTAATATTTTAATATTTTGAGTTTGGTATTTACCGGAATTTCACTTTTGAGTTATTTTATGTACTACAAGTGTGTATGTTCGTATGTGTGTGAACAACATAACTCAAAAACGGAAGCTCGGTTAAATACCAAATTTGGTATTTAAGCTACTACTATTATAGCGGTACTACTACTGTTACTACTAGTAGTGCTTCGTTAATGAATGGTTTGTTATAAGTTCTGCATTTACAAGGTTACTAGAGCGCTAGATATTTCGTGACGATTTTGCATATTTCATTTTACTCATTACCCTTGAATATAGCCTTTATTCGTGTCAACAATAACAGAACCATTACGACTCTGAAAATTCCATCCCAGCTTTACTGAACTAAGCACAAAACAAATTGTTGCGTAAACTAAAATCTGATGTGTTGCACTTAGATGACTTTCTCTATTCTTGCACTAACTCTTGTTCATTTACTTTCTTCGTGTTAGCCGAGATAAACATTTGCTTATTGCTCATTTTCTTTTAAGTGCAAGGGGAATCTGGCAATGACTGAACGATAGTCAAATCGTTCTGTCTGTACGGCTAAGATATAAAAAATGAATAACGATCTTCCATTTGCAGAAAGTAGGAATATTGTAAAACTCTCTCAAATAACAAGGATTATCTCCAAAATGGTACAAAAAATATCAGTTATACAAAAGTCATCCAGACTAAACAGGATTACTAAGACTATAGCCAGAATATTCAAAATATACATTTCATTTGCCATAAGAATATCTTAAATACATGGCATTTTGTCCAAATTGGTTAGAGCCATATTTGAGATAATAAAAATTGTCAAAAATGTTCCATGTAAAGGGAAGTTTAGGGTAGAGGAATTTTCTTCAAAATCTTCGTGTCGCATCCTTGAAATATATTAAGCTTAAATACCAACTTTGGCTTTTAACCGACTTTTCGTTTTTGAGTTATGCTGTTCATAGACGCGCGCGCGCGCGCGCACACACACACACACACACACACACACACAGACACACACACACACGCACACACACATACACGCACATACACACACGGACCTTTTTCTAAAACTTTTTTTTTGTATTCAAGGGGCCTCAAAATTTCCAGTGAAATTTCGATCTCAAATTTTTGAGAGGAATATAGTACCTCCCCTACTTGCTTCTTAAGGAAAGATTAAATAAATGAGATTCTCGTTTTACGGTAACTTACAAAGGAATTTACTGCCCACCTCTGTGTGTGGTTGCCTTACATTTGAGAGCTCCCGAGTTCGAATCTCAGGGTCAGAAAAGGGGTTTTTCAGGATGTTCCCTTATCCTGAAAAATGAATGTCGGGTAACTCTAAGCTCAATGAAACTGGGGCTCATTTGAGCATTATTTCATCCACTTCGGTCACGTTAAAGGATGTTAAACCATAAAAGAAAAAAGAAAAAAAAACGAATTTATAAATGCATTAATTTTCCATAATATTATTATCCCTAATACATAACACTACGCAGCGAAATTATGAAAACGCGCTTTTCCAGAAAATTAAGGTATGTCTGTAAACAACTGAACATAAATTCTTCTGAATACTAGTATTAAAGAAGCTTTCCATAATATTTATCTTTAATAAAAGGTATATCTACAAATTCTAAATTTGCTACCAAAATACTTCTGTTAATGAAACACCAAGGCATTCATATTAAATACACTATTTATAAATTTAGATCACGCTGGTTAAACCAGATTACGTATGGTTTTAAGGGCCCAAAATATTTGATTATATCATACATCTGCGCCGTCATCAAGGTAAGTAGAGGAAGTATTGCGTTCTACCCAAAAATGCGTTACCGAGATTTCACCTGAAATGCGTGTTTTTGGACCCTTGAAACTTTCAATCTGCCAAACCAAACTACTCTTTATATGGAAGCTTTTTTGGAAGGTTCATTTTTTTTTTTTTCAAAACGACTCAAACGGCTTTCGTTCGAATAGCACATTTTAAAGATATTTTCATGAGAAATAAAATGTATATCTTGAATTTTCTGGAAATAACTTTCTTTACACACACAAAATAAATAAAAGATAAAAAGTAAATAAATAAAAAATAACATATTTTGCCACATATAAATGTGGTGCTATTCTTTGCCATTGGTTTGGATTTTTGAAATCCTTCTACTTTGCTCAAGAGGAAATTCGCTATTAGTGGGGAGAAAGAGACGGTTTCCGCGCAATTTCCTGTTAGCAGATGATCGCCATGTGCAATATATGGAGGTCAGAGATGGCAAGGATGGTTTGAGAGCACTGTTAGGATGATCTGAGGTGACTTCTAGACGATTGGTGATGTGGTATGCTTGATACATCTAGGTGGGGGAGTATACATGGTCCATCATGAAGATGGTCGTTATGAATATGAGAGATGACATGGACAGCAGGAGGGGGGGGGGTGTAAGAATGATCTGAAATGATTGCTGGATGGTTAATGACGTAAGACTCTTTATACATCTAAGTGGGGATTCATGATGGTATAATAAAACACTCATCATGCATATGAGAGAAGGGATGGATCGCTGGAGAGGGGTATGGGAATGATCTGAGGTGGTGTTGAGCGATTCATGATGTAAGATGCTTGAGACACCTAGGTGGGGATGATGGGTGATCCATGATAGTATCAGACGGTTGTGGGAGATGGGATGGATGGTTGGAGAGCAGTATAAGGATGATCTGAGATGATTGCTGGACGGTTGATGATATATCTGAGAGGACTTGATGCGTGGATGTTAATTGGTAACAGCTGAGAAAGGTGCGAATAGGGGTAGGAGGATAATTTGAAAATAGAGTTAAACGATTGACGATGTATAAGACATGAGTTTAGATGGTTGTATGTCTAGGTATACTTACTTATTCAGCAGGTTACATTCAACTATTAACATCACTGCAAGTGCCTTACCGAGATGCACTGTCCTCCAGAAGGACTGCTCCAATATTCCACCCCCAAAGCTATGATATATTTCAATTAAATTAATTAAATTTCTATTTGTAAACTCGTATCTTTGACATACTAATGAGGTTTGCAAGCTCGACTAACTAGTATGCCTTAGAGGCAGATTGATACAACTAATTTATCATGCAGTACTCAAATGTTAATCTTGAAGTAAAGTTAAACATTTCTGCTTAAGAATATAAAAATACACACACTACTTTTAAAAACTATCCATTCCTTTGATTTCCTATACTCACAATAACTTGATTGGACATAACGATCCCCTTAAGTGCATTGCAAGAATCTGTGTAAATGTATTAAATAACTTAGTTAATTGTATTAAATACACAAAAGTGAGAAGGGTTTACGAGTTTAACACATTTATACATTTAAAGCAGTACTCTTATGGTACTTTATTTTTGAGATACTTTTCATCCTGGAATCGAAATTTTATCTGTAGTAATGCCTCGAGAAAGTTTCATACCAGCATAATTTTGCGAACGCGAAGCGTGATAAACATTATCCCAAATATGATAACTTCGAGTGGTATTAGTTTAGAGTATTCCACGAAATAATTAACAATTAATTTATGTAATACTATTTAATATTAACAGTGGTTTAAAGGAAAGCAACTTACAATAATATTAATCAGTTTCAGTTTCAGTTTTTATTCAGCCTATTGCAATAATTTTACATTTTAGTTAACATTTATTTTCACAGTTGGCACTACAACTAATCCAGTAGGCTATGAGAACAACAATAAGTTTAGTATTTGCTCCAGGAAAATGAGAAATTAGATATATGATGAATATAAATGCACGAATTTACCTTCATTAAAGATAAGTCTGCTCTGTTTAAAATTAAAGTTTGACTTCAATTAAAATATTAATATCCTCACTAGAATATTCGTCAAATATTTACTTCTAGCCCTGGAAACAATCAATACTAGATATCCCACAGAAGAATGGCTGCACATATATACTGATGGATCCTCCAAGGAAAACCTTACTGGAGCTGGAGTTACATGTTCACATTTTTCCTTTTATCATTCTGTTGGCAGAGACACAACAAATTATGATGGAGAAATAGAGGCTATATACATTGCTCTCCGACAATTATTAAATCTTCCCTTAAATAAATTTAACAAGGCAGTAATTCTTTCAGATTCTAAAGCTGCAATTCAGGGAATATGTTCAAATACTACAAAGAAGTCAACAAAAATTAGAGAATGCTACAAAATGTTAACACAACTCCAAAAAGTTAATAAGACTGTTCATCTCTAATGGATTCCAGCACACTGTGGAGTCATGGGGAACGAAGCTGCAGACTCACTTGCAAAGAACGGCACAACAATAAAACAAAAGTCTAAATTCAATTTCTCATATTCCTCAATAAAACGCTTGATCATTAAAACAATTTTCTCATTCATACCTACAAGAAATAGAAACAATTGCCAAAGATAAAAAATGGATTACACTACTTTCCAATCCAGATATAATCCCCCAGAGACCAAGGAAAACAGCTGTTGCAGCCTTCCGACTATTGACAAATCATGACTGCTTAGCAAGTCATCTCTACAGAATAGGTATCTCAGCCTCACCAATATGTGTCCTGTGTAACGATCCAGCAGAAATGAACGAAGACCACTTGAAGACCTGTGAAGCATTAAGATCAGAAGAAACTACAGTTCAAAAGTATTGGAAAGCACGAATGCTAATGGCTTCATTGCCAGATGCAAGGCACTAGAAAACATTATATTCGTCAAATGTTTTTTCTGCCACTTTTGAATGTTCTGCTAATTGTTTTACTGCGCATGTATACTTCAGATGTTTACAAACATAAGAAAAAGGAGGAAGTGATATAATGAAAGCAATAATAGCACGAGCAAGAGGTGATAATCCGGCAAGTGTAGCCATATTTAACATATTGTGAATGTATTCTGAGAAGAGTAGACATTAGAAATAAGACATATTCGAATTATGCAGATAAAATACTTATCTATTGATATTTGTTTCTAAAGTCTAATTCTGTTCACCCTGCAAGAACTCTATTCGAATGTGAATCAAAGGTTAAACAAGCATTTGAACGTAATCCGCTGGAAATTGAAGGCAGACTGAGCTGTTTTTCTCTTTTTTCTGCACACAGAGTTTTGAAACAATATCATATCTCCGGAAATCAGTGCAGCCACAACATGGAGGAAGTGTCATTCACTAGCTGTATCAGATCCTGCATGTCCAGCTATTCACATCATTATTGCATGACTGAGAACGGACATCTTTCCAAAAAGTGGCTTTTTTATATGGTTTCCCTAACTTTTGTTTGTTTTTGTTGTCCATCAAAGCGATAAATCTGTGTGACCATATTGTAACTGTTGCAGTCTCCCTTGGAGCATCCTGCGATATGGGTGCATTTTGGTTACCTCTGGTTTTCGCCCTATTTTCGCATGCGGCAGCACTTGACGCTACAGAAGTAAGTATATCAACTTGATACTTTTAATCTCTTCTATTATATCATTTATATTTTGGGAATATATTTTTCTATTGTTGCCTGCGTAGATAATGTCTTTTTAACTACACAACTCAGCTAAAGACACATTATGGAGCGATGAAAAAGAAATGCGATTTAGAGCTGAATCACTGTGTTTAGCTGCAGATACTATAAGTAAAATCACGCATGCGAAAGGAGGAAATATACTCATGTAACCTGCCACGTTAACTAGCAAACGTTCTCACTCCAGTTTTCTGTAATCGCCTGCCGTGGTGTTTTCACTCTCAGCCTTTACGTACTATCTATAAATACCCAACTTCACTGAGACCAATTTTTAAAGATGCTACGAAGTTTCAGGTTGCAGTGAAATTAGCGACAATAAAGCTTAATATCATATGATGCCCCAGTGAGGATTAGCCGAGAGCATTGCGTGGTGTCCGTGGAATTCACAACTTCTAACTTCAGGAGGTTCGATCCTCGCCTTTCGCATGTTTATTTTCTGAGTTACAAAATTAAGAATCGTGTTTAATTCACTAGAGGTTTTTTTATTAGGAAATGAGAATCAGGATAAAGGCAAGCTGCTAGAAATTGAGTTAATGTGGATATGGCAACATTGTATAGTGCTTAGAAATAAACAACATGGCAACGCTGCTTGGTGCTTTACGTTGAAGTAATCTACAACTGCATTGTGTTCTGTTTAATATATAATTAATTACATTATTCACTGACATCCAGATCCTGTGACAATGCATTTTTATGATTATTATAACAGAATTTTGCACTATGAAACGCTAATATATCTGAACATTGTAATATTCTATGAAATTTATAGATATACCTTTGAATGTGAAGTCGGTCTAGGTGGCTCAGTTGGTTAGACGCTGGCCTACTGATCCCAAGGTCGCGGGTTCAAACCCGGCCCAGGCCGATGGTTTTTAAGTGTGCTTAAAAACGACAGCTCCATGTCAGTAGATTTACTGGCATGTAAAAGAACTCCTGCGGGGAAATTCCGGCACACCGGCAACGCTGATGTGATCCTGGCAATTGTCAGCGTCGTTAAACAACAAAATAATTTAATTTAATTTTGAATGTGAACGTTTAAAGGGAAATATTATTAATTTCGGGAGGAATGATTGACAATTGAGGTAGGCGTGTTCTCTGTTTTATTTTCAACAATTGTAGCTAATATATTATAAAGAACTTAGTTGTACAATAGCAATGGTATTGCAGCATTCATCGGCGGGAAAAGTTACAACGCTATGGGGAATAAAAATACCTAAAGGAGGAGCTTTATCGGAAATAGATTTCAGTACTTGTATAATTTTATATTTCGCACAGGTTGTATAATTAATGCAGGTCGAGAAGACCGCATAACTGACTGGGAGAGCTCGGAACGCTGACCACGTACCACCCTCCAGTACTGCACCCCACCAATGACGCCTGTAGATGGCAGAGATGTGGGACGCAGCGGCTGGGCGGCAAGTCTTGGCCCTTAATGGGCTGTTGCTCTGGGGTTTAGTTAGTTTGTATAACTAATGATGTTGCCGTTAAGAAAGAAAAAGGAAAAGGGGAAAAAGGAACGTCAAATGGGATTCAAACTACTAGTTTTTGCCCACCACTGTTGATTTGCACAAACACGCCTTAACCACTTTCGCTAGAGCGAAGTGATTGAGATTACGTCTGTAAGCCAAGCATCCAACACTAGAATCATTTGCAAAATATTAATAGCCAGTCAAACGTTTCGCTTATCATAGTTTCTCAAAGAATTCTCCCTGGCACTGTATGCAGTGTTCCATTCTCCGGAACCACTTCTGGAAGTATCCACACCACTCAATTTCTGTCACTGTAAGTAACTCCTCTTCGTAAGTAACTCCAAAAACTACTTCTTCAGGACTAGAAAATCGGTAATCTCGAACTCGGTTCTTCACCATAGGAAACAGAAAGAAATTACATGATGCCAGAATGGGTGAGACAATGGTGAAACCTCAGTTCCTTGCAGAAGCTCCATTGTTATATTAGTTGTATGAGCTGATGCATTGTTATGTGTCTCTTACAAGAAGGTGTTCATAAAGGATTGTTGAAACACTAGGCGTATTAGTCCCCAATGTCCTTGTAAGTTAGTCTTGGATCTTCCCTAATCATTGTTTCCATAGTGGTGATTTTTTTTTTAAGTTACTACTGTTGTTGGTCCGCCACAGTTCTCTTGAGCTTTAAGAGATTGCCGTTCCCCCTTAAATTCTACAAACCAGCGGAGTACAGTTGCAAGTGACGGGGAATGATTCCCAGAAGCTCACCACAAACGCTCAAGTGACTGCGTTTCATTTAAACTGCGTTTAAAGTCACACATAACCGTTGTGAAAACGCCCTCTATGAATCTCCATTGCACTTTAATAAACGTTCACATTTTCCAGTCTTCAAATATAAAATGAGCAAAAATGATAGGCGCAACAATGGTCTACCTGCTACCATTGCTCTCTCCAAGGGTGGCCAATTTTTCGTGTCTCAATACATATCTAGTGACCCTCGTATTACATAACCTGTTGGCAATAACCATCTTGGTTTGTAACAATAAGAGTTTATTCTGCTGTAAAACGCCGAATGTAATAAGGAAATCAAGAACTATTCCTGCCTAAGGAGGGAAAATTTGAAAACATTAACAACAGGCATTCGTATGCTGATTGCAGGATCTGACCAATATTGTACGTACTTACAGTGGTTTAGAGTTTTTAGTGGTGGCATAAGACAATGCGATGTTAAGTCTTGACCCCGGTATGCAATCTTGGATGGCCTTACTGCTGTATTTCAAGTATATACATCTGTAACTTGACTCAGGGGTCTCCGTCTAGGAGATATGTGAATAGCGACCACAAGGTACCCAAGCTGAGCAGAACATTACTTCCACTTACTGGTGTTTTGCTCCTCACTGTAACTTTTCTATCTGACCTTACCTTGGTCATCTCTTGTTCTCTTCCGACCCCGATGCTATTAGGGTTCCCGAGGTCTAGGGAGTCTTTATTTTTCCAACCTCTCCATTTCTCTCTAAAATCTTAACCCCTAACATGCTGACCTGTCATGGCATGTAATACGTTCTCTGATTGATGATCAGAGGATATGGTCGGTGAATTTATTTTGATAATTCTCCCGGTCAGGTCGATGAGACCCGTAAACCAACGACAGGTGTGGTCCTCCAGACATTCTGGGGGTTGTGAGAGAGCGATGTGACCGCCAAAACATAAAAATATGGTGCTCTCTAAAAAGCGGTTACATTTACTGCTATTGCTCTCTTCAATATCATCAGTGAAAAATATTGGAGAGCAAGAGGATTAATGACTTCATAGTCAAAAATACAGCATTAGCTAACAACAACATTACTAAGATTTTTAAAAGGTGAAACTGGTGTAGTGAAATAACACAAAATATTAGTTAATGAAACAAATGGCTTCTTTCCTATTTAAAAATAATATTTTAACTTTGTTCTCAGCCAATCAAGCTGGTTCCCAAGTCCATAACCAAATGTGAGTGTGATGATGGCAACTGCATGATGGACATGGAGGACATGCAGATGACCATGAAGCACGACAACCAACTGTCATTCAAATCAAAAATGGTCATTAAAAAAAACTCTTGTGATAAACTCTCTGTAAGTATAACATCACAAATGTAATTAACCGATGAATATCTCTTAGGGATAGATCGGGGCATACCTTAGCACACCGCTCCAATCTCCCAAAATGTATACCTCCAAATTTTGCACGAGTTTCCAGTATAAAGTACTGATTTAGGATTTTTCTGTAGTCTTTAATTACTAAATTCATTTTCTAACTCTTCTTAAAATTACAATGCCATGCTTAAGGTGAAGGTTTTGTGCTTCTACGTGACATTTGATTTTATTTGTTCGTTTTAAAATTAAAAAAAAAATATCTGATGTCTGCACTCACATGACTTACTCCACTCACTTTGCACAGGCTATTTTTAAATTTTTTTTCTTTCACACTGTCTAAATCTCTTGGTATGATTTCTTGTAATCCAAAATTATTTCTAACTGCACTGCAGTTTTCTTTTAAGTCATCGATTATAATAACCTACAACCAAACTTCATCAGCACACAAGTAAGACGGATTTTGGCACAATACCATTATAATTTGAAATTGATTTCAAATGCAAATTATTGCCTAGATGAAGAATTTTATCAACTACACGTGAACTCCAAGCATTAACACTTATCACAGTTGATAAACATAACGCCATCGCTGAATTACTTGTGCACTGTGTATTTTTGATATACATACCTAACCAAAGACAATATTGCAATATCGGACACTTTTTTGAACATTCTGTATATCATGATTTTGACTGAGATAACACACAACTACTTTGATCGTTTTAACTGTAAAGGATTTCCTAAGATTTAAGTTAAAGCTATTCGTTTTTTACAAGGGATTATGAAAAGTCTTGAAACATAAAAGTAAGTGAATAGCAGGAACAGTATTATAACAAATAATAAATACAAATTAAGCAATGAAACAGTCTTGCGTATTTGGTTGAATGGTAATTCCTCGAAGTTCAATGCACTGTTGGAGAGCTCCCAAAATATATCCTTACTTGCCTTACTACAGATTTTTACTTTCATGATTGAATCTAACCAAAGATTTCAGGTACATCTTGCGAAAACAGCATTCTAGTGTTTCCGTCGTGGTAACAAACTCTAGTAATAAAAATAAGAAAAGAAGAAAAAATGAATAACGATTTCAATTAAGGAAAAGTACAGGAGCTTGAAGCTTGAAATGGTAATCTCCACAAAGAAAATGAATATGAAATAAATTCTGTGTTTCAACGAACTCTACATTTTTTCTATAGTAAGATTTGTTCTGTCCCTTACGATTTACCAGTTATGCAAAACTAATGAAGACTAAAATGGACTACATGGGCTATAGCTAGAAAATCCAAGTGTCTCTAACCTCAGTTTGTTTAAAAGGCAACAAATAATTGATATGTCCTGAGCGCTGATAATATAGTTTCTATTTTATTTAGAACAAGTTGTTCTGTTTAGACAGCGGTTCTTCTAAGCTATAACAGACGCTGATTAGAAAATCAACAACTTTAGAGTAAACAATATGCGCAAATAAAGGAAATCTTGAGACACTAAGGTTGGTAAAACCACCCACTTCTCAATTTAAATGTTATTTCTCATAATAAATATCTATTAATATTTTTATGTACTTATTAGAAATAATTTTCTTAGAAAACACTGTAAGATATTATTAGTGCTACATTTTTACCACAGCTCAGTAAGTCTATCATTGACTCTTAATTCATAGTTCTAGTAGAAAAATTTTTTATAATAAAACGTATAAGAACTTGAAATATGTGCTAGTAAAATATGTATCGTGATCGAGAAGACCGCATAACTGGCCGAGAGGGGCCGGGGCACTGACCACGTCCCATCTCCAGTACTGCACCCCACTCATGACGCCTATGATGGACAGAGGTGGAGGACGCAGCAGTTGGTAAGCCTGGGCTGCTGTGAAACGTCTTAATCTGTTGTCTCCTGTTGAAGCTCCAGTGAATGTTCAGAAACGTAAGCGTTTAGTCGTTTTTCTATCTTTAAGCTGTGATCCCCAGCGGTGACATTAGCTGTGGTAGCATTTGTTTAATGTGCTGGTTGTCTTAATACCACAGTTGAGAATCCCGAAAAGATAAAAATGCGTTGACATTCTTATTTAAAATTTACTCTATTTATGGTATGTTGCAGGGTGAGATACTTTTAAAATATTGCGACAGAGATGGAAAAAATTGTTTCAACCAAGAGCCTTTCCCAATAGAAGATTTGTGTTCGCATCTAGATGAAAAAAACACCATCTGGGAACCAATTATAAAAAAACTGGAAGAACTCGGATTTTTGCCGAAATGTCCGGTCAAAGAGGTAAGATCTTTTTTATCTTAATTCCATGCAGCTGCTTATTTTTATATTTGCGATTTGCATGCATTGACCATGATGGGGCTAGCAGATACTTATATGATACTTACCTAGTACTTACTTTTATTACTCATTGGGAGTGTGCTTTACACACGCCGAAAGAACTGTAGTAGAAATAGCAATTGCAATAGTCGAATGTGGACATTATGATAGATCCTAATACACAGTTCTCTTTTGTTGACGAAAACACAGTCCTTAGTCTTTCGGGGTATTACAACTCACAACTATTTTCTTCTCGTAACTTTGACTCAGTCCTATTCACTGTTTTTCTTCACTTTCTCTGTCTCCCAAATAAACTCTGACGATCCAGTCACTCAACATTCATTCAAATGTCTTCACTTCCACGCGACGTATCTTTCAGCTGACACGCACACACTAAACTGACTCAATGCCCTCACGCGCTCCGCAAGCTTCTACACTGGCAATGACGTAGCCAGATCTTTCTTGAGCTTTTTCAAACAAGCTGGCTGCCGAACACTTCTCGAGTCTTCTGAAAAAAAAAACCTTTTGTTTCTGCCGCTCTGATTGTTGTCATGTGTTTGCTCCGTTAGAGGTGTGGGGAGTTATTATATGTAAAAAAATTATATATGAAAGGGAAACTAATAGTTTGGATTTCACCACCACGATGTGAGTGCACTTGGAGGCGGACGTCTCTCTTTTGTTAACAATCAGCAACATCGTCAAAACTAGGGATCAGTGGGAAAACAGCGGAAAGGCGTTACCGGAAATGTACAATTGCACAATGTGTGATGGATAAGTTATAAGCCAGTTTCCTACAATTATAAGCCGAAATTCTTAGTTTTATAGCGCCTATAAATGCCTATTTTATACGTTTGTGCCTATTCTGCTTATTAGAGCCTAAAACTGGCAAGAGCGTTTGTATTTGTTAGTTTTAATATGAAATTTTGTGGGAAGAAATATGTCTTATTACTGTGCATTGGATATACAAAAGAGGTTTAGCACGTAGTTAATGTATTTGCTTTGATAAGGATCACAATGCTAATGGCTTTGAAAAAATGTTAGACTTTGCTCAAGGACAAATAAGCTAAGGCAAGCTACATGATTTAATGGATTGAAAAATCAGATCATTTTATCCAATTGTATCGTATGAAGTAGAAAGAAGTTTCTCACAATATAAGAATATGTTACGAAAAAACGGACTTAAATTTACCTCTGTAAATTTCGAGAAGTACCTACATAATTGTCCATTGTAACACGAGTCTGGTGCCGATAATGGCACATGCAGACGATTCTGTGACCGCTTCTAAGTCTTAGCTCGAATGTCCTCAGGAAACCTGTTCATTCCAGATGATTTTTGCATGAATAACAAACAGTAAAAGACAAAAGCTTACTAAATAGAACACGTGGATTTCGTTAAAACGCGATTTATCTCAAATGCTTCGTTTTTCTTTTCAGTGAACCATTTCCGATATATTCTTTCTTATTTGTTTGAATTTGCCAATACTTATACTTTTTCAAATAGGTTATTCGCTTTTTTATTTCTTGGTCTTGCAAAGAAACGAGATTTCAAAGGCACCGCATAGAAACGAGCTCTTAAAACGTTTAATTATCACCTTAAAGCCTACTGTATCCCATATTCCCCTTGCACCTACATTGAAATTAGAACTCCTAAAATACATGGACGACACATGCAAAATACGCCAAGATGGCCTTCTAAAGAAAGAAAGAAAGCTGATGCGTTACATTCATATGATTTTCTCTGCCCTCTTTCGTTTATTAGTGGGTATACAAACTGTTGTTACGGAAGTTTATTTTTCTATTTCATTTGAATTGAGACAAACCTTTGCACATTTCATTAAAGATACAAAGGGGGTATCGATAGTCAAATGTTTAATAATTGGGCACATATGAAGATGTTATGCTGTGTTTTCATCGTTGCACAGGACACACTTTACTGGTGGATATATTGATATTTTGTGCAAATGTGCTGCCAAGCAATCACAGCTTCTGCTTCTTGTCTGGCTGAATCATGTTTGATATTCAGGACAGCCGATGTCTTGTTGTCACCAGCTATTTTGTTGATTAGATTAGATTGGATTGCGTTCAGCGAGTTCACAAGTGGGCATAGACGTCGGCGAACACTGAACGTGTCAATTGAAATGTACACACATGTCAATAAATATACAGAATAGCATATAAAACACACGGGATGATGGATGTCAATCTTCTACTAGTACAGATCTCATGAATTTGATTGTTTCTTTTGAATTTGGATCAATTGCATATAAAGAATTTTAGGATCGAAAATATATACATGCAAGGTAAGGTTAATATTTTCAGTCTTCTAAAAAGATCTTTACATGAACATCTGCCATGAGTGTTGGAAATAATTCTTATAACCTTCTTTTTATGAGGAATATTCGTGTGTTTTGTCATGCATTTTCCATTGTGCCCATCGTAGCTCATTAATGGTCGGGTGCATTGAGAATTACTTTGAGTGATATTGGTGGTTAAACTTATGTGTACCGCGTTTTCTTCTTTTACAGGGTGACTACCAAATGGACAGTGTTGAAGTAAGCATGAAATCAATAGAGGCATACAGGCCAGAGCCCGGCCGATGGACTGGAAAATTTGTGGCAATGTGTAAGAAAAAGAAGATCTTCTGCTTTGCAATGGAAGTACTGGTTGAGGCGATGGGCGGCTTGAAATAACTCTTTGGATCCTGAAAATATAGTTTTAGAGAAATAAACAGCTTACAGTTTCCGTTTTTATTGTCATTTCTATTCAGTTACCTTATGCACACTTCCTGAAGTGATTTCGTTACCAATCCTTTCAACCTAAAAGTCACGTATGCTGTAAAATGAAATGTTGTTGTTAGCTAATGCTGGATTTCTGACAATGAAGTCATTAATCCTCTTGCTCTCCAATATTTTTCACTGATGGATGGGGTGCTAGAAGTGGCTGGGCATATTTGAAGCTGGTCTCGGTCCATTTCCTCTTGCAGATCACATAGAGGACAGAGTGGTGAAGAATATATCCCAATTCTGTTTAAATGTTTTGCCAGACAATCATGTCCTGTAATCAACCTGAAGGTTGCAACTGCTGTTTTTCGAGGATACTCAGGAATTACTGTTTGAATGTTTGGTAGTTCCCTTCTTTGATTTTTCATAGTAATATTTTGCAATAATTTTTTTGAACTCAGAGTTGACTAATCTTTTAGCTGCATAAAATGGTAGATTAACTATAGATTTTTGTACACCACTGGTACCCTTTTTTGCAAGAAAATGAGCTTTCTCATTACCACTCAGTCCACAGTGAGCTGGTATCCATTGGAAGACTAGGTGTTTTTGAAGTGCGGTTAGATGGCTAAGCATCTTCCAACATTCTATAATTGTTTGGTTTTTTGGTGACAACTTGGAAGTAATTGCTGTAATTGCTGCCCTGGAATCTGAGAGAATAACTGCTTGCTGAAAATGTGAAATTTTGTACAAAAGCTTTTGTAGGGCCATTCGAATTGCTTCAATTTCTCCATCAAAGTTTGTAGTTCCATAACTTAAAGATTTGTAATAGGAAAAGAGGTGACATGTGACTCCAGCACCTGCTCCATCTTGGTTTGATATCAATGATCCATCAGTATAAATATGGAGCCACTCATGTTCCGGAAATCTAGTATGGATTGTCTCTAATGCCAATAATTTTAGAACACTAGTTGGAGTATCACTTTTTTTAACTTCTTCTGTCAGGTGTAAATAATATGTGATGTCTAATGTATGTGTTGGATTGACTTTAGATATGAAGTTTTCCTTTGAATTAGGAAGGTGTACATCCTTCTTGATGTCTTGAATTTTGGAAAGAAAGCTCTCCTGAGTCTTTAGTGTATGTGTAAAATTTCTCTTGTGCCATGTATTGAATGGGAGTCTGATCAACTTTTCGTGTTGAATAAGAGCCGCTTTTTCTATTTCATATTCAATGTGATATTGGTTGGTTAGTATTTCCATAGCTGCTATTGGTGTGGTTTTGATAGCACCTGTAATTAATCTCAGACTTTGGTTTTGAAAGATTTGAATTTTTTTTTTTTTTTGGTGTGTTTGCTGTTACAAGAACTTCGCTGCAGTAAGTAAATAATGGCTTTATATATACATTGTATGTTGTGTTAAGAGTTGCTCTGGAACATCCCCACTTCATTCCTGTTAGACGTTTTAATAGTGAAAGGCGCCTCTCTGCTCTTTGTATTACAGTTTCTATTTGTTTGGTCCATGTAAGTTTAGTATCAAATGTAACTCCTAAATACTTTGCTTCCTTTGTTTCTGGTAATTGCTGATCCTCAAAATTTATTTTTAGTGGTTTTTTTTCTTAGTGAAAAGATTTGGTAGTTTGATGTTGTTGTAAAATGAAATGGATGATCTATTTTCTTTCTATGAGAAACACGTAAGTTATTTTAAGCTGTAGAGAAAGGCGTACAAGTAAAAACGAATATTTGTATGTAAATTGAAAGAGTTGCCGACAAAGAATCAGATGGATCTAAAGTTAAGATTTTATTTAGGGGCAAACGTGCACATAAATGAGTGTAAAGGGACATTATGATACCAGAATCATTGACTGGTATGACTGCCTCCGTAGCACAGTGGTATCGTCCCTGTCTCTGGCGAGGAGGACCCAGGTTCGATCCCCAGTACCGGCGTAGGGAGGTCTGGCACGGGGTGCATTCAGCCTCGTCAGCAGCTACTTGATAAAGAAGTAGCGACCCACTTGTGCAAAGGCCACACAAAAGGCCGGGAGGGCGCAGGGCGCTGACCACGTCCCATCCACACGTACCGCACCCCACTCATGACGCCTGTGGTGGGCAGAGGTGGAGGACGGAGTGGCCGGGCGATAAGCCTTGGCCCATTAGGGCTGTTGAGCTAGGGATTAATTTTAGTTTTAAAGATAAATCTATATACTGCAGAATTTTAATTTATACTTTCCGAGGACACTTAATTTTTAACGAGCCTGCCTTAAATACCTTTTGATACTCACATTTGCAGTTAGGCTCATCTCCATCATTAGATGTGAGTAATATGTAGGGAGCGGATTCTTAGGAAAATAATTACTGAACTGAAACTTCTTATGGGACAGCTTTGAAATTCTGATCCGCAAACTTTTTGTGTGACGAAAAGTGGTGGGGGTGAACATTGTGTCGGGTAGAGTGGGAGCAGTATCTCGCTTGCCTTCGGGTATCGAGAAGAGTAAGACATACGCTCTTCTCACTTTCTTTCATTCTCGTTGTCCGTGCGTTCAGGCGGCGTGGCGATCACTGAGTACAGCTGTTGGTTATCAACAGAGCAACACAACGCATTTCGAGTATTGTTTAGTGTTCTCGTTATTTATAATCTATTTTATTCATTAAAAATAAAATTGTGTTGTGAATATGCCTAAGTCAGGCGCAGAAAGAACAAGAGCGTGGCGTGAGAGAAAGCGTACGGGTGAAGAGACAGTTCAGAATGTGAAAAAAATAAAAAGCAGATCTGAAATTGAACGGATAGCAGAGAATCGACCACACGTCATGGAACAACAATTGATGCAGTTTTCTCACAATTCCTAGAACATTTAGAATCGACTTTTCATTACTTATTTTAGTTATAAACCGACAACTTCTCTTCTTAAGAACGAAGAAGTTGATGCACAGTGACACATATGTATATAATTTTATGTAAATAAATGAATGATAAACACAATCCATGCTATTCAAAAGTGATTTATGAATAATTAAAAGGCTGCCCTGTGATACAAAGGTTTCACTTCTATCGTTTCTTTACGACACACCCTTTTTCTTTTTTTCTGCAGACTCACACAGTTAACGATTTGAGACTGGCGAGTTCTCTGACATAGATAGACAAGAATGGGCCTGGTAGGTAACCGTGTATAGTCGAGTGGACGAGATTAAAAGTGCGAGCAGGGGAATTGACACAACGTGTCACTTCTCCCCATCTACAGGCAAGACTGTAAATGATGCATAGAGACCGACACCGCATTCCTACTTCAGTTTATTATGATTATGAATAAGTGTTAGGATATAACACAACGGTAGATTTAATTCCAGATTCATGGAAAGTGTCCATATTTAAAAAGGGCAATGAAACTACCTTAATAATCATAGAAGTATAAGTCTATTAAGTTCAGTTATCATTATAAAACCTTAAAATCAATAACGGAACAAATTTTAGAAAATAAATAGCCTGGTTTTAGAATCGGACGATTTAGTTATGTTTTTAGTATAAATAATATTTTAGTAAAAGATGAGAAGCAACGTTAAAAATTCTATGCAATTCGTAGACATGGAAAAAGTATTCGATTCTGTAAATAGAGAAAGATTGTGGAATATAATGAACAAAAGGAGATATCTCCCTCATATACCACAAGTAATTAAACGACACTCATGAATTATTAAAAATACTAGTACGTTAAAAAGAGAGGAAATAAAAGTGAATCAGGGAAGACAGGATGCAGCTGTATAGGTGGACGATCTGACTAAGATTTAGAAAATGAAGGTAAGTGAGGGAATGTAACCAAATAAAAACTTAAATGTTATTCTCTACTCATATAATGTACCAATAACACAGGACAATGAAGAGAGTTGTGTGAAAAATTTATTTAGTGGGAACAGTAATATAATTTGAACATATCCACAAAAATAAAGTAAAGACTCATCAAGGGAAATATCCTAGAATAAGTATTGAAAATAAATGCTTGAAACACCTCTCGAATTTCAACTATTTGAGCTACGAAGTAAGCTGTGATTTAGATAAGGATTTAAAAAAAGAAAACAGAAGTTTCAGTAGATATACGGAGGCATAGCAAGAACTTTTAATAATACAACAAATAAAGGAACGAAACTGAACTTTTATAAAATCATGGCAGTCTCAATGTTCATGTACGGAAATGAGTCGTAGATATTGAAAAAGAAAAGAAAGAGGAAAAGGCAAAATACATGTAGCAGAAATGAGAGTTTTAAGAACAGTTAAAGAATGCACCAGCTACTTGTTTTTTGCATGGTCGTAACTGCACCGTGAAATGAACAACGCCTGTGAAATAGACTACCTGTTTTGCTGCACCGTATTGGATTAGATAATATGAGGTCATTGCATGCAGAACGCATCCGAACTGAACTCTTATAAAGCATTGTTACCGTGTTACAGCTTCTTTCCGCCCGCCCGCTCTGCATCATGTTTTCTGTGGAACACCTGTTTGAAAGTATAACAACCTGAATAATAAGTAAAATTGTAATTCCGCAAATGAAGCAAACATTGATGCAATATTGTCTATTACTCTGTCCTCAATTATCAATTGCAAATCTCTGCAATAAAATGAAGGTTACTCTGTGAAAGTCAGTGATCACCAGCAGCGAGCGATAAACCGCTGTATCCTGCACATCGATGTGTTTAATATTCTATGCTGGAATTCCCACGCACTTGAATTGTAAGACTGTCATGCTCAGCTGCGGCTGATAAAATCTCACAGTTTTCTGTTTGGCTACTAAATAAGCAACAGTTTTTTTAGCAGGATATTCACAAGGTCACCTACATTAAACAAAATATTATTTATTACGTGTAATAATACTTTGGAAGCATTTAACGCAGTCACCATATGATTTAAAACGGACATCCTTTTCCTTTCCTTAATAGAAATGTAAACAAATTGAAATAAAAGCCGTGTGTAGTAGCATTTAGCTGTAATTTAATACCCACCATTGTTTTTAATTTTACACTAACAATGTGTTCAGTGATATCAAAAGAACGATTTTATATAGAGAAAATAAAATGCTAGAATGCATTTTTATTTGTGATTAAGGCACATACGAACTTACGCAATAGTCGCAGAATTGATTTTAGAAGCTCTCAGAACGTCTAACAATTCACGTCAAAATGTAGATTTCAAATAAATTTCTTTTTGTATTTCGGAGCAAATCTAGCGTTTTTATGTGCACAGAATCAAGCAGGAAAAGTGGCTGCATTGCAGACAGTGAAGCCAATTTAGTTGTTTTTAAACTAAAACTGGTCTTTCTGGGAAGATGTTTAGTTGGCAAAATTTATAAATTTAATATTGCTAGTATAGGGATTTAGTTGCTTGATAAACTGCATTTGGTTGGGCAGAAATGTTTCTAACATTGACAACACAGAAATTTAGTGGATTTCCTATTTTTGTCTGGTTATTTTTTCTTGATGCTCTATTGGCAACACTGATTGCAGAATGACTGAGCAATTAGAGAGTATAAAGTATAAGAAGGGAGAATACCTACAAGCTAAATCCTTGAAACAAAATAAAACACTCTTATTCAAGAACTAGGTATATCGATTCAGGAAGAAGATGGGAATGTCCGAAACGTGTACAGAGCGTTCCAAACTGATACATACACGCTTTGAAACGTTGTTTCTGAAAAACAAAATGAGACAGAAATACAATTGCTGTTGTGTATAATTCAGAAGGCACTGGCAAAGCACAGCATCAGTTCATCGTTATAAACAAACATGGCGGTTAGTTTATCATTCAATGAACGAAAGTAGTTATTGAAGTTTAATGAACAGAACATAACAGGTGTATTTGTGTTGCTGAGAAGTAACATTTCAAATTGTGTAGGTATACATCGATTTGGGACACTATATATATGTGCACGCACTGCGTGTTTTGGTTATGTCTGTCTCAGAAGGCATTGAGATATGTATGTCTCTGGTGAAATTCTATATCACTATTTTGTGTACTATAAGTTAATAGCTGTTACTTACTTTGTCCCGTGCATGAGGGGGCAGAGAAAGCCAGAAGTTAAACTAACTTTTGACATTGATGTATGGGTTTTTAGCCAAGCCTTGCATGATAAACGCTTAGCAGTTGTCCACGTTTGTCGCTGGTAAGTTAGGCGCACGCTTCCAACCTTAAGATTACAGCATTTTAATTACACTTTTTTGCTTCTCACCTTTGCAGTCAACCTGTCTCGGGCTCTGAACACACGTGAGAGCTTCTGTACTGAATTTATGCTTGCATGTGTTTGACGATCCATATTCCTACCTATAACATGACATTTACACACCTGACATTAAAGTAAATATTTTAACACAAGATACACACATAAAGTTATGCTTTATCATAAGTAACGCCACGAGTGATTGTCAAATTATCGATAAATTCTCGAGTCAGCTCATGACATCTAGGAATTTGACTATCACTAGTTGCATTTATTAAGAGTGTTTTACGAATTAAAGGATGATATAGCACATGAAATATTATTTAAATGCTGTATTGTAGTTACCTACTAGGGTTCGAACCTTTATACAGCTGCCGCGAAACGAGGCGATAGCAAGTTACCTGCCAAATGGGCAGACCGTGACGACATCGTTCTACAATATTAAATAACACTTATCCAATGTCCTAGTTTCTCCATTTAAGTTTCTCATATTGGTGCTTCAATCTTTTAACTGTTGGCAATGTCAGTATCCGTTATTAATTTATATTTTCGTTCAATACAAAATTAGTCAAATTGATTCCAGACATCGATGTACTTAATCTATTTCAGCATTAGATGCTTCAGCGAAACGAGAGTCAGCCATTTTGGACATTTAAACCTAGCAGCCGTGTTGCGTCAAATTCAGCACAGTGAAGCTAGGTTCTCCAACAACAGCACATCATAAGAAAATCAGAAGATGCGATAATGAAATGTGATAATTTTTCGCGAATGAAGGCTATCATTGGTTGAAATTTGAAATTGTTATGCCATGATTGGTTGATTTCAACCAAGTGGAATAGTCACGCTAATTTTAATACAACTCCATTTAATACCACTGTGGTTTCATGCACAATCACATGGCAATTTACCCTTTTTATTTGCACACGTTTAATAAATCGAATTGGTTAGATTAGCTTTTACATGATTAATTTCTCACGGCGGTCGATTTATCTGTTCAAAATTCAAATCATCACATTTCAACGGGCAATGCGTTATGTAGTTAATATATTACTTAGTTGGAAGCCTTGTGCTTTTTTTATGTGAATCATAACTCTTTTACCTATGCCCTAATTAATTGATAAAATGGCGGTGAGTATATGAATGAAATTGAACTACAAAAGCCACACGAAATTCTAGAAGCTGCCGATAGGGTAATGTGACAAATGACAGGTCCAATTGCTTTCTTTGTCACTTTATTTCTTTTATAAAACTGAATTACAAAATGTCGTTTATTTTATCGTTAACAACATTTACAATTCGTCGTGACCTTACAAGTGACAGTTGTTGTGTACTCTCATAACCTTGACACCCATTTAATTGTTTCTTTCTCTCTGTCTAATAAATAGTTGGCTTGGGCGATACACTCATCAAACACTTTCTCAGTACTCTACTCGAAAAGCGCTTCAACAAAAACTTACTCTCCTCTGTCCGGCTCTCTCACTTTTATAGCCCAGGACAAGTGCCGACGAAGTCTCTGGAAACTACACCTTTTATAGAAAGTTCTCATAAGCAAGGCGACAGTCGAAAGTCTCGGACAATCTATCGCATGTTTCGGCATGTGTGTTGCTCTTGTTTATCGGCCGCGCGTTGTCTAGTAACATCGTGGCGAGAGATAGTTTGATTTTGAGCGTCACTTTGACGGGCGGCTGCCGGCCGGGGTCTCACCAATTGTGACCATAACATAAAATTAAACAATCTGTAAAATCAGGTGGGGTTTTTAATCCAAAATCAAACAATTTTTACAATAACATTGGAATTGCTACGCAAATCTTTTGTGTGCTGACCATACTTCACGCTGCATACCGTGCCGGCGAGCGGGCAAAGACGGGCTGCCTCACGAGATTGCTGTGTGTACGTGACTGTTAGCAATAGAGGCGGCAGAAACAAAAGAGGTATCAAGAACTTTCGCGAGACTTCTAGCTGAGTCATTTCCGGTGCGTGTGTGTGTGTAGAGATCTAGAAAGGTCTATGTGACGTCATTCCCAATATATAAGCGTGGCCAGAGGAGTTAGTTTTTAGAGTTACAGTTACAGACAGTGTGTCAGTGAGTGCAAGACAGCTGTACGTCCTAAGAAGTTTCAACGAGCGCCACGAGTGATTATATAGGCTTAAATGCTGCATGAAAGACAGAAAGGACTGCGCAAGGTTATGAGAAGTAAAAATTGTGAGTTGTGATAGCCCGAAAAACTAAAACTGTGTTAACGACGAGAAGAAAGTTGTGTTACTGGATTTTGTCGTCTTTGTTACAATACATTTCTCAATTACAGGTAATAGCTCAAACATTATCAATACAATAACTTATTTAGGCTTTCAAGGCTTCAAAAAGCAATTCACAAATAAAAGCACTAAATTCAAATGTTCAACAAATGCACAGTACTGTTACAAAGGACAAAGGAACAACGTGCTCACATATTACTCGTTGATCCCCTCTCTGATATTGATCATGGAGTAATAACACAGTGAAATAAATAATTACAACACGAATGCCGCCTGTGGCTATGCTTGTGCAAGTGTAAAGGCATTACAGTCGCTCGGTTGAAAACTTAACTAAGTTTAGAACTGCATTATATAACACTATGGCAGCAGCAACAGCATTAAACCAAACTATGAATACCTCTTCATCTTGTTTCTATTCTCCTTCTTGCTTTCTCTACTACGTATACTCGTATAGTATATAAATGTCGATATTTTACCGGAAATATATGTTTTGAGAACGCCTGAATCCAAAAAGTATCTCTGGAAAAGGGTCCGTGTGTGTGTGTGTGTGTGTGTGTGTGTGTGTGTGTGTGTGTGTATCTGTGTGTGTGTGTCTGTCTGTCTCTCTGTGTCTGTGAACAGCATAACTCAAAAACGAAAAGTCGGTTAAAAACCAAAGTAGGTATTTAAGTTTAACATCTTTCAAGCATGCGACACAAAGATTTTGAAGAAAATTCCTCCACCCTAAACTACCCTTTAAATGGACAATTTTGATTTTCTCGAAAATGACTACGATTTTAATTAAAATGACATACGTATAAGACATTTTTATGTGCTAGTTTAAATGTTCATCGCTGCCCGGGATTTCCTGTTATGAAAATGGATTAATATTTCAGTGTTTCATTTAAAACCTAACGGAGCACATAGCGTTTCGCCTCTCCCGCGAGCTTGCTGGATTCCCCCACCACAGACTCGTTGTGCGTGCGGCTAGTCAATACTGGGCCTCTGAAAATCCACATCGCGTTAGAATCCCCCATTACGATAGAGCTGGAAAGCAGACGAGCAGACTATAAATACAAAGAGGTACCGAAATGACATTTTGACCCCATTTTATCACGAACTGGCAAAAGAAGAGAAATCGTATAGGTGATTTCAACAAAATTCTGCTACTGCCCATATTGGACAAGTGTGGTATAAAATTACGTTTTATTAATTCTTTTTAGTGCATCTTTATCGCAAGTGGAGGTTGACGAATGTTTGAAGGGACGAACTGGAAACTTTTCAGTACGAACGGGCTTGTTTATTTTAATATGTTTGCTAAATAGACATAAATCATGCCCACTTGAATATTTAAAGGGTGGAAGGATTAAAACCACCTTAATAGTGGAGGGCTAAAAAATATTTGTTTGGATGCAATTTTAACGTTCCTTGGCATGAATGATTCACCTACTTTCTGAAGTATTTTCTATTTATAGCAAATGCGTAGGGATGAACCGCCAAATTACGGTTCTTCTCGGAAATGTATTCAATAGTTTTAGTTCAATATGGCGAGTTTGAGATACTGATATAATGATAAAGCGTATGACTTGAATTTTAAATAAGAAACTTTTTTGTCATTTTAATTTGTGTAAACGTAACAATTTGAAAATAAAGTAAAATGTACCTATTTTGACTTTTCTAGCTGACCGGTGTCCAGCGCATTTGTTAGCTGAAAGTTCCCCTCGTGCCCTGATGACAGACTTAATCACTGCCAATCCAAAGGTTTGATATTAGCAAGCTCAGACTGGCGCGATGCGCATTGCAAATTCCGAGCGCAGCAGTGGCTAAGGGAGGAACTAAAGTTTCCCTGACAGTGACTTTAGATGGCACTACTGGCTTCTCGATGTCCTCACGGTGTTTACTGTTAAGACTATCGCCATCCTGAGCATATTGATACAATATTTCACGAGGGTAAGTATCAATATAAGTATAATATACTTTCAAGGGTTGCAGAAGAATGCTATTCGAACAAATTAACTTAGCACAGACTTTGAAGTTACGCAATGATTTTTCATTTGAATATTCATACTGATAAATGCAAACAACAGAATGCAAAACAAATGAATGTCTTGAATTGTCTGGTGTTCGTTCCGAATGACTTTCGTAATAAACCGTAGGAGGCAAAATCTTATTACTCAAAAATGTACCTTTCGTTAAAGCGCACAATTCGTGGAGTTATATCCGAGATATTTGGTGATATTGGTTTGAAATTTCAAATACGCATACTTTTGTCAAATGGGGAGTCGTTATTAGCGTTTTCCTTGTGATCTACAAAAGAGAAAATTATTTCAAAGTCACCAAACAGCGACTAACTCTTAAAAGATTTGACTCGCTTAAGCCTACTGTATTCGTCTATTCCCCTTGTACCTACAAGGAGGTATGTAATAAAAGGTTTCTACAAATGTTCATTTCCATTAACATGAAGTACACAGGTTAAAATATTTTGTGTATATCCTTGTATGTCGGACGGGGATATGGAAATATAGTGGCCTTAAGCGATAGTGATAACTTTTAAGAACTATTCGCTATCTGATAACTTTAAAATTCCGTATTCTTTAGATGGCCAGAAGGGGGGATCCAAGCAACTGTCTCCTGTTTGGTAAAAGTATTGGAAAATTTAGACCTATAACAAGGAATATGTAGGAAGTGGTTAACTCCACAAAAAGTTTATCTGGCATAAATTGTTTACTTTAACAATATTTATATTTCCTGTGCCCCAAGTTTTTGTGCAGAGGCTATTCCAAAATATACATTTTATTTTTCATGAAAATATTTTAATATGGTATTTTAATAAAAACTTTACGACCATTTCAGAAAATCAGAATTTTTGAAAATTTTTTCATGTAGAGGATAGCTTATTGTTGAGGGATTTTCTTTAAAAATTTCGTGTTCATCCTCGGAAGATGCGGAATTTAAATAGGAAGTTTAGTATTTAACCGAATGTTTTTTAAATTACACTGTTCACAGACACAAACATACTGTGCGCCGGCCGCGCGCACAACAGATGACGGCTGGGGCCGGGCTCTCCCACCCCACTAGCGGTACGTTCATAAAAGACGCTCAAGGTCAGGCTGCCTCACGCGAACAAACACGTGACAATAATCAGAGCAGCAGAACCAAAAGGGGTTTTCTAGGTCATTCGAGAAGTGTCCGATGGCCGGCGTAGTTGTAGAAGTTTGAGAAAGGACCGTGTTACATCATCCCTGCTGTATAAGGAGGCGAGGCGGCGGGAGTTAGTTCAGCTTTTAGGTTTAGTGTGTATGTGAGTGCGTGCGCGCGCGCGCGCGCGCGCGCGTGTGTGTGTGTGTGTGTGTGTGTGTGTGTGTGTGTGTGTGTGTGTGTGTGTGTGTGTGTTTGTGAGAGAACCGGCACGTCGCGGAAGAAGATAGCGAAGTAATTAATGAATGTTGAGTAATTGTCGTCAAAGTCAGCTGTTTGAGAGACAGAGGAAGTGAAGAAAGAGAGAAAGGAGTGTCAGGGATACAAGAACAAAACAGTTGTGAGTTGTAATATCACGGAGATCTGAAGACTTTATAACGTCAGTGCATACAGTTAGAAGAAAATAAAGTAAGGAAAATATACCTGTACTGGATTTTCTCGTTTTTTGTCACATTGGTGTCAGAAGTGGGATTCGTGAAATTGTCAAATTGTTACAATACACAGACATTTTTCTAAAAATGAACTTTTGGGTGGAATGCAATACTTTTTCTGCCTATTGTGCACATGTTAAGGAAAGTAAAAAGTTTAAACAAGGAGAATAATACTACACATTTTCGGATTTTCAAAGATGCAAAGGATGAAGGGATAATAGATGATAGAAACGCTTGCTGTGCTGAAAGTCTTGCTCTGGTATGAGCATCTATCTCACCGAGTCACTGTTATTATTTGTTATATTGGAGTCACCGAGTCACTGTTATTATTTGTTATATTGGAGTGTACTTGATGTTCGCTAAATAATAAGTACACAGATGCTCGGAAGTTTATTGCTTCCCAACTTTCATCAACGGAAGCAGGGTTTCTTCCTCGCGCGAATGGATAAGCAATTCCCTAGTTGCTCGCGGCGTTTGCTACCGATTTCCTTTAGAAACACGTTCCTTCCTTTGCTTAAGTCAAGCAAAGGTTTTGATATCCGGTCGTCTGGAATGAATCTCAGATTAGCAGCAAGTTTATGGCATAGAGGGGAACAGGGAACAGCAAACATAAACCTTAGTTCCTTGTTTTCTAACACCTAACAGTTGTTGCTTTGTGAGCTTGATTCGTAACACTTCCCTAATACATGCATACGTAACATGAAAGTTGCTATTGACAAAACTTTCCAGGTTGTTTCACGACAGAAAGCAAGAATCGAGGTGTTAAATTGAGGCGTATTTTAATCAAAGGGAGAAATCCATTTAGACATTTAATTCTCTTCTTGACACGGGGCTCAAAGTTGTAAATCGATCAAACCCTGCAATAAGTACAGATTTTTGGGAGTGTAAGTGCAGATTATTCTATTATGGTCGTAGTATTATCGCTTTAGTCATATAACCTCCTTTTCTTGCGTTTTTAAACAACTGAAGTATCTATGTGCAGTAAAAACAACTAACAGGCCATTAAAAATGGCAGACAAAGCATTTGACGAATATTTTACTGAGGATGTTGATATTTCAGTTGAAGAGGCGAAGTCAAATAACTGTAATTTTAAATACATTAGATTTACCTTTAATGAGTAGCCTACTAACGCAAATTCATTCATTTCTATTCATCATACATCTAATTCCTCATTTCCCTAGATTTAACGCTAAAATTCTTCTTGTCACAGCCTACTGGATTAGTTGTAGTGCCAACTGTTAAAATACATCTTAATTAAAATATATGAATGCTACTGCAAGTTGTTTACTTTTAAATCACTATTAATATTAAATAACCCGTAACGGAACCCTGTGGCACAACAGCCCATTCGGACCAACGCATACCGCCCGACCGCTGCGTCCCACATCTCTGCTCATCGTGATTAATATTAGTGTTAAATAAATAAATTATTAATTATTTCGCGGGAAAGTCTAAACAAATACCACTCGAGGTTTTCATATTTGGGATAATTTACTACCTGGTGTTCTCTGCATGGTCATAACTGAGCCGCAAAATGAACAATGCCTGTCAGCATAGACCACCCGTTGTTAACACTTCAATTGCTGACTTGCTAACCAGGTAGTCTGAGGTCAATAACCTTGCACAACTCTTTCGGACATTAAAATAACCAAATACGCATTAAAATAAGCAATAAATGTATTGGAAATGCATTTCATCCACAGTTAGAGGTATTTAGACTGCCTTTCTCATTACCAAGTGAGCTGACACCGCGGTAGCGTGTGAGACTCGCATTCGGGAAGTTTTGGGGTCGATGCCCGTGGCCAATGTTCCTGATCCATGGACTTTATCGCTGGTTTTCCTGGATCGCCAGGCGAATACTGGAGTGGATACTTACATCCTACGATTTTCCCATCCTACCATTACCATTCATGTTTATTCCTTACGTCTTTTCAGGGCTGTAGTGTTGATGATGTGTGACGGAGGTGCTGCCTTGTGAGATTTTGCGTGCTGTTCTCAGTGTACAAGTGGCATTGTGGTCGCCTGTCATGCTGAGATGAGCCTGTGTCGAACCTTCTGTGTCCTGGCGGCTGCAGTGCAAACCCTGGATGCGGGGTGCAGAACCTCCAGCTCACGTTAGGTACCCTCACGCCGGATCGCATTGTAATATTGTTACAACGCTGGTCGAAATGTTTTCTTCGTTATAAAGCTAATTGTTATGCACATATAATGCCATTAGCAATGTGCACTAAAGCCATGCTAGCGAACTTCACTCCTTGGTGCACAGAAACGTTGACTTCTGCGCATACATGATTGCGCAACTTCCCCCACCAAGAGTTGCCACTGCGCATCTAAGGGGTTTGCTCATGTCTCACCTCACGACCTATATGTTTAGCTTCTTTGTTTCGCTGGCTTTCCTATTGTTACAAGCGAATGTTTGGAAACGAGGAAAACCTTTGCAATCCAAATTTTAAAAATCTGATGTGTTGCACTCACATGACTTTCTCGTTTCTTCAACTAAACATTCTTACAAACTTTTATTCCTGTATCTTGTTCATTTTAGTTGAGAAAACCATTTGCACAAATTATCTTATTGCATATTTGCTTGTAGGTGCAAGGGGAATATTAGAATACAGTAGCCTTTGAGCGATAGTCAAATCTTTTAAATTTTTCAAATTTCGTTCCCTTTGCACAGCTAACATATAAAAAAATGAAAAACGATATTCCATTTGAGGGAAGTTTAAGTTTTCCAAAACCCACACAAATAACAAGGAATATCTCCGAAATGGTTCACTTAGGGGGAGAAAAAAAACACCTTTATTTGGAGGACATAAAATCTGTGTTTTACGGAGATCTACATTTTTGTATAATAAGATTTGGTCTATCTCTTACGGTTTACAAGTTGTGCAAAAGTCATCCATGGTAAACAGGACTACATAGGCTATAGCCAGAAAATTCAAAATATACACTTCATTTGGCACAAAAATATCATAAACATATGGAATTTTAATCAACATCGTTAGAGCCATTTTCGAGAGAATCAAAATTTTCGAAAACTTTTCCATGTAAAGGGAGGTTAAGGGTGGTAGAATTTTAGTCAAAATCTTCGTGTTGCATCCTTAAAAGACATTAAACCTAAATACCAACTTTGGTTTTTAATCGACCTTTCGTTTTTGAGCTATGCTGCCCACAGATTGACAGGCACACACACTAGAGGGCTGCTTGGTTGAAAGCTCCTTCACCGCTCTCAGAAGGCAGCTCCAGTAGTGCAACGAATCTTCTAGCCTGGATTTGATAGACTTCCGCGCGTCTCTGTGGCGTCAGTCTGCGTCCTGTACCCTCTTGCGGTCCCTTCACCTCATCCCTTCCGCCTGGCGGTGGTAGTTACAGTAGCTCTATGTAGATCGCAGTGCGCTAGGTATTTCCCCCTCCGTTGCATAACCAATATTTTAGAATAATTTTGATTCTACAGCTTGAACATTAAAATATGGGAATATTCTTCGTCGGAAGCTGCTAACATTAATGCCACATCTACTAATTAAACCAGTAATGGCCTCAAATACCAAATTCTTTATGTTTCACTTATCTAGGGTCCTTAAACTCTAATGTCGGTCTGTGTGACTCAGTCGGCTAGACGCTGGCGTACTGATTCCAAGGTCTCGGCTTCAAATCCGGCCTATACCGATGATTTTTAAGCATGCTTAAAAGTGACAACTCCTCAGAGATTTACTGGCGTGTAAAAGAACTCCTAAGTTAAGCTAAGCCCTGGCACAACAGCCAATAAAGAGGCAAGCCTTACCGCCCAGCCGCTGCGTCCCCCACCTCGGCCGCCTACGTGGGTTGCAGCACTGGAGGGTGGTATGTGGTCAGTGTCCCGATCCCTCCCGGCCAGTTATGCGGTCTTCACGACCTGGGGCCGCTACTTTCTATCAAGTAGCTCCTCAATTGGTCCCACCGGAACTAACGAGGCTGAGTGCACCCCGTGCCAGACCTCCCAAAGGGGATAAAATCCCCATGCTGGTACCGGGCATCGAACCCATGTCCTCCGCGCCAGAGGCAAGGTAAAAGAACTGCGGGACGACATTCCGGCACACCGGCGGCGCTGATATGATCCTGGCAATTGACAGCGTCGTTAATCATTACTTGCTGCTACCTTTAAATATTAATAGTCTCTATTGGAGTAAGTGAATCTCGTCTAAGTTTTTCAGCTGTTTAAAGGCTGTTGTTCATTTAAAGAACATGGCAGTTTTACTTGGTGATCACACAAATCCTCTGTTCCTTTCTCTTTCGCTGTGATGTCAGAAAACGATCTCTTCCAGTGACATCTGGATGCACAAACTGAACTGATCCTTTGACATCTCTTTGAACGGCGTGCTGTGTTTTCATGACGCAGCTAAAGCAGAAGATGGCCATTGCAGAATTTGTAAGAACAGCATCCACCTAGTCTCTATGTTTTAGCTACTAATGAATGGAAAAAAATCCCCCGTTTTTTTGGCCATTTGTGCAGAAGTCGTGTTTCAATAAGAAGACCGAAACAATAGACGCAGCATCTCTCTGTGCTGCTGCTGCTGCATGTGGGCGACGTTCCTTTGTTTTCCACGATAATGTTCTGTGCAAAGACAGCTTTTATATCTGGCGGGAAACAAAGATCCAACCGTAATGTAAACGGGGAATGCTGTTCTTTAACAGTGATTGTAAGACACGCAGTAATTAATGATATTGCTTGTTAGATTAATTTCTTTTCCCGAATGGACTTTTAAAAATATGTATCCCCAGCGCTTTTTAAGGCACGGGTCTTTGAAAGCAAACACTGGAGAGCTTATATCTCTCGTCTCTTTCATCTTTCAATGCGCGGCATAGTGAAGTGAGAGTTACAAGCCTAACTTGAACACGTGTATTTAATAAATGTAATGTTTTAGTTGCAAAACTTCAAGACAGGGCGGTAATCAAATTATTGGATATAGGAATTTAACATGCAAAAACAGTTTTCTACTTTCTTTTCTGCACTTGATAAGTGGGGCCAAAAATTCGATATCGAGATTTCGCGGAAAATATGTTTTGAAGCACCGTGAATAAAAAAAGAGCATTTTTAGGAAAAGGGCCGTGCGCGCGAGTGTATGTGTGCGTGTGTGACTGTGAACAGCGTAGCTCAAAACTCGATTAAAAACCAAAGTTGGTATTTAAGTTCAATGTCTTTAAAGGATGCGAACATTTTGAAGCAAATGCCTCCACCCTAAACTACTCTTTACACGGAAAATCGCGATTTTCTTGAAAATGGCTCTAACGATTTTGATTAAAATGCTTTATGTTTAAGATATTTTTATGGCAAATAAAATGTATACTTTGAATTTTCTGCCTATAGCCTATGTAGTCATGTTTACTCTTGTTGACTTTTGCGTAACTGGTAAACCGTTAGAGATAGACCAGATAGTCCTCTTGTTTTTTACTGATTCCATGATGTGGGACTTACACTCTCTAAGACTTACAAGCATGTTCCTAGGGCCAGATGCGTGTCGGGGAGCAGAGAAACCTATGGACAGGACAAGTGAAGACCTGGAAGCAAGTGGTCAACCAAGCACCAGGTATGACAATGAGGAAGAGGATGAGACATGCAGGCGAAATCGATGATTGGAAAAATGATGGTGGAGCAGTTGGTGGAATGAGTGGCGGGGGAACCAGAAAACCCGCCCAGACACCGCTTCGTCCTCCACGAATACCACATGTGGATGCCTGGGATCGAAACTGGGTCGCCTAGCTGGTAGATGAACGGTCTAACCACTAGGCCACGGCGCCGCATAGACCAAATCTTACTATAAAAATGTATACCTCTTTTTTTTTTTGGGTGGAGTGAACCATTTCGGAGATATTCCTTGTTAAATGGGTGAGTTTTGCAGCACTTCAACTTTTGTCAAACGGAAGGTCGTTATTCGATTTTTATCTGTTCTAACTTAGTTTAATTTGGTCACTGCAAATGCGAGTGATGTTATCGAAAATAATTTGTATGTATTGAGGCTTAAATTATGACTCACATTTTATTGATTTGCCCTAGACTGGGAATTGGCAAATATCGATAGCTGCATGGGCTCTACTGTTGTTTGTAAAGTTGTATACACCCATTCATCTAGAGTATATAGTTAAATTTAAAAGTTCCAGGATCGGGAATATTGGTAATTATGTAGAAAACGGGCCGCTCGAGAAAATGGAATGTGTGCTATTTATTTTCCTTCAATCACAAGAGCTGTGCAACGAAAGCTGACCAAACTGCACGTCTATTTGTGTAAACGTACCGTTACGCCTGTTGCAGGGCGACAATATCCCGATTACGGGCTCCAGTATCTAACAACGTCTGAAGGTGTGCATATCGCAGTGAATGAGTGGACAGTTAGAGCCACAGAACACTAACCTATTGCAGCAGGCTAAATGCGGGTAGTGGTAGTGAGATAACCCGACTTTATCCGAGTAGTGCCGAAGTTTGGCGCAGCTCCCTTTGACAAGCTATGGTTGCGTTACCTCTACCAAAATGTAATTTAATTAATCCTTGGTAGATTAATTAGGGTGAATGCATCATATCAAGAGTTTTTGCTTTCTCTACAATACTGTGTTCCATGTAATGTCGTATCGGACGATGATTGAATGAAATGGGTGAAATGATGCTCAAATGAGCCCGAGGTCCATGGAGCTTTAAGTTACCTGACATTCGTCTTCTCAGGATAAGGGAAAACCTCGGAAAAAAACCTTACCCGGATAACTTACCCTAAGGGAGATTCGAACTCGCGACCCCTTGACTCATGAGGTAGACACGCTAACCATCATGCTACCGTGGCGGGCTGTTCCTCTAATGTGTTTGACATCAACAACTCTAACGTTTTTTGAGAAAGATTTATGGCTAGAGTTTCAACATGGCTTAGACTTCTTAAAAGACATGCATTCTTGTGCTAACATTGCGACCTTGCCCATTGCTGGCACAAGAGCGAAAGTTTTTGAAGGGACCTAACCTGTTGATATGTCGAAACTCTAGCTGTAATCCTTCTCAGAAAACGCCAGACATGTTTAGGAGCACAGTGGTTTAATATAGATAGATCTATTTATGACATTGTGAGCTGCTATATGGTACCATACCCCTTTCCCCTCCAGAGAGAGGACGTCCCTCAGATGTTTTCTCGTCAGGTAGAGGCATTCCATCCAAAAATTCGAATACCCGTTTTGAGGTCAAATAAATCCAAAAAGGCACGTATAAAAAGAGGTCATGTGTGGGGGAGGGGGCTGTAGGCGGTTAAATACCAAAATTTGTATTTAAATTCAGCATCTTCCAAGGATACAATATGAAGATTTTCAAGATAATTCCCCCACCCAAACTACGATCTAATGTAATTTCAATTACAATACAGTATGTTTAAGATACATTCATAACAAATGAAATATATCTTGTATTCCCTAGAAACAGCCTCTAAGATCCTCTTCATTCTGGGTGACTTTTATATACCTCGTAAACCGCAAGATATAGACAAAATCTTACTGCACAGAATTGAGGATCTCACTAAAGCACATAATTTATGTCAAATATATTATTTTCCTAAAGTTAGCCATTTCTGACTTACTGCTTGTTATTGGTTTTTATTTTCCAATACTTATCTCAAAAAGGAAGTCGATTTTCCCCCTGTTGGCCGTGCAAAGAGAAAACAATGTCAAAGCTATCAAACAGCGTACAGTTCCTAAAAAATATGACGATCGCTTAAGTCTAATGCATGAATGCATGACACACAATAGTTGAAAATTGCCGATGTAATATTTTATCACCAAGACCACCTTTAATCGTAAGTCACACGCGTTACACCAAGCAAATTATTTAATGCTTTCAGAAAACACGTAGCTACTAATGCTAAGAAGTGTTCCGTGTAAACAAAGGCTGCGTTCACGTAGCGGGCGGACAAACAAAGCAATATCGAACCAATCGACCTGAGCACATTGCAATGTTGCATATGCCTAGAGGCCCACCTTCCTGATGCGGAAATAGATTAACGGCTTTGTAAGTTTGTACTTAAGTTGGGGCGAAATGCCTGGTTTTTCTTAACCTCATAACTAAGTAACAAATATCGGTCGGGTAGCTCGGCGCATTGGACCGTGGGCACATTAAATCATTCATACTTGACGTTTGAAATTTTAAACATAGAATAGAGTCTCACTATTCCGAACTATTTGGGACCGAACCCTGTTCGAATTAGGCGGATTTTCGTCAAATGTGACAACATCTTGACCTTAAGCCTTTATGTGTTAAGTATTAAAATGATTCAAATAGGGAATTAGTACAGTGTGCTGTAATTTATTTTACAACTACATTCGGAGGCTCGAAAAACCAATTCCTGTAATGTTTTAATAAGCACTGTTGTGTAAATCCTGGTGAAAGTCGGAATGGAAGTTGGCGAAACATTGCCTCTTAAAGTCAGTTCAGTGCGCTGCGTCAAAACTTTTTAGGGGTTGATTTGCTTTTCTGGTTTTTTTCTTCTCGTTAACGTAAAAAAATTGCATTCAAACTTTGTTATGCACATTTTTAGTAAGTTTAGGTCTTCCGGTTTTTAGTTTTTCTGTATAAGATAGCCGACAGATTCACTGTTTACTCCTGTAGCATATATTTCGTGTTTTTCTGTGCTGATACATTTACGTTTTTACTTTCAAAAAACCAGTTTAATCTTAATCTTTACTTTTTCCTGTTTTAAAATGCAAAACAAATTGGGTAGATATTTTTTCCTCGCCCTGTTCGGATTAGTCGGATTTTCGGACTAGCGGGACTCTACTGTATAATCATATTTAGTGAAATTACAACTTTTGTATTATATTGCGTCTTCTTCTTCTTTTTATTATTATTATTATTATTATTATTATTATTATTATTATTATTATTATTATTATTATTATTATTATTATTATTATTATTATTATTATTATTATTATTATTATTATTATTATTATTATTATTATTATTATTATTATTATTATTATTATTATTATTATTATTATTATTATTATTATTATTATTATTATTATTATTATTATTATTATTATTATTATTATTATTATTATTATTTCCACCATATAACTATAGGTATGCAGTGCATTAACTGTTTTTTGTAAAAAACAGTATTGTTTCAATGTTTGGTTTCACATGTAGGTGCAAGCAACTCTTTCCTACATTGAGCTATACTACGAGTGGTAACCGCTTCAGTTTAAATGACGATACCGTTCATTCAATACTGCTTGTTTCTGAGTCTACAATTAAGTCCCACATTGATCAATTAGTGCCGAGAAAAAGGTGTCAGTATTATACTATATGGCTGAGAAGTGGTTTGTTAAGCCCCCTTTGAGGAACGAGACAGGAAGAGAAATTTTGACAGAGGTAACACTGCGAAAGCTTGCTGACGGGAGTTGCAGGAAACTTCGATAATACTCGGATAAACTCGGGTTCCTTCGGTAGAATGAATGCCACATGCCCCTTGCACTCACTGCAGTGAACCTGCCGCTCCCACTCTGTACTCCCCTATAGTCATTCGCTGCGATATGTACACCTCAAGACAATAAATAATTAATACATAATTTGCACCGAAAAATTTAAAATTGCACCGGGGTAAATTGCACTGAAAATGACGAAGTTTGTGAGCTGCATCAAATTCAAAATGTTAACTGCACTGCAGTATTGAATAATTAGTAGCACTGATTACCATTTCTTTTTTCCAGGTTGTACTTAATACTCATCACCAGATGTCACCACGGTGAATACGCACTACTAGTACAAGGTAGTTCTTTTTTCCACCACTAGGAGTACTTCCACTGTTGCACTTCACCAGTTTGTCATTGAGTCTAGTGCTAGTGAGTGAACTGTAATCTCTATCAGTAATGACATCAGTTGTATGTTGTATAAGTTAGCGAGGCAAAGAATTAATAATTATAAATAATTTTAAATATTATTACGACAGTCATCTGAAAAGTGGTGAAGTGAAACGGAGGTGTACGTTTCGAAAATGCAACGCTGAAGTTTATACTATAGGGAATAACAGTAATGTTGTTAGAAGCGATATATCTGCACGCCCAAGCAAAGTGGTTCCATCTGTACGAAAAGACTTGCCTGAATATAGCATTAATGATTTAACTCTAAAAACGAGAACTGTACGAGTATATAATTCGCGGAGACAGAAATATCTTAAATTTTCCACTGACAAGATTCTAGCTCTAGCTAGATATTAAGACAAACTTAAGTGAACAGTTTGTAATGCATAACAAAAAAGACAGCGGGATTGTAATATTCAGCTGTCGCACTAATTTGAACTTTTTAGCATCGTGTCCTTTGGTATATGTTGGCGGAACATTTGACTATTGCCTCAAGTTCTTTTATCAAATGTTTACACTTCACGGTTTTAAGAATGGTCACTAATGTGCCTTTCGTATTCTGTTTGCTTCCAAATAAAACCAGATATTCATATCAAACTATATTTCGCATTATCTGTCACGAGTGTAATGAGCAATTAAATAAGATATTTGAGCCCAGAATTATAACTTCGGATCTTGAGATAGCTATACATGATGCAGTGCGAATCGTGTGGCCGAATACTGAAATATTTCTGTGCAGATTTCACTTAACTAATGCATGGTGGAAAAAATACAGGCTTTAGAGCTGGCAGGTGAATACAAAGATAACGACTCAATCGGACTCTGTGTGTTCGGGTTAGTATACTTGGAACCGTGTGAAGTAAGTGATTCGCTTGTACACGATTTGTTGCCACTGCAACCCGAAAGTGAAAACGTAAAATTTTATTCTTACTTGGTAGAAAATTATATTCACGAAAGTGCCAATTTTCCTCCCCGTGTGAATGTTTTCATTCGCATTTCAGTGCAAGCTTTAGTGCCTGTCATCCATCTTTATATTTATTCGTGGACGACCGAGGTGTATATAAAAATAAACAGCTCCGAAAAATCACACACGGGAAAAAATTCTTTCACAATGAATAAACAGCAATACATTGAGAAGCAAATGAGTAAATATGAACAGGGTAAAATTGATCGCTTCGCATTTGTCAAGAGCACCTGCCATTGTTTTTTTAAGTGAAGTAAAGAACAGTCAGTCGCGGTGCAAAAACATCCACGAAGCTTCGTCAGTGTAATGTGAGTCCCGAGCTATAATGTTCCAGTGCAGCTTACATACACGGTAAGTACACAAATATAAGCAGTGCTATTTACCATGTGTAACTTTAATGGTTCAGTGCAGTTTTCATAGTGGATTAGAGACCTTCAGTGCAATTTCCAATCGTCCTTTCGTAATCATTAAAAGAACAAATTGTTTAAAACACAGTTGCCAAATTGAAATGGTTAACGGGTTGTAATGTTAATAGGTTGTTTTCCAGCGATTTATGGGTTACAGTTGGCGATTCTGAGTAAGTAAAAAAAATGACCTACTGCAATACGATTTCATGTTGACGGCCTGAAAATACAATAGCAATTATTAGATTCCGGAGTTAAGCCACCGCACAAAAAACAAAACTAGAATTCTTTACATTTAATCGCACTTAACACCCAGAGTATTTCTGGTGGAAGAAAACGGCTGCATTAGCCCCGCAGATGCAGTTTATAGTGTAAACAAGGGTGCTAATATTGCAGGAAACATGCATGTCGGCTTTGCCCTGTGATACACATTGTATTTTTAATGAACTCTGCAAGGTCGCTAGATGGCAAACTCCGCAGCTTCTAGCGCACTCTGTCCCTCTGAGCCAGCGTGACGTTCACACAGTTCAGGTGCTCCACGCTTGATGGCGCAGGAGTCGTCGTCTACAGTGAGATACCGCAAAATTTTCTGGCACGTATGAATTGAAATATTAAACCCATGCGGATTTATGCACACAAATGAATACGCAAGTTTGGATTCAAATTAATAAATGATGTCAAATCCAGCTATTCTGTAAGAGAAACATTTTGTTATCAAAGCTTTACATCACGAAACACCTGGAGCTGTCAAATTTTAACATTGTGTTTAGTCCTAATAAAGGAAGCTCTTATGGCTAAGGTGTATATAGTTTTGGAGAATAAGTACATTGCACTCTTAGCTAGTCCCCTCAAATATTTTAAATACAGGATTTTATTGCTATTATACCAACCACGTTCACGCCTCAGTGGAGACTAAACGAAAGTTATAAGCGAAATCGGTCTAGCTGACTGAATTAAGTAGGAATCCAGCGAGTTAGATGTAGCGAGCGTAAACGCTTTTGAAATTGAGTGGCTTTATACACAAGGTAAAGTGCATAACGCTGTGATGTGCAGATGTTGGGAAACTGGCAGCGAGTGGTTTGGCGGGCAGCGGGCACATTGCATTGGCGTTGCAGTGACGTCACAATCCACTGTGCCTTAGTGCACTGTATTAATTGTATGCTGCGTTAGTATATGGGGAAACTATTTGAAGTTATCAGGAATTGAACATGACCGACATTTACACTAAAGTGAATTACTACCAATCTTACAACGAGTGTTAATATAGGAAATTATATTTTCATTTTCCAAGGCAGTTGGTATTTCCTAAGGAAATACATAGGAATATACCTGACGCATTTTAACAGATGTGTGACTTAAAACAGATGACATAATTACTTGTATATGCAACGAAAACTTGGCAACGAGAGCTGCGCGAACTTCGGTGCTATTTGGATAAAGTCGGGTTACCTCGCTTGATTGAAGACCACATGCCACTTACACTCTCCGCATTGCACTGTTGCACCCTCTGTATATTCCGCTTGTACTCATTCATTGCAATATGCACACCTCGAGACGTTGTTAGATAATGGAGCTCGTAACGGTACGTTTACGAAAACAGTCTTCTGTGCATCCTGCAGATTGACAGGCTTTCGTTTCGCCAGCTCTGCTGACATTAACTGAACGGACCGAATGCACAAAAATAACCAGAGAACGGTAGAATGGAGAAATATATTACCAGTTGGCTTTTTGGCGAAGGAAGCTATCGTATTGGCAAAATGTTTATTCAATCTAAAATGTTGTATGATTTACCATAGCAGTGATTACAATGATTATCAAGATGAACTTAGCATAACTGATAAAGCGAGTAAAACAGGATGGACCAAGAGGTAGATGTTATACTTGCATATTTCAGTATTTCTGGTTGATTTGTGCCAAATTATGTTAGCATATTTTACCCCGAGCTGGGCACAAAACCAAAGACGGTCGGGGCCGGGCTTCTTCACGCCACATGCCAGGCAAATACGTTCAAGATCAGGCTACCTCGCGCAACTCTTTGTATGTAGATGACTAACAACCAGGCTTCGGAGAAAGACAGGAAACTGCTGTTGTTTATAACACAACTAACGTCTTGGATGTTGTAACATTAATGCTGACTGTTTTAATTACACAACTGGTCACAGATTATAAGGAATTATGCATGTTTCGGCTATATGCTATGACAAAATATATAACAGTTATTCAAGTTAATGTGAAGGACAATCATGTTGAAACGGTACTTTTAGACCGGGAAGCCTGAAATGATTTTGGTTCATTAGTTAAATGACAAATATAACGAGTGTAATTAGGCATAATTAAGTTAAATGTAAATATTGGTTTCTATGTATATGTGTAATTGTATTTGTAATATTAATTGTATTAATAGGTGCTGAAAGTATGAAATGTAGAAGTTCATGTTAAAACACTGTTCGGAGCCTGAGTTTCAAAAGTTACAAACTTGCACATTTTAGGAAAATAAAGCAGCTGGGTTGTCTCTCCACCTGCGTATCTATTGACACATCTGGAAGGGTATTTCTCTTTTGTCGCATTTGCCGGTAAGGTACCGTAACAGAAAGAGTGAGATGGAACATCTCACTGCACATAACTCGGGGAATTCCCTGATCCAAGATGACAGTTTGAAGAAGGGGATGAAGAAGCCCCAATGAAAATCCGCGAGATAAGTATGAAATGTTAAGGCACGTAAAATCGTATAGAAAGGCCATGAAGTAAATTGCAGGGGGCCGCGCACATGATATCGGAGAACTCAAGAGAGTCTTCATGTAATCGTGGGACAGTCTTCTTGCCGTCTCCATATAGTCACCATAGTTCAAGTTCAAGTTATTTATTAGAAAAGTGTTGGCCTGGTGCCGGTACAATGGGCCCGGCTTACAGGCTATATTTAACATTTTTTTACATTTGGCTTTGTTTATATATACAGTTTTTCGGTGTCTACAAAAAACCCATACGGTGACCATCTGTAGGTCACGAAGAATAGTTTTTTTTTGTCTTTTGTCTGTTTCGTCTTTGGCTTATATATACATATGTACATATTTACAAATTATATACAGACACATACACGCACGCATTCACCCACACACACACACTCGTACACACATACACACACATCTTCACTGGGCACACCAGAAATATGCGTCCCAGCGCACTACACTATTTACAGTTTTGACACTATATACACTGTCCCGCGGTGGCAGCTCCTGAATATTTTCCGAGGCGAGGGCCTCTGCCGGAACATGTATGTGGCTTAGGGACGAGGTTGCGTGGACGCGCATTAGTCGGCGAGCCGAGCCGCTTCTAGAACATTTTTATCCTAGTATGTTTGCGGTGCTTCGGCTCGCCTTTGCCGATGTTAGCGATCACGTCATTTTCGTGGTTCCTAATGCGCGTCCATGCCGCCATTGCTCTTTTGTCTATTGCCTCCGGGATGAACGGGATATGAGTTTCGAGGTGAAGAGTTTGGGTGGTGGTGAGGAGTGGAGCAGAGAGGATTTTTCTGAGGTATAGTCACCATACCGTCGTCATTACGGCCTTTATCCAGTACGAACCAGGTACTGTCTCAGGTGCTGCAATTAGACAATCTAGAAATGTCATTGTATGCATAAATAAAGCCACAATTCTTAGTCACCGTACGGTGTGCATGGGGCTGTTTAATTCAGTGCTGATGGGCAAAAGTGTATTTAGATATGTACGGGCGTCAACTGTTGACCGGGGAAAAAAAAAAAAAAAAAAAAAAAAAAAAAAGATCCTTAACTCAGAACCTAATGTTGTTGATGAAGTACCTCTTCACGACGAAAAAGTTGCTGTGTGGTACATCATTAGCGGAGAAAAGTTTCTCAGACTTCCAATATGCGACTGTAACCAGTTTTAGTATCTCCTTGCATAAGCTTAGCAAGTAAAGCCTTTAAAAGTAGTTTTAAAAATGTATGATTTCATCTGCGCCCTTCTATGACAACGGCACCGAGCGCCGAGGTTGCGGACAGGCAAATCACCGCGCAGCCGGTTCATAAATTATTTGTTTCCCCGGTAACTTGTCATTGTTAAGACCTACTGTTGGGGAATTTTGTAATTAAAGACCGCATGTTAGGTTGTGGTTTGACAAGGTACTTGGGGACTTCGAGTTAACGTCACAGCGCTTGCAGCCGTCCCCTCTGACTTAGAGCAACTGGATGGAATCCGGAAGATCCGTAGTTCAACTCCCGGCGCTAGGACATTGCATTTTTCAATCTGCTTCTACCTATCCAATATTGGTACTCATGTTGGTACGCCCATCATCCATTGTTGTCTTACGACTATTACCGTCTATTAGTAATTGGTTTCAGTCCCTAGTTTTACAATCATAAATGGACACGCATTTCTCAACTCGGCAGTGTGTTTTACTTATTCTAAATAGACAAATTTTGGGTAATTTTAAGCTCTATGAACTTCGAGCACCAGTTTACACATTTTTACTTTCTCTACTGGTAAGTAGGGGAAGTATTGTATTGCACCCAAAAATTCGATGTCGAGATTTCACCGGAAATGTATGTTTTGAATCAAAAAAAAAAAAAAATATTTTTAGAGAAAGGTCCGCGCGCGCGCGCGCGCGTGTGTGTGTGTGTGTGTGTGTGTGTGTCTGTATCAGTCTGTGGACAGCATAACTCAAAAACGAAAATTAGGTTAAAACCAAAGTTGATATTTAAGTTTAATGTCGTTCAAGGATGTGACACGAAGATTTTGAAGAAAATAGCCAAACCCTAAACTACCCTTTGCATGGACAATTTTTCGAAAATTTTATTTTCTTGAAAATGGCTCTAACGATTTTGATTAAAATGTCATATGTTTGAGATATTTTTATGGCAAATGCAATGTATATCTTGAATTTTCTGGCTATAGCCCCTGTAGTCGTATTTGAGTTTCGGAAAACTTAGGACTTTCGTGAAATGCATCATCGTTGTTCATTTTTTTATATGTTAAGTGTGCAAAGACAACAGAATCTCAAACATTTGACTATCGCACAAAGCCTACTGTATTCTAACATTCCCCTTGCACCTACAAGGAAATAAGCAATAAGATAATTTGTACAAATGTTTATCTTAAGTAACACGAAGAAGATATAGGAATAAGAGTTTGTAAGAATGGTTAGTACAAGAGTAGAGAAAGTCATGTGAGTGCAACACATCAGATTTTTTATTATTGTATCCAGGGGGAATTTATGACTCTTCAGAAGTGTTCAGTTTTATATGAGTAGTCAGATTTTAAGGTATCAGGGTTCAATTCGTTTGTCTTTCTGCAACAGGTATTTGCAACACTAGCCGTTCAATACTCTATTCTTTTATAACGGTCACATTACACCCCTGCTTTGTGTTTTCCATTTTAACCTGTCACTTAGCAGAACACAACAACACGTGGGTAACCAGCAAAAACTATGGGGAGCCTATACAGGTACGCACGCGTTCAGTTTGACAGCTGTTCCTTCTAATGTGCTGGAAATTCTAAATCTGAAAAATAAATCGGCTATCACAACAAAAATACCAGTTAGGTTGTAAATAATACAATTCTCTCACTTCACATAGTTACACAATGGTATTTCTATCGCGACAAAACCCCAAATTACGAGTAAATAATAAAACCAAACTTGCACGCAAGGGGCGTGTGGAATCTGAACCGTATGGCTCATAAGTTCTGTACTATTTGCTATCTGGTTTTGTATTGGATTATGCTCATGCAAAAGAAACTACTTAAAGTTAGACTTTTAACGTCTACAAACGGCTAATGCATTATGAAGGAATGCAGCTGATTTGCAGTCAAGAATGCCCAGGGTTGTATTCTGATTTATAACCTCCTCAAGGTACTCAACAGTATTGTTCTTCTTGCATTATGTTCCGTGGTTGGAACATCCAACTGCGATGTTTTCCTAATTCTTATCAAATTTTCGGCAATGTTACTAACTTCCAAGCGTTGAATGGACTTTACGAAAGCGAAGGATGATTTTCGCGATAATCCACAGCTGCATGTTAGAGCTATGAAACCATACAATATTTTTAAAACTACTTTTAAACGCTTTCCTTACCAACTTTATGAAAGGAGATCGTTATTTGAGTTCTGAGAAACGTAATATAGTTCTTAAGTACCCTTCATAATGAAAAAATTGGTGTATGGTGCACCATTAGCGGAGAAAGAGTCATAAGCCCAATTTTTTCCGAGTGATCAATTGACGCCCATACATAAGTGAATACAATTTTGTACCCCTCTTTGTTTTTAGAGAATTGACAGACAGGGAACGTGATTTCGACATTTTTTCAACAAGACTCTGCAACATCTCATACGCCAATCTCTGGAAGAGAATAAATGTGTTTCAGGACATAATTATTAGTAGAACTTTCTGGCCCCCTCGGTCCCCGACCTAACCCCTTGCGATTTCTATCTCTGGCTAACTTAAAAAATAAAGTGAACAAGACAAACCCACACACTCTAGAAGAATTAAAACAAAATATCCGCCAGGAAATTGCCAACATCTCTCAACGTGAACTACGGCGAGTGATGGATAGTTTCCTAAAGAGGTGCCAAAAATTTACAGACGACAGTGGCCACTTACAGCATTTCCTTTCATAAATTTCGTAAGTAAAGCCTATAAAAGTAATTTTAATATAAGTAATCTCGTGGGATATTTTGTCACAATGAAGCGGTTTTGTGGGGAAACATGAACACCCATCTTACCGAAAATAATCTTGGTTTCGCCCGAGAAACCGTTCTATACTTTCTGCATTACTCAGTGCCAACTGTGGTATCTCCCCAGGATCGGACAAGACAGACGTTGTACATAATTACACAAAATCCACAAATTATCATCATTTGTGTTTATTTTTTTCTTTCTTTCTTTTTACTTGATGAATCCAACTGCGACTGCATTTATAGAACTGAAATAAATCAGTACAATTTACGTACGTCTACATACAAGATTGTGAATGAACGGTCATCGATCCGTATTCCCTTTGCGGAGCGCGATGGCTATACAACTTTTATGTCGGTTAACTTGAATTTACATTGGCTACATGTCCAACGAGTTTTTGCAATGTTTGAGGTTATAAAACCAGCGTTTTGGATCTCAAGCTTTTAAATTTGAGATCCAGCTTGTCACTACATACAAAGAGAACGTGACCGATAAATCGTATATATTCGCACCATTCAAGCAGCTCCAAAATAAATGAAAACTTGCGTTTTCGATGCAATTTGTATACGATCGGTTTACATACACAAAATTCAATGTGAAGTTCCTTTCCTCTCCGCTTTCTTGCTGTATTACATTCATTTGTCAATGGAAATCAGTTAATTATTATAGAAGTGCATTTTGAAGCATTTGCACAATTTATAGCCCTTAATTTGAACACTTTTGGCTCTACTGGTAGTGCCTTACAGCTTTTAAATATTAGCTATTGTTTTTATTGTATTCTGTGGCCTTTTTGCTCACGAGCATGACTCAAACATATTTTACGAAGCTTGTGGGTAGGTTCTTTACACTAAAACAAAAGAATTTCATGTAAACATGTGTCCCAAATTCTTCATTTTTGATTTATTGAGCTTCAAACTATTAGTAATGAAAGAATGTTAAAATGGCACAATCCATTTTTGAGATACAATGAATCACAGCCTTCTATGAACGAGTGCATAGTTTAATGAAGTTGGGTTGGAACTGGAAAATCATTGAACGTAAACTTTCATTAATAAATTTATAGATTAATAACATAAAAACAAAGCATTTTGTGAAGTCTGCTTACATGAACGTTTTTCATTATTGGAGTGTAAAAGAGTTTTTTAATCACCGTTTATACTTATTAAAATGTGGCGGTGGTGGTGGCGGCGGCAACCGTGGCCGTGGCGGCGGTGGTGGTATCTATTGCCCAGGAACTTGATGTTAACCATTCCCCTTCTTGCTTCCCAATATAATTTGGAACCCAAAACCAGAAGATTACATTTTAGAACAGAACATTTTGAATGATGGTTTTCTTGCAGGAGTTTTCTGTGCTACATGAGATGCATTTGTTGTAATATGAATAGTAATTTTTTACAACTGCTTAACTCGTGACCAGACAAAGGAGCTTCGTCTTAAGTTATCGTACATGGAAACGAACCAGTTGTTCCAAGGAGAATTTGATTGTTTTACTGCTCTCTTTGTCTTTTAAATGTTGTTTTCATGTATGAGGGTGGCTTCATAATCATGGTAGTTGTTATTTACTCCACAACCCCTGAAGATATGTCTTTTGATACATGTACTTTTCACATAGTTGCCAGATGCCAGAGTGAAGCAATGTGTGACCAATCACGTTCCCAATTCTATTGACCAGTTTGCAATAGAAGTAACTAAATTTAGATCGGAAGGTCCCGCTATTATCTCCCTATTACTTTACCTCAGCCATGTGTCTCGATCTTATATATAGATGGAGCCATTGCGTGACAAACGCTTTGCAAACAAGCAGGGCATTTTGGACTGGATGTTTTCCATACGTGGGATATATGTATTGAAAGTAGATATGTATTATGATGCCATCCGCCGGCCGCTCCTCAGAGTTACTCAAGGTCAAGCTACCTCACACCACTGCTTACCCAGCGACAAGGAAGCTGTCAGAACAAAGCTTTTTAGACAGTTCTCGAAGCTGTTCATGTATCGAGAAAAGGTGTATTTTCCAGAGAATTCACCTGGGATATAATATCGAAAGAGCCCGGACAGTCAGTCGTTAAGTGTTGAAGGAGACAATGGTTAGTTTTAAGTGTGTGTGTGTGTGTGTGTGTGTGTGTGTGTGTGTGTGTGTGTGTGTGTGTGTGTGTGTGTGTGTGTGTGTGTGCCGTTAGTGTTGAGAGAGTTTCGTCAGAGATAGCTTTAAATATTTATCCGTCGTGTTGGACTTGATTGTTGTGTGAAGCACTTTTTAGTTAAGCCTATTTGACTGACTGTGAGTGTATCGTCGGAAGCAGTTTGTGAGAAGAGAGTAAAACTAAAAGACAGTGAAGTATATGTCAAGATTACGAGAGCACAGAATCGCTTTGAGTTACAAGATCATGACAAATTGTAGATTGTGTTAACAAAGAGGGATGTGTTTTGTGATTCAATTTTCAGGGAAATAAAGTGACAAAAAGTAACTGTAAGAGTCATTTATTAAATTGGTGTCAGGAGTGGGATTTGTCGCATTCTCAATTGTCGCAACATGGATACCATCTGTGAAACCTGGAAGACTACTATGACGAATGTTATACTTTTGTACTTTATGTTGACTCCGAAGTAAAACATTAACTTTCGCATTTCTTGCTTTTCCACATTAGAAACTTTGGGTGCTGACAATCGCTGGAAGGTTTTCAAACCTGTGCAAAGTGTTAAGGAGCGCAGCTTTGACGAATTCTCGGCGTAAAGCTGGAACAATAGTTACTACACCATTTTCCTTTCTGGCGCACGTGACCAACCGTTGCCGCAAGTTTTACTGCTGATGTTTCAACATCGTCCATTTGTTTTTCTATGTTCAAATATAGACATCGATGAGTAAACCTTAAAACAATTGTATTGGCTGCGAGTGAAATTGCTGGGTTCGTGCTCGAATAATGTTACTAATGGCTTCAATACATGCAAATACAAATTAAACGGCTGCTTTATCAATACTTTTTCCAATCAGTAATTTTAATACTGCATGAAGTTTATTAATAATTACATTTCATAAAAGCGCGCTCTCTCTCACGTTCTCTATCTCTGTGCCCTTTTTCGTTAGTCAAGGAAAATTTATTTGTGTAGTTGTACGAAATTCAAGGACTGATGTTTGGGTAAGGAAGCAGACGTAAATGAAAATTCTTTGTTGGCGTTCAACGTGGAAGAAAATGCTGATTTAATGCTTAGGGGAGAAAGTTCAATTACACGCAAAGTTGTGAAAAAGATACAGCAAATAGAGAAAATGTGCTTCCAATAGATATTAGAAATTGTAATGGTTATAGTTTTACAATAACCAATTAGGAGAGGTAACTTCTTTTTGTAATGTTTTATATAGACGGGTACCATCTACGATGTAGTAAGGGATGGCAAGATTCGTTTTAGCCGAGCTGGATCAGCGGTGAGCCTGAATAACTCTTTTCGTCCACTATTAGTATCTCGGACGCCGTACCGGTCAACGAATAATTAAATTAATTACTTCTATAGATCCACATTAAAGTGTTCGTTTTTATTTGAATGTATAAACACACAAATTCAATGTATAAACACAAAATTACACAATATCATGACTTGGCATCCTTTTGAATCACACTACGGGGTCCACAATTCCACAAACACGGACTATACATTTTCATAAGTTCATATTCTTCTCTCTATTTCGTGCCGTTTCGTAGAGTATATACTTATTCTGTACGTCGTTATTTTGCACTCTTGTACCACCACAAATGTTTGTCTGAAAAACACTTTATACAGACAAATTACTAAATTTCTGCGGACATTGTCTTTTTCGATGTGACGCCTACCCAAGCCATTGAAAGAAGACAATTGAATCTTCACTTTAACAACTATATTTACAATTCTTGAGTTTAGGAGGCCTTTCTGCCAGCTCTATAATTTTGTATTAGATTGTTTTACAGGGCTTACATAGAAATATCGCTTCATGTTTTAATGCATCAGGTCTCGGAGTGATTTTTAGGAATTACATTGTGACAGTAACTTTTCTGGTACATTTGTTGGAATAGGTTTCACATTTAACGCCTGAGTCGCATGGATGGACTGCCATCACCCAGTGACATTTTACAGTAAAGGCAAATATGTATGTCGATAAATATATCGGAATAATTACTGCCAACTACACCGCTAAAAATAATAGAATGTTTTTCATTAATTATACATGGAAGTGGTGTATGTTCATTGCTATTCACGAGTTTATTTTATAAACACGTAAACATTTAAAATCCCAGTCATGGGAAATGACCATAATTAATGCTTACCCGACGCATGGGAATGCTTGTGTGTATTTGATCCTAATACTGCGTCACACATTCATTTTTTATGGCTTTTAACCAATCAAAATAGCAAAACTTGATTTTTGTGTTGCAAAGCTACAGAGGGATTCAAAGCATGCTTTCCAGTAGAACGGAGACCGCTATCATAACCATCATGAGGGGTGGAGATGCGAGGGGAAAGTCATTAATTAAAGGCAATTATAGGATAATGTATTATTAACTTGGCCTGCCTACAGAGTGCCTATAGATTGCACCTTTGTTTTCTCTAGTATCTACTTCATAACATGCAAGCCCTTTTACATCCGATCATCTGGTAATTTGCTACTCATTTATGAACCATTTTTGCATACACAGTACCGAGCCATAGACATTTTGAACTAGACTGATGGAATAAACCATTTTTAAATTATTATATTCCACAATCATTTGCTACTGCCAGGAGAGTCAATGATGTAGAAAAGTAACTTGAGTGGACTTTCCCCATTTTGTCACACTACCAACAAAATGTGTTGGAATGGGTACCATCATGGAATTGCACAATTAAACATGGGCAATGAGGAACTTGAAGACGATGACTATTGTACCAGGAAGATGTGTAATACATTAAAAACCGATTTAAAAATAATATATCTGATTACGTAATTGTGAGTTGCCACGTGGTATTCACTTTACATTAAATTCAGACACATATCTACATACATTCACACTCCTATTCATATTTTCAGCTTCTAGGGAGGTAAGGGAATGATCCTAGTTGAATAAAATTCCTCTCTCCAGCCGGGAATCGAACTCGGGACCCCACGTACAGCTGGTAAGTGACCCACGGGACCGGAATCTTTCTTTTGTTTATTATGCGAACAGGAATATACTGTTTCTGGTAGATGATTGGTCGGAGATAGTTACTATTGGAGCCATTGCTGCAATGCATTTGTGCATAGGAACAAATAGTGCCTCACCACTGCTAAATGTATATTTAAATTTTTATTTTTCTAAGAGACTGCTGGGATTACAGCGCTAAAAACTGACATTGAACCTTTCTGGTTGGTTTAACATATGGGTTTTAAAAATTACTAACTGGCTTAACCAGCGTAACACGATTAGCTGTTTAAATCCCGAATGGCAATTTAATGAATATCATTGAACGCTCCTCACCTACTCTAAACTTTTTATGCAGTGCTGAATCCTTCCCTTTACCACTTAGAATTGTTATTTCATAAACCCCATGGCGCTCGTATAAATGCATCAAAAATCACCTGATCCATATGGAAATAGTAACGCCATATGTCTGAGATATTTTTAAGGCAAATGAAATATTTAATTTTCTCGCTATAGCTCGCATGGTCCTGTTTACTCTTTAACTTTTGCATAGTCAAATCTTTTAAAGCTTTCAAATTCCGTTCTCTTTGCACAGCTAACATATATACAAATGAATAACGATGTTCCATTTGACGGAAGTATAAGATTTCCAAAACTCACACAAATAACAAGGAATATCTCCGAAATGTTTCCCTACAAAAACAATTTATTTAGAAATAAATTGTGTTTTAGCAGGATCCACATTTTTTGCATAGTAAGATTTGGTCTATCTCTTAAAGCTTACCAGTTATGATAGGGTCATCCAGAGTAAATAGGGATATATGGGCTATCCAAGATATACATTTTATTTGTCATAAAAATATCTCAAACATATGGCGTTTTAATAAAAATCGTTAGACATTTTCAACAAAATCAATTTTAACCGACATTCTCGTTTTTAAGTTATGCTGTCCTCTGACAGACAGACTGACACACAGACAGGCACATACACACGAACCTTTTTCATATACTTACATAGAGAAAATAAAATGGTATGAAGCTTGAGTGTGAAGTATCCTTGGATACTGTAATAAAATTGCGTTTGGAAATATTAAAAGAGTTCTTAACCGTTACCCGTCCATATCGTACGGGTAAAATAGAAGATATGTAAGTTTTACAAATGAGTACGCACTGGTCAAGATAAAGTAATGGACGATTTAAGTTTCGAGCTGTAGGCTTTTAAAAGTTCCACAATTAAATGTAACAAAAATGAGTGGTAGATCAGAATAAATTCCTTGGATACCTCATTAATAATGTGCGGCGCACACCAAAGAACGGTCGTGGCCAAGGTACTTCATGCCAGACGCCGTGCGTATCAAAGGCGCTTAAGGTCAAGCTTCCCATACCACTCGCCAGAGCATACACGCGATAACAATCAGTGCAACAGAACCAAGTGAGGTTTTCGAGATTATTCGCGAAGTCGCCGGCGGCCGGCGTATTTGTAGAGGTTCCAGAAAAGGTGAAGTTTGACAAAGTTCCGTGTTATGTCATCCTCGCTGTACAAGGAGGCGAGGCGACGAGAGAAGAGTAAGTAGTTACACACATGAATCGTCGCAGCAGGCAGTGTTAGGTGTGCGTGTGTGTGTGTGTGTGTGTGTTAGTGTGTCAGCTGTGTGTGTACGATCGAAAGAAGGATAGCGAAGTAGCTAATGAGTGCTTACTGAACATATCATCAAAGTTTGAGGAACAGAGAAAGTGGAGAAAGACAGAAAGAAGTGAGTCTAGATTACGCGAAGAAAACAATTGTGAGTTGTAATATTACGAAGGACTGAATACTGTGTTAACGTTAGTAAAAGAGAACTGTGTATTTGCGCAAAAGTTTTGAAGCGAATAAAGTGGCAGAAAGAAGTACTTGGACTGGACTTTTATATTTTGCAACACTTGCGTCATGAGTGGCATTTATCAAATTTTGAAATTTTGTTACATTGGTGTCAGAAGTGGAAGCTGTCAAATTTATTCAAATAAATATTTCTAAAATAAATGTTTTTTTAAGAACTGTCCAAATCCTGAAATTTCTGTTGAATGAACCGTTATCACATTCGCATTTACTTCTTTTAAATGAAGTCAACAATAAGTATTTGTGAGGTTAGGGCGATCACTCGTATTCAATCGCGTTTCTCGGCAATCTGACAGTCTCTCTCATCTGTCTGAAACCAAAGTTTTCTTTGTGACCCACGAGTGGGGCGTGGAGAAGTATTATCTTGAAGACGTTGTTGCAGCCACTTGGGGTTAGCCACGTTTGTCTAGAGAGCCATAAAACTGTTCACGAGGACTGCCCAAGTTCAAATCATCCACGACCAGCACAAGCAATCAAACCTCTTGAGCCGAAACTCTTTTAACAGATACTTTAAACCATGTTAACACTATACCAAAGCCTAATAAGTGACAGTTATATTTTTACTTTCTGTACTACGTTTAGTCGGGATTTCACCGGAAATATGTAGGAAAAAAAAAAAAAAAAAAAAAAAACACACATTTTTAGAAAAAGTTCCGCGTGTGTGTGGGTGTCAGTCTGTGTGTCAGTCTGTGGACAGCATAACTCAAAAACGAAAAGTCGGTTAAGAACCAAAGTTGGTATTTAAGTTTAATGTCTTTCAAGGATGCGACACGAAGATTTTGAAGAAAATAGCCCCATCCTAAACTACCGTTTGCATGGAATATTTTTCGAAAATTTTGATTTTTTTGAAAATTTCTCAAACGATTTTGATTAAAGTGACATGGTTAAGATATTTTTATCACAAATGAAATGTATATTTTGAAGTTTCCGACCCCATCTAGTCCCCGTACTTCAATTCCATATAACATTTTTGCTTCGACTACCATACTATATACATGTTCTAGCCAGTTGACATTTAGGTATACCCTTTAACTGCTGCCAATACTCCTTTCCCTTTTGTTAAAGTAAACTTCTGTTTCTCCCATTTTCCTCCCCATCCATTTTGACCGCAAAAGATATACATTCTCTAAACACTTTATTTTCTTTACCTTCTTTCTTCCACTTGTCGTACTTGATCAATTTTGCCCCTTTTTTAAATAGAATAATTTGAGTCTTCTCCTCTTTTACTGTTAAGTTCCACTGGTTATAAAACTTGTCTATTTACTTCAAGGATTGCTTAAGACCAATTGTTGAGATAGTTCTAGAAATAAATTGTCTGCAAATAATAGCCCCGGGATTGTGACATTGTATATTACTGGCAAACATTTATCGTTTTTTTCCCCCGTTACCTCAGTATGTCATACTCTCTCTGTCTCACAAAGAACTGCTTGCGACGATACACTCGCAGCCACTAAGACTGATTTAGCTCTGCACTTAAAAAAAACTGCTCTCGTACTTTGTCGCCTTTATAGTCTAGGCGAAGTGCCGGGAATTCCCTGGAAAATACGGCTTTTCTCAAAACTTCTCGTAAACTAGCCGACAGTCGGAAGCTCCTGGAATCGTCTAGAATTGGTCTTTGTTGCAACCTGCTCCGTTGTTACCTTGTTTATTCGCTGCAAAATGGGTCGATCTCAGCTCTGTTTGACACGCGGCGGGTGCGGCGGACAACAAAGGAAGGTCGGGCTAAGCTACTTTACACCACATTCCAGGCCAGCGAGCAAACAAAGGCACTCAAGGTCAGGCTGCCTCGCGCGACTTTGTATATCCATGACTAACAACAACCAAGCAGCAGCACAAAGGGTTTTCCAAAGCCTTCGAGAACTATACGGTAGCCGGCGTGTCTTTAAAAGTTCCAGAAAGGACCTGTGACACCATTCCCGCTATATAAGGAGGCGAGGAAACAACAGAGGATAGAGTTCTTGAGTTGGTCAGTGTGTCAGTGAGATAGCTGTGAAAAATAGTCGTGTCGAAGTGAAGAAGCTGGAGTGTTTGTATCGTCGAAGTTAGTGTTTGAGAAACAGAGAAAGTGAAGAGAGACAATAAAACAACTGAACCGTTTTGTCACTGCGTGTGTGTGTGTTTTCATTTACTCACACAAAGATAGCGCTTCGTCAAGTATATTTTTTATCCGTTTTATGATAAGTGAATAGTTTTCTGTTTATGATCTGCACATCTTGCTATACTTATGTTTTTATTTGCTCCGTAAGTTGCCCTATGCAGACAACAAATGGAAGCTAATTTTGTTTCTACGCCTTATCAGAGACTGGATGGTAGCGGAAAAGGCGGCGCGGTCAACCTTAGAGCTATGTCCAGCTGAGAACTCTTCGTCCCGGCTGGAAGTGTGTCTTGGACTGTAAAATACAATCATCCCAGTGGGGTCTTCACACAGAAACTTGATTATTCTAAGAGGTGTCGAGGTTCTACTGCATCCATCCTGCACGCTCTCATGGGAAGTTTTTCCTGTCGCTACCAGAGACTTTGTCCCATTCAGGGCCTGTATTACGATCTCCGGTTACTAGCCACGGTTTGTTACCTCTCAGTTATCGCTAACTGTTAGTTAGGCTCGGTGCCTCGTATTACGAACTCAATTTGACTGTAGGTTTGTTACCCTGAAGATTATGATGCCCTGAGAGCAGTTGGTAACATTTTCCACTAGGCTTTTGCTGTGTTTGCAACGCTATCTCGTGGGTAAAGCACACAGATGTGTGTGATGGTTTGAAGATTTGTACACATTGCATAACCTAAAAATAGCTTCTGTTTTATTCACTATCCATTCAGAGCCTTGAAGTGCTTTGAAGAAGCGCAAAATCGTTGTGTCCACAATGAATATAATGCAACGTTTACTATTTAAAAGGTAATCGTTCTGCCCACAATGAATAACATGCAACGTTAGTTAAAGATAATGATCTTGTTCCGCGTGTTTTTGGACTTGTGTACCTACATATTGTATAGTTTTCCGTGTATTTTCTGTTCGCAAAATGTGTAATTTGCCATGCTCCGTTTATTACATTTGCGTTAGTTAAAACGTGGTGCCGATGTAATGAAAATCGCACAAGACATTGTATTGTTTGTGTCAATCCACTACACTTACTTGGCTCTAGAATTATATTTCCCTAACCTAATGCTCATCAAGAAATACGTCCAATTTATGTTGATTTAATTTATTTCATTTTAAGAATGTCGGGAATACACAAATATGCTGGTATAATGTTATATACGTGCTGAAAACTGCCATTCTGTCGTAAATTCTATTCGATGCCTTATTTCCGCTAAAATTCTGGATGTCGAAGCTTTTGATAACCTGTATATTTGTTGGAACTCTTCCACGTTCACTCCTTGAAATTATCTTTGCGCATTCTGAATCTCTTCGCTCTTGTATTAAATAAATAATGAGCCAGCATTTCATCTTCAGAGTCGCTGTGGACATACAATTGTGATAGGAGGTACGCCATTTTTGTGTGTGAAACACGAGTAAACTCCAAGTTAACGCACTAACCCCTACTTGAGGTTGCGGTTAGTGTACCTCCAGAAATAACCCTCAGTTAACCCTTAACCGAAGGTCGTAATACTGACATCTGGGTGTAACTTCAAGTTAACTGTTAACCGAAACCTTAACCGGAGATCGTAATACAGGCCCTCAGACGATACCACATTCATAGTGTTGTCCGCCCTCTTGACAAGCCCCTGCACCTAAACCATAGATTATGTTGGCATTGGTCAGCGACCCCCACCCCCTCGTTCGTTTAATCCACTCTTTCTGTGAAACAACGCTTCTTTTAAAACGTAAAACATTACATACTTCTTACTATTATCTTCTGGTGTAATTTTTTCATAAAACTTTCATTATTACATGGTTCCTATCACTGAACTACATGTAGTATACGTGAGGTAGTGTAAACCCTAAGTGGTAGGGGTGACATTCTGTGTATTATTGACTTTCCATCTGTGTCTTGAAAGTCAAATGAATCGATGTTTCTCTCTCTCTCTCTTTTTTTTTCTCTTGCTAGGTTGGAATCATTTGGCTGCCTATTCAAACGTGAATTCAAAATGCTTGATGTTTCCAAAATCCCATTAACCTGAGACAGAAAATAAGAGGCCAGAGCTATCATTTTGCCAAAACATTACACCACCCTTTCGTCCTATTTGTTTGGATTAAGGGTAGCTAGTGATTAATAAAACTACCAAATTTATACATACTATGAAGAATTGGTTTATTAAATTTCAAGTTCGTTAGACTTAGCCTTTCATAATCAACCCTTACCGTCTTACTCTCAAAGGCTCCATCCCTCATTTGCAGACATAAAGCACGGAACTGGACAGCCCACAAGTTGCTCAGAGAAGGGATGAAGGGGGTAACGCCTTAGGGGGTGAGTCAACCACCTTATGCCAACAGGTTGTGCGAGTGGAGTTCAGGATGAGTCCTTAATCCTTTCAGAGGATGGCAAGCTTGACATAGCCTGGACGCATTGGGATAGCGTCAAACTTGCTAATTCTTTCGCTTTGGATTCTGTCACGTTGAACCTACAATAAACAACTCATAAATGTGGATCTATAAATATAAGAGTGATGTCATTTCTATGTGTTCAACACTCCTGTAAGAAAAGAATATGAAAAAAAAAAAAAAAAAAAAAAAAATTGCTACTTTAAATGTGCCCAGGGCTACGGGCTATCGATTTAATAAACAACATATCAGTTTCCATGAATAAAGATTGAAAGAAAACAGAATAAAACGTAAAATATTACAACGAAAACAAGCTACGGTCCGTCCAAAATCAGTTTTTTAATTTTAGATTATTGGCCACAGTATTAATAGTGTGATAAAACAACAAAATCAGTCCAGTTACTTTTCCACCGCTTTATTTTCCTCAAACATTTTGCACAATTGTTTTCTACTGACGTTAACACGGGTCTTTCGTGATATTACAACTCACAAACTGTTTTCTTCTCCTAGCCTTTCAGTGTCTTTCTTCACTTTCACAAATAGTCGCGCGAGACAGTCTGCCTTTTTTGTGCACCGCGCCCGGCGTCACAACATTTTAGGCTGTGGCGTAAATACTTATAGGATAGCTTTAGTGATTTGATCCTCTCGGTCTACCAGATAATTATGCTGAGGTTCCGCAGTGCTAATTACCTCATTAAAGCGTTTTCGAACGGCTTAGCCTACAAGAATAGACAATCTCTAACTTCCAGCTTTACTACTTGTAGAGTGCTGTAGTTCAGGGCAGCGTGCAGTTGTTTTTTGCACTTTTGTTGCTAAATTGCAATCAGACACTTGAATATGTTACACACAGTCCTTGTCAAAATTTTGAGAGTTTTTTGGACTACGAGGATGAACATTTTATAGCACTTTCATAATGCAACCACGCTTCTTTCAATGTATATTACAAGAATACATTCAAAATCTGTTCTGAATGGGCAGTAAAGCATAAGTGGTTGGTCATTTTCACTCTCTGACACTAACACCAAATGGCCGTGTTCTACGCATGCGCCAGTCTCCAGTAATGAGAACACCAATAACAATACAGTACATTGTGACTGATACAGTTGAAGATGAAAGCACAAAAGAATCAAGAATGACTTTGTTTCAACATAATTATTTAATTTCTCAGCAAACGTTTCCGAGGGTATAAGGCTATGGAGGAAAACATAGAAATCGACTCAAAGTTTGACGCAAGTATATATTAGGAAACGACCGTCTTAATTACCATTATAGTTAAGTTTCATATGACAATTTATGTTCGACCATATACCTAATTTTATAGTTGAAATATTGTAAAATGTCCTACACTCACTAGCAACAATGATCTATATATTGCACTAGTTCTGCGCAGGCGCTAAACGATCGATTCATTTCCAGCACGTCACAGAACAACTGCAATGATGGAAATGATAACCTTTGAATGCTACGTAACATTAAAAAATAGAAGGCAAATTGAATATATTAGTTTCAGACGAAACTTCATTTCATATATGTTATTTATTGTACAATTAGTGTAATTAGTTTGCGGGACTGTGCTTAATGCAATATTCTTGGAAGTTTATGCTGTATTGAGGTTAAGTTGTGTGTTTGTCCGACATTTTAACGTTTTCTAAACTCGCGCTAGATGCGCTTCGAGAATTAATCGATATTGCGCTTTGCTATTGCTGCATGGGAAATTCTCTGATTGGTGGAACACTTATCCTTGAATGAAAATTGGATTGTTCGATTGAACACCAGTCCTTTAATGAAAGTTTGAACTTAAGGAGGTACATTAAAGGATCGCTATCAGACTTATAATTAATAAATTTGGGTATGTATTTAGTAAGTGAGGATCATAGCTCTGTTAGCCGTGCCCACTGTACCTCTGATGAACAATAGGGATGTTGATACAATGAGTTCAAACAGACCACCATATCGCATCTGCTATCGTTTGGTGGGAAAAACAGAGTTGAGTTTTTGTGAGGCGGACAGTGGAGTTGACTATACAAATGTTTGCATCCAATGCATCAAAGCCAATCAAGCAAGAGGGCCATCTATTACGTCGATATCATTAAGATGTGCCGCTGGTCCCATTTCCTGCCCAGTAAGCACTCAATTAGGGGGACCTTGCCATTGTTCTGACATGACTAATGTATGGTAGCTATCATGGTCCGAGATCGATATCAGCCAGGATCATTGTCACCTGTTTGTCCCCCCCCGCGCGCGCGCGCAGGCCCAGTTTTTGGCTGCACAAGGCGGTTAGCACTAAATAACACAGCCCGCGGGGAAATAATATTCACCGGAGAGCGCTCTTTGTTTTGGGATACAACCTTGTTCCAAAGATTGTCTGCGTGTTGGACACTGTGTTCACTCGCTGGCCTGACAATAGAGGTCAGCACAGGGCACGTAGCCCCGAGCGTCACCAGTTACAATGTCCTCACAGCCTGTAACATCACGTTACATGCGTTTACACCATTATTAAACTCCATTGGCCCTTTTTTTATTTATTTCGTTACTTTATAACGTGATAGATAGAAGAAAGGGCAATTGAACCAATGACAATAATGAAGAATGTAAATATAGACACGGAAAAAAGTACAAACCCTGGAAGTAAAATAAAAATAAATAAACCTATTAAATCCTTTTAGGGCACGAGTCTTCTACTATTGTAGGGGTTAATTCAAAGACTCCCTCAGGGCGAGCTAGTTTCTGGGAGCTCCACCTCTTCTAACATCTTCCTCACTCTTCCTATTTCTACCTTAAGTTAGTTGTCTTAATTTACCCCCACTTCACTTTATCGCACACTTCTCTTTACACTGAGATCCCATTATTATTCTGAAATTTAGTACCCATCTTTGCCTTGATCTCCCTACGCTTCTATTCCCCTGTCTCAGATCCCACACTGTCGTCTCCTACGTCCATCTTGACTGGTTCATCCCAACTACGTGCCCCCCCCCCCCCACAGCTCTATTTGGTTTTCCTGGCTGTTATGGCTGCATCTTCCATGCCTATTTTTTACCTCATTCTGGATCCCATCTCTACAAGTTGTGTCTATCAGTTTTCTCTTCATTACTTCTGAAATACTTTGATTTACACTTCAGACGCTGGTTCTGGTCTTTGTTTCTGGAAAATGGTTAACAAACTTTATGAAGGCTTCTGTGAAATAGCTTCGCTAGCTTGACAAACAGGTGGTCGATGTTTTGATTGATGGGTTTTCTGTAATATTCACATTTACTTGTTATGAAACGAACGAAATATTGTTAAAAGTGGTTTTCATTTAATGATGCTTCTTCATCAACACGGTTTAGGGCACCTAGCCTGTTCTGACTCCAAACTCTTGCTCCTTTCATCTTTTCCTTGGCCGTCGTGTTTTTTTTTTTTTTTTTAATGCTTTTTTGTGTTGTGGTATCATTGTTCTGTTATAATTGGGATAGCAATTGTTTTATATAGTTTTATTACTGAATCATTTCTTGCTTTACTCTTCAAAGTTCCTTTTATTGTACCTGTTATTTAATTTTTAGTAATATCTGTTTCTAATCCCTCTGTTATTTGACATCCGAGGATGTTACGCTTTGATACTTGTTTAATAGTTATATTTTCTAAGACTATTTTGAACCGGCTTTTGATCTTCTGCGAAAACCATGGTCTACTATTCTTATCGCTGAATTAATTCTTGTTTCCATGATCTTATCATGTTTATATAAATTAACAACAGTGGTTGACATTGGACAACATTGTCTGACCCGTTTTAAAAATCAGTAATGCTTCTCGTTTATTTACCATTATTTTGTTTCACAATACAAGCTTTTAATTACAATTATTAGATGTTCCTTTGCTCTCGTAATATTTCCCAAAGCTTTAATTTAGATATAATGTGAAAGGCTTGTTAATAATCTATAAAGAGAATGTGTGTTTCTAAATTTAGTTATTTTTGTTTTTGTATTATTTAACAGAGAGTATATTATCAACGTAGCTTCTGCTTTTCTGTACGCTGTCTGTTATTTAATTTTGCTATTGTACTAATCATGACAACGAGATGTCATTATGGAAATATTCATCACCACGAGGGAAGCTGACATTACAAATGAATGATGACAGACATGAATAGTTTAACAGAGATATTTAAGCAGTAATTATTAATATTGCTGGCCTGCACAGGTGCTAAAATATTTTTAATGGAAAATCCCAGCTCCGGAGCATGCAGTATTTGTACTGTTATGAAATTAATTAAGTCCAAATCCCCAACAATATTAATATTGCAACATCCAAGACATTAGCTGTTATTAATACTTGATATGTTTCTTGTCTTTCCTACATTGGTATATCCTGCATGCCTCAAACTGTTCATTCTTCCCCTGCGGCAGCGTGATGACGTCACACGCTGAGCTCGTCTTCAGTGCGAGCATGTTCAGCGGTGTAACTTAACGTCACCTCTGTACTACCAGTCCTCCCAAGATCCAATACGACTTGAAATTGTGTCATATGCAAGCATTCATGATGGATGAGCTCTTGTTAAAGCTTCATTTTCGCGTATTTTTCCTTAAAATGACAACTGAAGGCTTTGAAAGGGTCAATCGAATAATTTGTCATGCATAGAAGCATTAATGGCAGCATCGGTTATCAGAATTAACGATTGTTTCGTGTCTGCCAAAATTCGTGGATAAAAAGCATATTCTTAGGTAGTAAACCCACCTGATTATCCAAGTTTACTAAATTAAAACAAATCTAACGCTTACTTTGAAAAAAATAGATGTGTTATTGATTGATTTTTACAAGCTAACAATGATGCATGGCAGTCGTATTTCTCATTGATAAGTTAAGGTCAAATATCTGGCTTAGAACTGCTTTTTCATTAGACAACTGCAACTTGTCATTGTGAAATACAAATATAAACCTTAAAAAGCTCCAAGGAACCACGCCCAACTATAATAAGACACATCTGACTATAGGCATATGATTGATTTGGTTTTATACTTTGTAATTTCTGCATTTGGCATGAGGATAGGTTGGGTAATATATAGGTATTCATTTATTAAACAGAATTAAGACAACTGAATTGTTAAATGCAGCTCACAAAGGTGTTAACATTGGTAAATGTATCATTTCACCAATTTTACATTAGAAAATAACTAAATATAAAATGTGATATATTTCCGGTGAAATCTAGACATCGAATTTTTGGGTGGAGTACAATACCTATTTCCTTCTACTTACCAGTAGAAAGTACCAAAGCATTTCTAGAAAAACGTCCGTGTGTGTGTGTGTTTGTGTCTGCCTGTCTGTCTGTCTGTCTGTCTGTCTGTGGACAGCATAACTCAAACACGAAATGTCGGTTAAGAACCAAAGTTGGCATTTAAGTTTACTGTCTTTCAGGGATGCGATACGAAGATTTTGAAGAAAATAGCTCCACCTTAAACTACCCTTTACATAAAAAATGTTTCGAAAATTTTTATTTTCTTGAAAATGGCTCTAACGATTTTGATTAAAATGTTATATGTTTGAGATAATTTTATGACAAATGAAATGTATATCTTGAATTTTCTGGGTATAGCGCCTGTAGCCGTATTTACTCTGGACGACTTTTGCATAACTGGTAAACCGTTACAGATAGACCAAATCATACTATACAAAAAATGTAGATGTTGCTAAAATACACAATTTATGTCCAAATAAATTTTCTTGTAGGGTGAACCATTTCGGAGATATTCCTTATTATGTGTGTGAGCTTCGGAAAACTTAGAACTTTGGTGAAATGGATCATATTTGTTCATTTTTTTTATATGTTAAGCGTGCAAAGAGAATGGAATCTCAAAGCTTTAAAAGATTTGACTATCGCACGAAGTCTATTGTATTCCAATATTCCCCTTGCACCTACAAGGAAATGCGCAATAAGATAATTTCTATGTGATTGCAACACATCAGATTTTTGCTTGTAGTTACTCAGTTCAGACACACCTTTCCTAAATGTTTTATTTGTTTAGCAAGCCTCAAAATCTGTAAGAGATATCTGTATATGGAAGTGTTGGTTGGAATGCAATAGTTGGTCTAGTTAGTATAGTAATTTGCCATTGTTAGAGAAGGGTTCGTAACACGTTTTTTGGCGTTGGAGGAGGCTGTGAATAGAGGTAGGTAACTACGTGGTACAGGGATCAAGTAGTACAAGCGACTATCTTGTCTCTCAGTTAATATGCCGCACTACACATCAAAGCAATCCTACTCCATATCCATTGAGCGAACGTGCAGTAATTAGGTATTGATTAGGAATGGATCTAACAGTACGTCGGTATCCCACAAACTCCACCAAATATATTCACAGTTACGCAAGTATCTACATGAAAGGTGAGTTTAAAAATCACCGCCCTTTCTCTACATCCTTTAAAATCGCGTGTGGCTTGAGTGTTAGCTATCTGAAGTTACATTAATATTATAAACACAGAAAGGTGTGTGTGTGTGGGGGGGGTAAAGCCATAAACCATTCTACTCATTTTTATGATAATTATTTCTTCCATAATTGAAAATTTGTTATTCTATACACCAGAAATGGGTGAAGTAGTATTTGGAGGTTGCTTTCGGCCTTTTAGCTAGTCTGAGCATGTGTGTTTTATTTATTATTTTAGCTTTCATATGTGGAATTTGTTTCCTGTAAATTCTTTGGAACAAAATATATTGTGACTTTTGGTGTGGGTGTGAAGTAAAGTAGACAGATGTAGTCGAGATAAAGAAACACTTTTATTTCCGTAAACAGTAACTTTGTACACTCGTTGCAACAAGAAAGTCTTTTCCAATTCTCCAACAGCACGGCTCCGAATTCGTAACACAAAGAACTAACTCTTCTCCGTCGGCACAACTCTCCACATCGTCTGTCCGTCTCCGTCGGCACGACTACTCAACCTTCACATACGTCTGACTGACTCTTGTCGCACTTTACCGCTATTTTATATCTCCCAGGCACTATTCTGGAAAGTTCAGTTATTCGGTGGAATACAAAGAGGAAGGTTCCAGAAGCTTCTATCCTTTTCTCTCTTTCGGCAAGCGCCCCAACAATGCGGCCATTCTCTGTCTCTTTCCTTCGGCTCCTTTGCGGTAGTGCCGACAATAATGCGATGGGTGACACTGCGGTTGTCGGCAATTAGATGCGGCGGGCGCGGTGACACTGCTCCCTCCTCAGAGCTGGTCGTCCCGACCAGCACTATCACTGCGGCATCTCCCTTGCGCCCCGCTGGACTAACCCATCGAACCTCTTCTCCAGGAGGCACGATCCTAGGTATCGCTGTTGGATAGTGTCCCTTGGTCCGGGTAGGACGATGTATGCCATCCTGCTTCGAAATTCTGCAACAGTACCGCCGGTCTTGACGGTCCCTCGTCCAGTTACCTTTCTTCCTGGTGTGTTGACGGGCCATCCTGCGCACTTGGAAACGGCTCATTGGGTACCGTGTCCGCCGACCTCTCTGGCGCACCTTCGCAGCCACCTTGCTTCCGATGGGTCTGGCAACAAACCCCGCCACATCCGCGCGAGTCGCGTCCACCACTGCACTCGTGTTCACTCGTGCTCGGCACGGCCTCTCCTGTATCCTGCCGTCCACGATGATGTCCACCATTCTTCCGTTCACGGCACTATGCGTCAGGTGCTTGGATGGCTCCGACGGTCCTCCCATGTCACACGCCAAGTCGGTTCTCGCGTGTTGCTCGCCTGCTTGTGCGCTTCCCTGCTGATCGTCCTCCACGTCATATCCTGGTTGGTTACGTACCCGACACACTCCTCCAGGGGATCCTCGACGACGTCCCTGAACTGCCCCTTTGTCTTCCCCGAGACGGACACTTTCGTTATCTGAAACGGGCGCAACTGTCGCCTCGGCCACTAGGTGCTCCCTCCCCGGGTCTGTGCTATTCCGTCTGCCCCTGGCATCCAGTACTTTGACGCTCTCGTCAACTCTTACTACCAGGGCGCCAAGACGTTCCCCGTCGTCCTCCACGACGTCCACATGCTGGCAGAGGTCTTCCACCTTTTCGCCGAGTTCTTCCACGCCTTCCGTCACGCCAATCAGTTCGCCGAGTTGTTCCACGTCTTCCGTCATGCCAATCAGTTCGCCGAGTTGTTCCACGTCTTCCGTCACGCCAATCAGTTCGCCGAGTTGTTCCACGTCTTCCGTCACGCCAATCAGTTCGCCGAGTTGTTCCACGTCTTCCGTCACGCCAATCAGTTCGCCGAGTTGTTCCACGTCTTCCGTCACGCCAATCAGTTCGCCGAGTTGTTCCACGTCTTCCGTCACGCCAATCAGTTCGCCGAGTTGTTCCACGTCTTCCGTCACGCCAATCAGTTCGCCGAGTTGTTCCACGTCTTCCGTCACGCCAATCAGTTCGCCGAGTTGTTTCACGTCTTCCCTCACATCATCTGGAACGGGCGCAACTGTCGCCTCGGCCATTAGGTGCTCCCTCCCCGGCTCCGCGCTATTCCGTCTGCCCCTGGCATCCAGTACTTTGACGCTCTCGTCAACTCTTACTACCAGGGCGCCAAGACGTTCCCCGTCGTCCTCCACGACGTCCACGTGCTGGCAGAGGTCTACCACCTTTTCGCCGAGTTCTTCCACGTCTTCCGTCACGCCAGTCAGTTCACCGAGTTGTTCCATCTTCATCTCTTTCAGCTCGGCAGCGAGGTTGTCGTTTGACGTTTCCATTTTGGCAGCGAGGTTGTCGTATGACGTTTCCATTTTGGCAGCGAGGTTGTCGTTTGCCGTCTTCATCTCTTTCAGCTCGGCAGCGAGGTTGTCGTATGACGTTTCCATTTTGGCAGCGAGGTTGTCGTTTGCCGTCTTCATTTCTTTCAGCTCGGCGAATAATTCTTTCATCATTGCCATCATCCTGGTTTCCGAATCTCCCTCCATCTTGGTTCTAACGTTGCAACTTCTAACGACGAAGTAACGAAACTAGAAGCAATTCGACGAATCCCACTTCTGACACCAGTGTGACTTTTTGGTTGTGGGTGTGAAGTAAAGTAGACAGATGTAGTCGAGATAAAGAAACACTTTTATTTCCGTAAACAGTAACTTTGTACACTCGTTGCAACAAGAAAGTCTTTTCCAATTCTCCAACAGCACGGCTCCGAATTCGTAACACAAAGAACTAACTCTTCTCCGTCGGCACAACTCTGCACATCGTCTGTCCGTCTCCGTCGGCACGACTACTCAACCTTCACATACGTCTGACTGACTCTTGTCGCACTTTACCGCTATTTTATATCTCCCAGGCACTATTCTGGAAAGTTCAGTTATTCGGTGGAATACAAAGAGGAAGGTTCCAGAAGCTTCTATCCTTTTCTCTCTTTCGGCAAGCGCCCCAACAATGCGGCCATTCTCTGTCTCTTTCCTTCGGCTCCTTTGCGGTAGTGCCGACAATAATGCGATGGGTGACACTGCGGTTGTCGGCAATTAGATGCGGCGGGCGCGGTGACAATATAATGCTTTTCTCTCAGTCATAAATTCTAAGTTTCTGCAATAAATAAATGAAGAAATAAACAGAGACAAATAAATAATTAAGTAAATAAATATATAATTTAGGTAGTGTTTTTTACTTTGATATTGTACAGTATAGGTGGGGAAGGGCGACACAATGTGTCATTTCTGCTACATCGCACTTTTAACTCCGTCCGTTCGGCTACTCACGGTTAGCTATCAGACTAGCCCTTCGCTGTTATCTACCTCAGAGAACCACTCAGTCCCTCACTTGTGTCAGTGGAATATTGACTTTGGATTAAGAAATTTAGTGCTATGGTTACATATAGAGATTTTTAGGTTATGTTTATTTAGTTCGAGTATGTGCTGGATTTAAATATTTGGAATGTATTTTTAATTTTTCTTCCTCCTTTGCAGTTTTCTGTTATCATCAAGAGAAATGTTAGAAGCTAAAATTCTATGAACCACGATGAATACTACACATTTTATTATGTTATATTAGCGAGAAAAGAGCTTAAAACGTACACAACTAAACAAATAAAGAAAAATCAGACATTAAAAACGAACGCTAGAAGTGGGAAACGATATTATGTTCCATTTTTCAATGTATTCAATTACTAAAGGGATAAAAACACTCACGCTTGCTGGGAAATAACCGTTTGGTATTTTCAGAGGTTGCTGGAGATGCGTGGGTGGCGGCGCAAAGCGGCCGGCTGCTATTACAAAGGTAACATATCCACCTACACCTACCACACGTCTATTTTTAGAGTGAAACAAAAAATAGAAAAACCCTCTTTTTGCAGATTATACTTTCGGAACTATATAATTTTCTATGCCAACAAAGCAAGAACGTAAATGCTCTAAAATAGCGTTCCTATAATTTCAAAACTAAAAAGCAAACATGTGCTCAAAACCTCTGAGATTTCTCTACTCAGTCTTCTAAAACTAACTGCGAAACCTTATTCTTTATCTACTTTTTATCTTTCGTTTCAGATTTCCACATTTCGTTGTAGGTATGTAATCGTTATACTAGCCTATGTTAGTCCTAAAAATCCGGTGCTATTTTCATATGCATTTCTCTATCCATTCTTCTTATGTAAGCTTGTTCTTCTACCTACTTTATTTAATCGAGACAGACCTTAGAAATGCTTTTATTGCATATTTTCTTATGTCTAAAATGGGAATAAGATAATACAGTATTTTTAAGCTAGCGATCCGCAAAGTGCCGCTCACGATTACAGCCCCTGCAAGTTCAGGGGAGGAAGGTTGGCATAACATCATCAAACGAGCCCTCTCTCGCCAATTGAGAGTATATACGTAGATATGCTTGACTGTTTTTTTTTTTTTTTCTAAACTAAAGCGCTGAAATCAAATAAAATGTGTCGCTTTTCTGACGAACGTCCTGCTTCGCAGTTAAAAATAGCTAATTGTGTTATTTTCATAAATCTTGCTGGTTTAGTAAAACAGATTCACTATTCATTTTACTATAGATATTTACAGTGGTGAACTGCATACCAAAGACGAAAGAGATGGTCGTTATGTGATGACTTTCAAACTCTGTTCTCTTTGAAAATTGGAAAATTCAATCGATAACAAGGATATTTAGGAAATTTTTATCAAGGAAAGAAGCAAAGAACGAAGGAAGGTAGGAAAGGGCAATTTTTGGGAAAATAAAACTTTGCGAACAAGTTTTCATTTAAAGAGCAGTTTATGTTTGGGATTTTCTTGTGTGACATCCTCTTATATGACATTCAATTTTGGTATTTAACCGACTTCACTTCTCCCCCCCCCCCCCCCTCTCTCTCTCTCTCTCTCTCTCAATGTCGCACGAATTTACCAGCAAGACTATAAATAAAATGGTGAACACACATTTTTAAATGAGCCGGGAATCCCCTGAGGTTTATAAGCATTATGGAAAACTGGAAGAAACCATTGTCTAGTCTAGGACATGACTCAATACAAGCAGATTTGGACTATCCCTTGGGCTGGGGATCAGAAGGTCAACATACTACTCCCACGCGATGAAGGTACGTGGGCGTCTGTAATATCAGCGAGGTGAATTTCCCTGAATATCCGCTGGGGGGCGAAAGTGTATTAGAACTATGAATGGACCTAGCTAATCGATATGTCCACCATTACAGCTCTAATCTTATGCTGTTGCATTGCATCCAAGTAATTTTTCTTCAGGGGAAGACAACAATAGTAAAATGAAAACACCGTACTCTTGAGGGATTTCTCCTGGTCACTAGGTAGGATAATTACATCCCGTGGATTTCCTGGCACTGCATTTCAATGTGGTCGGAAGTGTTGGCGATGGGCGAGTTTGGCGCTGCTGAACTTTAAAATTCAAATAAGAAATGTAGAAATACGAGAACAATTAAATACATTTCTGATAAAGACAAAATGATAGAATATAAAATAAATTGCGAAACACATACTGAGAATGGACAGCTCAAGGATTCCAAAAAGAATGCACCAACAGGCAGAAGAGATCCAGGAATGTAATGCAAGTAAAGGAGAATTATGTTTTTGTGCAGAAATTTAGAAGAAAACAAAAGTGACAGAAAAGTAACTGGACCGGACTTTGTGGTTTTGCCACAACAGGAATAAGAATGGTGAAATACCGCCGGGAAATTCTGGATCAGACTTTCGGCAGCCTGGATGAAGTTGTTGCCTTAACCTCAACTGTAATAATAGGTATAAAATAGATTTTCAGGAGAAAAAGCTTACTTTATTTTGTCATCGATCCTGTTTATCATCCCGGTAGAGTGTATTTTAGTCAGATGACATGCACCGAGTTGTTAAAAGCAGAAAGGAAAAACGGTTTCCCCCACTGCAGGGGAGGTTGCTTTATGCGACAGCTCGCTCCACGTGGATAAGCCAAATGCAGCCTTTGTAATAATGTGGTGTGTATGTTGGTTGAACCACGAGTGTACACCCTTTCATTGTTATCATATTGAACTCAGTTCAACCAACACACCACTTATGAATCAATTAAAGAGCCTATTTTTACTTTCTCTGCCACATGTAGTAAGTAGGGGATTATTGCATTCCATCAAACAATTCGATGTACAGATTTCACCAGAAATGTTTTGATGCCCTCTTAATCCTAAAAAGCCCTTAGAAGTACGTGTGTGTGTTTGTGTGTGTGTGTGTGTGTGTGTGTGTGTGTGTGTGTGTGTGTGTGTGCACGCGCGCGCGTGCTTGTGTATATTTGGCTGTGAACAGCATAACTCAAAAACGAAAACTGTTAAAAAACCAACGTTAGTATTTAAGTTTAGTCTAAAGGGTGTGACACAAAAGTTTTGAAGAAAATCCTTTCCTTCCACCACCGTTTAAATGAAAAACTTTTCTCAAAAATGGCCATCGATTTTGATCAAAATGTCATATGTTTAAGATATTTTTATGGCAAATGAAATGTATATTTTGAATTTTCTCTCCATTACTTTTGCACAACTGGTAAACCGTAAGAGATAGACCAAATCTTACTATACAAAAATGTAGATCTCGCTAAAACATAAGGTTATGTCCAAATGAATTTTTTTGTGGAATGAATTATTTCGGAGATATTCCTTGTTATTTGCATGAGTTTTCAATGCTTGTACTTTTATCAAATGAAAGGTCATTATTCACTTTCATGCAAAGAGAACGGAATCTCAAAGCTTTAAAAGTTCTGATTACCAATGAAAACCTGCTGTATTCCCATATTCTCCTTTCACCTACAAGAAAATTTAGGAATAAGATAATTTCTGCAAATGTTTATCTCAACTAACATGAAGAACATAGAGGAATAAGAGTTTGTAGGAATAGTACAAGAGCAGAGAAAGTCATGTGAGTGCAACACACCAGATTTTTTCTGATCAACGCGCAATGATAACGATAATGATCACAGAATCGTAGTTGTCTGCTTTTATCAGCTTAGGGTGATGTTAAGGCAATTATGACATATCCTTTAGGTAATAGTAATGGGGATAAATAACCATGATGACAAGTGAGTGAGTGATTAGGGTTTAAGGACTCGTCGACAGCTAGGTCATTAGAGCCCCATCATGATGACAATGATGACTATTTCATACATAGAAGTGTTATGACATGAGTTCAAATCTGTTGTCCAGCATACCAAAAATTAAAATAATTACTAATGTTCCTTATCTCTTTTGCACTGTAATAGTTTCTCTCATATTTGGGTCTTGGTATGTAATTTTACCTTCTACGCGATTTAAAAGCTTGAGAAATAAATCTTCACCATTTCGTAAAAAATTGCGATAGTTTTCCGGTTCCTCTAACCTCAATTCATTTGTAGCACCCCTAATATACCTCGGTCCGCGTGCTCTTCTCTGTGATAGTATAGCTCGTTTTGAACACTGACACATTTAAATGACAGCGTTTACGAGTATACTATTATTTGTCTTCACAAACACTGTTATTTAAATATTTCAGTGTTCTAAAGCAAGCTATACTATCACTAGTCCATCATTTCAATCAGAACAAGCGCTAGCGGCTACACCAGATGACGTCACTTGCGCGGAAGTCTACTGCGCATCTAGCTAGTGATACATACCGGATTACTATACATACCGTGGTTTCGCTTTACTATTTTGAACACCTTAGTTGTAATGTCATTCTTATTGTAAAATGGGCTATATCTGCTGCCTTTTGAATATATTATTGTTTCACAAATGAAGGCTGAGGAAAGGAGGTAGGACGTACGTACGAGTCCTCGCAACCACTGTTTATCTATTGTCTAATCTGCTGGTGGTGGTGGTGAGATGTCGCAGACGGACTGCCAGGGGAGCCGTCAAACACTCAGCCTGGGGTCGGAGGGCGTCTGGAGTGGGCGCAAGGGGGGTGGGGGGGCAGTGTTGGTACTGTGTTCCTCTCTCGAAAATGTGGCGTTAAGGAATGTGTATGACATCGACAACTCAAGCGTTTTCTGAGAAAGATTACGGCTAGAGTTTCAACATATCAATATGGCTTAGGTTTCTTGAAAACATACATGCATATACTAGCGTTGGCTCTGCTAGCAATGCGTTCAATCTCAGCATTTGAGGCACCGAATAAGAGTAACACAAACACTATCTCTGACGTATCACGTTCAATTATTTTACTAATCATACTTCTTAGTTAATATTGTACAAGCTTGTCATGTGCTGATCATCCATTGGTTACTTGGCAGAGTAGCACCTACTTAAGCTGGAAGAATCTGAGTGATAGTCATCTAACTGGTAAAAACGTCTGTGAGTATTTATCACAATAAAGCTTCAATGTTTTGGAGACATAATAGTAAGCAAGTACGATGTTTCTCGTTTTTCAATTTTGTTGTCGTATTCTCAGAGCACTTTATAAAGAGTATGTTTTCCAAGCACACTAATGAAATATACCTGTTAGTTTCTGACTATCTGGGACTAATATAATGTAGTTACACTGTCACGAGGAACGTGAATATATTGTTATCTAACTCCTTGCCAACAGGGACTGTTTGAGCTAGTATATTTATGTAAAACCAGCAGAACCCACAGCCCTGCCTGCGTTATTAGTTATGCAAATTGGGATTTTCATTCTTTTCGATCACTCTCCTGTCCCTTCCTCTCTATTTCTACACTCACTTAAACTACTTAAGATAACTAAGAATTGTGGCTTTAATCATAACCTCCTTTAATCAACAATACTGTGTAGTGAAATTACTTGAACATAACCTTAACATAGACATGCGAAGTATAGGCTAGGTTCGTAAGCCTATGGTAGTTTAAATCTTTATAGGAAACTTCCACATATTTCTAACATTTACTGTGTACGTGTAATGCCCAATTGTGCCTAGAAAATATCGTTCGACATTAAGGTTTATCTAATTCGTAAAAGAATTTTGAATAATTTAGTTACAGATTACGGAATAAATATTTTATATGTAATGCTATTTGCAGATGACTTAGCTCTTAGAAGTGGCTTGGAGGTAAATCTTCAGAAGGCTATATATCAATTAAAAAAGATCAGATAAAACTACACAAAGAATTTCAACCAATAAAACTAAAGTATTGGTTTTTAGAGGACCGGAAACAATACGAGCAAAAATAGTATTACAAGAAAAATATTACAAAAAATAAACTGTTTTAAGTAGTTAGGCTGCAATGTCTCACATCTTAAAAATGAAGTTACAGCAAATTCAATTAATCATATATGTCACACCATAAAAAGGAACCTAAAAAAATACAAGACGAGAAACAAAATTAAAATTTTATGAAGTAATGGCGGTCCCAAATATTAAATTTTGTTGTAGACTGAATCATTTCGGGGATATTCCTCGTTATTTGTGTAAGTTTTGGAGAACTTTTTTCAAATGAAACATCGCTATTCAGTTTATTATATTTTTTATATCGCCCAAACCCTACTGTATTCCCATGTTCCCGCTTCACGTGCAAGAAAACGAGTAATAAGATAATTTGTACAAATGTTTATCTCAACTAACACGAAGAAGAATGGTTGTAAGAATGGTTAGTACAAGAACGGAGAAAGTCATGTGAGTGCAGCATATCAGATTTTTTCTTTATTTCTGAAATAATATTAAGAGGGCATAATCCGTGTATAGTACCCACTTATCCATCTTCGCTTTAACTTTACTTTCGTTTGTTCGTATCATGACATATTCTCCTTTTTCTTTATAGCAAAACGATTGTGATGTCAAAGCCGTGGTTACATAACGATTTGGTGACAGTAAAGAACCGCGGCATAAGTTTATTGCAACAGGATATGACGTGTGAAATACGACAACAAATCACCCTGCAACAAGATCCCTTGTGCAACTTCTGATAAGGGAAGCGTGTAGACTTGGAATAGTTTGTATGTGTATTGATCTCGCCACGTCGCGGCAGCGCGCTTGCGCACAACTTGTACCGCCATGACGCTAAGCATTTGTTTTTACGTGTATCCCTAGCGTTTGTTTTCCTTTAACCGGATTTTGGTGTAGTTTACACACATTAAATAAACCATTTCAGGTGTCAAAATTGTCGTGGATTAAACATCGCTCCAATAACAGCAGTAACTGTTGAACACTATTCTTCTTGTGTTGATGTAAAATTAATGGATATATTCATAACTTTATGACTAGATATTCTGTAAAAACATTTATGTTTGAAGGATGCCATTATCTAACTGTGCGCTTAATTATTAATAGATTTCACTCTCCTGCCCCGTGTTCATCCATTTCCATTGTTTTGCGACAAAATAAACTCTAAAAGCAATCAGTCCTTTAAACATTGATTAGCTGAACACCACACTATCATGTTGGTACTGTGTTCCTCTCGCGAGAATACGGCTCTAATCAAACATCAACAATACCAGCGTTTCCTGAGAAAGATTACGACTAGAGTTTCAACATATCAACAAGGCTTAGACCTCTTAAAAACACACGATCTTGTACTCAATGCTGGGATACTAACGATGCCCCGAATCATTGTTGATAAATGTAACAATTATTCACAACAAAGGCCCAATTACTTTTTGTCACTTTATTTTTCTTCTAAACTGAAGCCCAAAACAGTTCTTTTTCATCTTACAACTCACAGCCTTGTCACACGCTTTTCTGTCCTTCTTTACAGTCTGTCTCACAAACAGCTGACTTTGACGACACCATCACTCAACACTTACTAAAACTGCTTCGCTTCAACACTTTGACACGACAAATCAATGTCCCAAACCGCCTCTATCGACACAATTCTCTCACAATGACGACTGCACACACACACACACACACACACACACACACACACACACACACACACACACACACACACACACACACACACACTCCCTCTCACGGACTGCTATCGCTGCTGCAACAGCTGTTTGAAAACTGGGAATGATGTAGCACGGATTTTTCTGGAAATACACTTTTTTCTCGAACTTTTTAAAGCAAACCGGCAGCCAGAACTCTCGCGAATGTTCTGAACATTCTGTTAATTTCTTTTAACTGAACTGAACTGAACATAGCATACAAATTCCGCTATTTTGAGCGACTTCTCTGCTGTAATCTAGTATGAATGAGCGTTCCAAGATCGGCACTACTATCGTAAAGGTGACTAGAAGGACGACTCCAGCTTCAGATATCGCTGTGTACCTGGGATTCTTTACTGACGTACTGACTCGCTGCATTCCCGCCAGGGGCCATGAGCTGGTGAACAAAGTGTAATTACCTTTTCACACATTTCAGTGCGTAGTGGTATAAAAGCTTGCTTTTTAAAAGCATGGAAGGTACACATTTTAATCTTCTAAACTGTGGCAGTTAATTTGAAACTTCACGTTCCCCCTTTCTTTCGCATTGTTGCTTTCACATAGTTCCGTCAATCTTCAGGCACGGTACAGCTGGGGATGGAGAGATGGCTAATTGCGCGTGAAGAGAGTTAAGGGGTGTAAGCAATGGTCGTAGGAACGTGTACGTGATGGGTGCGAAAACTGCAAAAGCCTTATCAGCACATTTCTAAGACTAGTCATCTCTTGGGCACAATCAGGCCAGAAGACTAAAACAGGCCCGCTGTTGTCACGGCTTGTAGGTGTAAGGGCGTACCAACCCTAGATGCGTTCAATCTTTACAATTCACGTGAAAGAAGAGAAGGGAACCGAATGAAAGAGAAATGACGGAAAGCAACCAGTTGTAAATTATAAACCACCCTAGCATCCACTACGGACTAGGAAAAACTCGATAAAGCCCACGCTCAGAGTGGGCGGTAAACGGGAATCGAACACAGGAGTGCGAGTCTCACATTTTACCGTCGTGCCTTTTCGCTCGCTATCATAGTATGATGCCGGCCGGCGGCGGCACACATAAAAGCCAGACAAGATCTGGCTTCCTCGCGCCACTGCTTGTGAATACGTGACTGACAACAATGGAGCACGGCAGAATAAAGCGTTTCGAGAGTGTCCGCGAGACTTCTGGCCGTCGACTTATTTGAAGAGATTCGAGAAAAGGGCAAATTTCTAGAAAAATCCGTGCTACGTCAGTCTCGGTTATAAAAAGCTCGTTGGACGGCGAGTGAGGGGAGATTTTTTGGAGAGTAGTTGTTTGGCTCGTGGGCGGGATGCTCTTAGTACTGCGTGGGTGCCTGCATGGGTGTGTGTGTGTGTGTGTGTGTGTGTGTGTGTGTGTGTGTGTGTGTGTGTGTGTGTACAGTCGTGTATGTGGTGAGAGAACTATATATGTAGACCGAGACAGTTTGGGGCATTGACACGTCGCTTCGTAGTTAGTTCTGAACTGAAGCAGTCCTAGAGAGTGCTGAGTGATTATATCGTCAAAACCATTTATTTGTGTATCAGAGAGAATAAAGAAAGACAGAACAGCTGTGAGTTGTAAGACCAGGAATAAAACTAGTTTGTGTTAAATCACTACTATATTTTGTGCTTCTTATTTGTTAGAAAAATAAAGTGACAGAAAACGTAATTAGACTTCGACAAAGTTGTCACTGGTGTCAGGAGTGGGATTTCCCAAATTGCCATTTATTACAATATGATAATTTTTCTTTAGTATTAACCAGATGTAACTGCATAAGTGGGTGTAATACTTTACGCAGCACGCCTCTATTTCAATAATCAGCTACACAAACCTGTCCCTAACTCGTTAACTACTTGAAACACACGAAATTCTTTGTCTTGTTCCACAACGCGCGGTACGTTTGGTGAGAATGTAAAGTTTTATTAAAATGTTATATTTAAGCTGTGAAGCTTGTGAAATTATTATCTCTCGGCTAAATGCCCGGCGAACCGAGAGATCATATTTTACTAAAAATGTTAACTCATTCCGCGGTGCATGTACTGCAGGGAGTTAAACTTACCTACAGCAAAAACAATTTACCTGCTATTAAATCTCTTTATTTCCTAAGCGGTTTACCTCTGTGTTTTGTTTTTCTACCTCTTACCGATGAACGTTAAAAAGTTAAAACGTTGATTTTACTAAGTCACTTTTTACTTTGTATGCTTGTGTTATATTCACAATATCGATATTCACAGAGATGCATGTATTTTTGAGGTCCCTTAAAAGAAGTAGCATTTTAAAAAGTATGCTCGCGCGCACGTATATGGCTCCGTGGTAACGTGTTAGGTTCGTATTCGGAGGTCGTGGGTTCGATGCCCGCGGCAGATCTTTCTGAACCATGGGCTTTTTCGGGAATTTACCGAATGCTGGAAAGGGTAATTACACCCCTGAATTTCCCGTCACTCCATTTCATTTCATCTTGTTTTCAACCCGGTCTTTCTCAGTCGGAAGTATTGGCGATGGGCGAGTTAGTGCTGCCGTGTGGGGGAATTGCCCACTGTAGCTGCTACTCTCGACGGATGATTGGCATTGTAGTTGCCAGGCCAGCTGGTAGGGGGCTCCGCTGTGGAAACCCATTTGGCTGTGGCTGTTTAACGAATCTTGGTGTGGAGATGAAGAATCTCCAGCGCACGTTAGGGACCCTCTCGTGGGCTCGCTGTTCCCTCAAGCGTTGGGGCATTCTAATTCCATGCCTTCCTCCTAGAGGTCTGACATACATAAACTTGCATAGACTCAGTGCGGAATCCTCTCCGTACATACTCTACCTCTACCTCTGCAAAGTCACTACATACCAAAACTTTGTATATCTTTCAAAGATGCGAAATAAAAACTACCAAGAAAATCCGCTCACTCCAAAGTAAAGTTTACATCCATGGAAAAATATTGGCTATTCATTATCAGCGATAATGCTAACAGCATTACTGTCAGCGATAGGCTAACAAAGGTTCTTTGTTCTTAATACGAATAAAGTGATTTGTTTTCAATACGAATTCATTCCGTCTTTGCGGAAACTAACTTCAATTTCTGATATTATTCAATCATCTGCAAACTGAACTTTGTTTTTGCGTTTCTTGCTATTTCCTATTAGTTTCACTTTCTCTACCGTTCATTCAGCTGTTAACAAAAGTCAATAGTCATTATTGTCTATCTCATTCGTCTATCTTTTTTAGTAATTGTTAGGCTATAATGATTTGAATTGTGCACTTTAAAAGATACCTATTTCGTTTTCTTTCATTTAATCTTTGTAGTGTATAGTGAATTACCCTTCTCTATATACGTTTAGTTTTAATTTCACTGTTTTTGTTTTTATTAACAACATGCAGTCGGTTGGGTTTCAGGCAGTTGTTTCTTGTAATTTGGTTATGTTATTCTTACTCACATGGTTTGTATTCATTTAAAAACAAAACTTTCAGGTTTTTTATTTTAACATTCTGCTTCAAGCCATTTTCGATATTTTAAAATTCATTCTACTTATATGCTTTCTTTTAACATCTAAGCTCATACAAATGATCATAGTTGATGTTACATTTCTTGGGCTACTTGACGCTGCTTTTTAAACATTAAAGGTATACATAGGTGACAGTTATAAATTATACATTTATGAGAATAAGTTTTTGAAATGTAGGCCACAAATAACACACAAAATTATTGGAATGCACAGAAATCTTCGTGAAAAATCTCTCGAGTTTTCAAAAATTAATTAATTATTTTAATGGTAATAAAAAGGGGTCCATACGATGATCGTTCAAAATTGTTACTAATATAAATAAATATACACTATGACTGTTAATATTTAAGAAGAAATGTTGAAAAGAGATTTTTTTATTGAAATTTTAGTTTTTGAGAAAGAAAACTGCGTAACGCATAGTCTAAAACTCTTTTTAAACAGTATATTTATTTGGCCGATCAGCAAACTTGCTGTACAAACTAGTGATAAATTAGGTTAACAATGGAATATAACAAACTGTGGACATTGCCTCCAAGACGTACAATAGGTAAGCAGAACATGTTAACAATTGAGTAGATAATATCTCAAATATAGGATATTAACAATAAGATTTGGCTATACAAGTTAAATACGTATGTTTAGTACGAAGGTTTAGTACTTGACAAAGCCATGAGGCGTATCGGAAAGAATGTGAAATTGCCCAGCTGTTTACGTGGGCTTATCGCACAAACACGGAGAGACAGTGTATGTACGCACTATTCGGATCCTTGAAAGACATTACATTTAGATAGTAAGTTTGGTTTTTAACACGGACCTTTTCATAAAAATGCTTTTTTTTAAATCAAGGGGCCTCTAAACATGTATTCCTGTGAAATTTCAACATAAAATGTTTGGGTAGAATACAAAACTTGCTCTAGTTACTAGTAGAGAGGGTAAAAAAAATGAGAAGAAAATTACAAAAAACGTTTAAAAAGTCAAAACATGACTTTATATTACCATGAGGATTGTATAATTTTAATTACCACTGATAAAATGTTGCTTCGCTTATATTTTCCATGGAGAAAAACCCAAATAAAAACTGACATGTCATAAACGTCCAGGCCCTCGTTATAACTGTCCACTAGTAGCAAGAATACTGCCCAGTCATTGGAGAGGAGTGGAGGGAGGGGAAGATGGATAAGCTACGAAGGTCTTGTTAAATAATCATGACACCTTTGCATGTTACTAAATCTGATTTCTATACATGTACGCGATTGTGTGTCATTTAGAGTGCTTTGTTTCCATTGTCGCTGCCCGGTATTTCGTGTGCACTGAACTTGAAGAGGCAGGTCTGAAATGCCTCACCCTGGTTACTAAACACGCGCATTCATACTTGCAGGTTCTGGGGAGGCAGTTGAGGCAGTATTTCTCAGTAAGCCCTCTACAACAAGTCCTCTGTTTCCACAATATATAATATAGGAAGTATAGACAGCCTTCTGTAATAATTTGTTATATGGTTGGCCTATGTTGACTTTCTTTTGTCTTCTTGTAATGAATGAATGGTGGAAATAAGTGTTTGAAATTTAGTTTTGTGTTTAAATACGAATAAGTATATTTAAAAGTGTGATTAAGTGTGAATTAAGTGCTGTTCGTGAAGTTTGTACTGCACTGTGAACGTTCTGCACAATATTTGAACATTAATCGAAAGGATTGATCATATGTAAATTGATTTGTATAATAACGACGAATCCGCCATAATTTAGCGGATTATTTAGCGACGTGAAAAGTGTGAAGATTACTGTTTGAGAAGTGTTTATTAATATCAATAAAGGGTAATAAAAACAACTGCTAGCTTTATATTAAATTAGTTCATCTGTACCGTGCCCGGGGTAGATATAATTTAAAAAGATTTTACACACTCATCGATTGCAGCTAGGTTAGGGAATACAATAGCATGATATTACAACACCAACGAGTTAGTAAGCAATATTAATTGCTACAAATGTCGCCCCAACGTGCTAGTGGGTAGAATAATTATTCATTACAGCGTCTTTGCAAAGCTGTACAGAAAAATATACTCGCGGTTTTGAAGCAAGGACCCTAAATGCCCGAATCTTCCGAGCACCCACTGAGATGTTATCAAAGAATGAATTCGGATGTAAATGCGCCTGCCCAGTGCCTGATATCACCTCAATCAAGTAAGGAGATGGAATAAAAATTACACTTGTCTTGGTGACAAACATGGCACATTAAGGCATGGAAACGTAAACAATTGACAAGCAAAAAGAAACGAACTTGCTGACTTAAGAACAAGAGCAAGCTGATTAAAAGACGTGGAGAGTGCAGCTGATTTATTGACAAGATCCGACCCCAAATCTGTCACTGCCTCACGTCGTCCTGTCCGTTATTAATTGAACAGATCCCGTCCAATAGATCATGGCTTCACTTAACGACATCCTTTCCACTCACTATTGTTTTCACGTGCTGGCTCCCGGCATAGCTGCGTCAAAGTACAATTGAAAGGGTGTTGGAAATTTCCTCGTCTCGCATGTCGGAATTTACTCTGCATTAATTATTTTATATAAACACCCATGGAGGTACATAATTAAACTTCCTAAGCGAACGAACTCCACACTTGGTACCTGTGTTTCCTTCTGATACTCTTTAACTTTTTCAGGATCTATTAAGGACGTCTGCAATTGCAGGCGCAACAGGAACTGGTTACATAAAAGCATCTCTGTTCAAAAAGTTATCATTTTTTCAGACGTAATTAAATCTAGTTAAATGGAACTATATTGTGACGCAGAGCCTGTGACCTAAGCTTACCAGGCAGTTGGACGAATAAATCGAGATAAGGAGACGCGATAGCACTGAAAGTTTCCTTTCTCCCCGCCTCCAAAACATTCTAGAATGTTCTGAGGGAAATTCTAGCGGCTGTGTTCGTGAGAAAACAAGCGAGTTTGTGAGTAGGTATGTCATGCAACATCTAGGGCGGTTGAAACAGTGTGTTTGTGACATAAGATAATGCTGCCACCGAGAAAGATTAGAGACATCTTGCGTTTGATTCCCCAGCGAAGTAACCATCTGAATAAGAGGCTACTTTGGACTTAAACGATTAGTATGGCTTTCTTTGATCGCCTCCGTAGAGCAGTGGTTGATAAAGAAGTAGGGACCCCAAGCCACGAAGGCCCGGCTGGCAGGGCTCGGGGCGCTGACCACGTCCCACCCTCCACTTCTGCACCCCACTCATGACGCATGTAGTGGGAAGAGGTGGGGACGCAGCGGCCGGGCGGTGAGTCTTAGCCCACGAAAGTCTCTTGTACTAGGGGTTGTTAATTTTCTAGTTTAGACAATCCTTGCTGAAAGCCCAAGTAACAGAAATATCTATGAGGTATCTTTTAGAATGTAAGAGTTTTTAGTTTAATATAACCTCGGGAATAAAACAAAAGATAGATTTTTAATTTTAATGAAACAGCCGCCCACATGGATATTTGCCTTTGTAGCGTCAAAAGCGATGTTCTACTGTCCTCATTAGTTTTGAATTTCCAATTAAGGCAATACATCGCTAAACTTTGACCAAAAACAAAAAAAAATTCCGGTTTTTATTTTATTCTCTGCATATTCAGCTACGCCTACATACGTTACCAATACATTTTCAGCATTCATAGGATAGCGTTTAAATACCTAAAGGTCACGTGATGAGTAAAACTATTTAAAGGCTCAGTGCTGCTTTTATGCGAGTTTATAAAAGTCAACAGTTTTTACGTTTGTTTTAAAACTTAGAGCATTTAAACTGTTACTATCATATAAAACTTACTCTTATTTTTTAAATACGTGGATTTTAATTTTGGTTCTACAAAGCAGTACTTTGCTGAATGAAAAAAACATCATAATAGAAAGTCATGTGAGTGCAACACATCAGATTTTTTCTTTATAACTTGTGCCCTTTCGTTGCCCATCCTAACGAGAAACTTTTGAAAAACTAACGAAGAGTTTAGATAGGAGTTCATTAGTTTATTTTCGTTTTGAAATGCTAAAAGGAAGAAAACTGTTCACGCACTTTGATAGTACGAGCGGGAAGGTTAAACTGGAAGAAGGAGGAGGAGGAGGGGAGAGAGAGAGAAGTGTTTGACTCACTTCTGAAAAGGAGGAGCCTGGGTCATTGCGTCTGTCTATCGGAAGGGAAGTGGTGCAATGACCAACAGGTAGGTTCCACCTGCCAACGGAGTTATAGCGTTTGGACTGTCTTCACAAATACCACCCACCACTGTAATCTACTTACCGAGTTTGTCTTGTGCCATCGAGACTTTCCTTACAAGTTCTTCTATTCCGCTATTCTTGTTATCTTTTCGAGATGATGCGAGTAGTTGTGGAAAATTCACCTTTAGGGGGAGGGAGCGGCGAGACCAGATTTATTGTGTCTACACATCCTTGGAGAGAACGGCGGAATGAGGACTCAGGAAGTGGCTGCCATTCGAGAGCAGATAGATCCGAGGCTTGGAGCACACCGGAATAGAGTAGGCTGTGCCGACTTCTTTAAGTGTAAACGATTTCGTTATTTTATATTTCCTCAAAAAACGGCTATCACGTAAGATGGTTCATAGATGTATCGCATTTCAGTCAAGGAAAGGTATTCAATAACGAATATTTTGGGAATAGCAAATGTTACAGAAACGTTTATAGCACAAGCTAATGTTTGTGAGTAATTAGTCTATGTCTATAGTTTGTATGAGATACCTGCGATGCAGGTTCTCTTCGTATTGTAACAATCCGTTCACTTTTAGTTTTCTTTCTTTCTTTATTTCGTCCTCTTACATAAAAATGACACAAATAACACGCATACAAAGCATTTCGCTCTTTTTAACACAAACGAACAAGAAGTTACAAAAATCCTTGGAAACGTGATGTAAAGAATAGAACAGAAATTCAACACAGCTCCGACGCACGGCGCTTAGCGTTGGATAGCTGCTCTATGCCAGTGCGACAGTGTATACATACTATGTAATTACATCACTCGTGCGTAGTTTGAAGAAATTTCTAATCAATAAGCTATGAGTAGACTGCGGATTGCTTCAGGTTATTTACACACAAAGCATTAGATCATATATTCCATATATCGTGTAAAACTGCGTTCTACATCGCAAATTGCATTATCGCCCACAGAACCTCTTATATAATCAAGTACCATTCCATATGCATATTTTAAGTATTCCTTCGGTACTGTTCTTGCATTTGGTGTGGTTCTTTTTGTGTATTTTTCATGAAACTGTTAAGACATGGATTGTGTAATTTGTTAAATGGAATATTAGCCCGTATCATCATTTTGCATAAATCTGCAGAAAAGGCTTGGATATGAGGTAGAGGGCATAATTTCACCCAATTCATTTGAACCCACAAAATGCGTCTGTTGACAATGTCGCTTACTACGACAATATTGTACATTGTTAAGGCGTTTGTATCCTTCTATTACTGTCGTCAGAGAAAGGGACACGGAATCGGCACTTGAAGATAGCAGGACAAATGCGCAGAGACTGTACAGGGAGTGGGGGTATAAGTGGAACTTCCGACGGTACTGCCTAAAGTCCAGTTGCAGCGCAACCTAATTTCTCTTCGTTCAGACATTAGTGCTTCAGAAATCCTCAGCGTTCATGCATAGCATAGGCTGGTTATTTAATAACATCAGGTTCAAATTATTTGTGTCATGATTACTCTGTAATACATTAAAGACAATCCTTTTGTTTGATTAGTCCATAAAAATCAGTTTCTTATAGGTAGAACTAATCTTAAGTTTATAAAGCGTGGACAGTGAAATGATTATCTGTGGGGGAGCCCTTCGGTTTCTGTTCTTGATGACAGTCAGCTTTCAGGAATAAGGAAAAACTCCGTAAAGAACCCCAGTTGTGACGAAAAAATATCCTTGTGTCTCCCGTTCTCGAACACCCCGACTACTTTTCAGCTCTACTGGAGTGAGAACGTCTGTTTCCTTCATCCCTTACTTTTTTGTTACAAGTGAACTCCAGTGTAAGCTTGAAAGTGGGAACTGGATCAGTGGCGGCTAGTGAGGATCATCAAAAACATGTTGGTGGAAGATTTTTGTCTCTCTGTTGCTTACTGGATGTGACATACTTTCTTAAGCTAGTTTGTGAACGTCGGCAGTGATCTTATTGCAAACCCAGGAAGGTAGCATTTGTTCAAGGATCCTGCAGCTGAATTTTCTAAACGTTTTAATTTTAAAATTGGCACACTTAATATTAACAAATAAAGCGATTCCCGTGCACAAGCCTAAACTTCTAACTCAAATAATCTCTCAGATTAAACAATTGAATATTTTAATTACCGAACAAATGCAAAAGTTGTAAAAGTGCTTTAGTATTTACATTCGCTAAAAGCACAATAATGAAATCTCATGATATTTTTGCACATTGAAAAATAAATAGTAGGATTTGATTGACTTTGTGTTATTAGTTGTAAAAAGCTGAACTGAGTTTTTATTTATGGATGCTCTTTAACTGTTATGGATCTTAACATCCATACAGATTAATTTTGTTCAGAGAACCCTTATCTTTCCTTCCTCCCTCCCTCCCTTTCTTCCTTTCTTCCTTCCTCCCTTCCTTACTTACTCCCTCCCACCACTGGGCAAGCTACACATAGGCAAGCAGTTTTTCTCAATGCTGAGCAGGTCGACTAGTAAGTAGGCTACCCGTTACTATCAATGGCCTTACTATACGACATGCAAATGCTTACAGCTGTTAAATTCAAGTAGTTCTCTGTAACAATGTGCTCCCAACTGCTAAACAATAAAACATCACCCACAATGCATTATGATTCATCCACTTTTGGCCTTTTTTCAAAGCCAGATCTTATACGGTATTATAATACCACAAAGGTAGTGCTGATAACATGAGCAAGCTGTGTTCTCATTTTAGTGTAAAGAGGAGAACACAGACATAGCCACTAGCAATTTTTAAAACATTCTCAACATTGCTTGCTTAGCTGCATACATTACTTACAATCCTCAAACAAAAAGCGTGACTCATAGACGCACACAGTTTCTCCTGGATCTGGCAATCCCTTCCATTATCTCTAGGTCACTAAATTTGAGATGAACATTGTATTTCAACAACAAAGTGTGGACACAATAGATAGCGTCCTCTCCTTATACTCTTAGTGAAAGAATCTGCGGCTGTCAAGTAGGTTAGGTACTATTGTGCATTCAGTGTGTCTAAAAGGTGATGCGATGGATAAGGTTGTAAAGACATGAAAATTCGTTTAAACTCATGAAATATAAGTCGAAAACATGTAAGAATTTTAAAATTGTAAAATATCGAAGTTGAAACACCTAATGTTGCCGAAAAAGATAAAATCTCAGGAAATCCACAATAGTGTCGAAGTCACGAAAAAAAGATTGTGAAGTATACAACGGCTAAACATTGCAAAATCCTGGACAACTAAAAGCATTTTTCTTTCTTAATACTTTTAAATACAACGAACAAATTATTCTCGCTACTAAAAGTACAGCTTAAATTCTTCAACATATCATGTTTTTAAAGCATTGTCATGAATGCTGGAAACACTTAAGGTTTTTTGTTTTTTTCAAAAGGAGTTATTTAAATATCTGTATTAGTATTGATTTTGAAGGCAAGATATTGTTCACTTTAAAAGGCGCCTAAAACTTGACATCGAAGTTTTACAGCTTATTATACTATGTATATTTTTCTAAACCTTAACGTTGCAATTGACTAACTACTGAAGGGTTTAAATCAAACTTCGTGTAGGTAACACTTTACAAATAATGAAACGTCTATATTAAAGTGTTTTAATTACAAAATAATTTAATTAATTTAATATTATATACAATTGTCACGTTGAAGAAACGTTTTTTAAACTCTCATTGCTCGTTACTGAGGAAGAACTTGCTGTGCCACACTCAAATGACTTTCTCTAACCAGTTATCTACTTTCTTACAAAAAACATTCTTCTGTTTACTTCTTAATTCAAATATCTACATTTATTGTATGATACGGTAGGTATATAGCGTCTGGCCTTGACATTTCTGCTCTGTGCATGAAAACGAAGGGAAAACGCCGCTTAACTCGTTCCTATGAAGTACATCTGGGAGCTAGCCGTTGAAACATCTTTGTCCGCCCAATAATAGCCAAAAATAACAATAGATGGCGTTACTGGTCCCTTCACTCCTCTCATCGATGTTTTTATTTACGGCTATGGCATCTTGGGCACCTTTTTGTGTTCAATTTTTACATTAAAACAAACTTTTCATGCTAGCCATATAATAATCAGAAGTGGCAGGCATGTCTTTAAATGCTTATGTTCAGTGATGCCAATTTAGTTGTTTTTAAACTAAAACTGGTCTTTTTGGGAATATGTTTAGTTGGCAAAATTTATAAATTTAACATTGCTAGTATAGGAATTTAGTTGTTTGATAAACTACATTTAGTTGGAGAAAAACATCTTTAACATCGACAACGCAGACATTTAGCGGATTTCTTATTTTTGTCTGGTTATTTTTCTTGATCCTCTATTGGCAACAGTGCTTATGTTACTTTTTTCAACAACAGATGTTCTGAAGAGAAAATGTGCGACAGTCGGTTGTTTCATTGAGCAATAGTTAATTCATTGAATAATACTCAAAAGCAGTATTGAAAAATGTGATGTGTTGTACTCACATGGCTTTCTCTACTGTTGCACAAACTATTCTTACAAACGTTATTCCTATATCCACTTCATGTCAACTGAGATAAACATTTGTACAAGTTATCTAATTGGTAATTTTCTTATAGGTGCAACTGTAGGCTTTAAGCGATAGTGAACTTCCCTTTGTATGACCACAAGATAAAAATGAATAGCGACCTCCCATTTGAGAACAAGCTGTGAGTATCACAAAATTCTGACAAGTAACAAAGAATATCTCCGTAATGGTTCACTTTACAAAATATATCACTTGACACAAATGGTGTTTTAACCAGATCTACATTTTTTGTACAGTAAGAGAAATCAGTGCATTTTGTTTATAGAGTAATTATGTAGCTACTCAATCTCGATCATTTTAGTACCTCTCCGCTTTCATCTAGCGTTAAGACATGATCCAAAGTTGGTAGTACTGCTTCGACTAGTACGCGAGGTAGCGTTAGATATGGCGACGTGATGCAATTGTTTACTCACTGCATTCCTGCGAGGGACCATAAGGTGGTGGTTAGACAGTAGCCTCGTATTCCTCTCGAGTGGATACCGACTTCACCCACGCGCATTCCAGAAGCTTAGAACCACCCTCCAACCCGCTACCCACGTCCCAGTTCAGTTGCTGTGACGTCCTGCGCCGTGGAGGGTGCTAAAATGAGTGGGCGAGGATTTCCGGTTTCCTGGCAGCAATGGGGTCAGTCGGTAATTCAGTAAACAATTCCATATCTGGACTAGCTACGGTTACATCAGTAGTGCCAACTTTAGTCCATGTATCCGCGCTAGATTAAAGTGAAGAAACAATAGCAATTTACAGAGGTTTGGGCCTTAAGCTCAATAAATGGTTATGTACATTACAGTAAAATGTATGTAATCAATAAAACAAACGCAAAAAACCTAAAATCACCCAACAATTTCATATTTTACATCCAAGAACAATTGGTGTCGAATTCTAATCACTGGTAGCATGTGATGGCAAGCTTAAAATACCGTAACAGCTACAGGCCGTGCGCTGGTTTTGACGACTGGCGCTTTTAAACGGGAGGTTGGATGCGAGTCACTTACCTTTACAGAGCACTGTCACACAGAAGCAGTCAGATGTGTACAGCCTGTTCCAAATATTTTCCGAGGACGAGAGGGTGTAGGGGAAAGAGACAAAAAAAGTCTTATGAATTACTTGCGCCTGGTCCGCCCGGCCCAGCGATGGCTTCGCCAAAGTTATTTAGTTTTATGTGTTTTCCTGTGATGTGTGGTCAGCGAGGAGCAAATAAAAAGCTAAATAATTGTATTCTATCAAAAGAAAGTCAATACATTCTTTTCTGCACGTATTTAAACAAGTAATATTGAATTATTTAAACATATTTCGTAAACGCCGTTAATGCTACCACAAAATAAAAAAGTTCGTCACATCGCTTGAAGCTGTCTTCCTCCGGAGTAAAATGTGAAGTTGGTAGTCTTGTGTGAATGCATGCTGGCAAATAAACTGGGTGAGGAACTTGTTGCTTCCAAAATGGCTCCTGGAGAATCTTCTTGAGGTGCACAATCAGACGCTGTTAGTCATCGCCATGCCAGTTAAATCCGTGACCAATGTTCCATGTTTGTCGTAGTTAAATTTCACTGTTCTGTAAGCAAGTAAAGAAGAATTGTGTCAATGCAGTGAGAGAATGGATGAAACCGAGCACAAGAAGTCAACAAATGGAAGTAAACAAACGTGTGATCTCAGGAAGTAATTAAATGGGGTGATAGAAGTAAAGCAACTTGTCGGAAAGAACAAACCACGTACGACAAACCTCTCTTACACTGCAATGTGTGATTTTCCTTTTCCTTTGGCACGCTTGCTTTGTGCATTCATGGGCAACAAAGAGAAGGTGTGTTTTGTTTATTCAAGTGTCACGTGTCTAAATACTTCAATTTGTGCTATAAGATCGACCAATTTAAGAATAATAGAACAGCTTCCATTCAAAATAGGCCTAGTCGACCTAAATTAGAAGTATAGTGTGAATTTTTACTAAATTCTTTAAAGCTTACAATTTTCACTTCTTGCACGATTGTTTTGATGTGGAACTTCTGTTGACCGACTTGCATCTGTGAGGACAAACGGCATGACGTTGAAACCAATAACAGCTAGGCAGAGAGGGGAGTGATGGGGAGGGGGAGAGGAGATGAGGAGAGCGGAGGGGAAAGGAGGAGATGGGGAGAGAGGAGGACGGGAGGAAAGAGAAGCATTGAGACAAATGGAGGAAAAGGGAGAGAGTGAGGAGGCGGATAGGGAGAGAAAAGGAGAGCGTGTGAAATGTTGACCTTCCACTATAAAACAAGCAGCATGTGCCGTAAAAATATTCTCGCTCACTTGCCTAAGCTGAGCAGCAGGAATCTTTTTCTAACCCTTGTACATCACAGGAAATTAGTGATTAAATCATGCAAAACCCTCACGTAGACTTAACCATTTCTGAGATATTCTTTGTTATTCGTTTCAATTGTCCCATACATACATATTTGTTAACTAGAAAGTAGTTATTCCTTGTGTGTGTGTGTGTGTGTGTGTGTGTGTGTGTGTGTGTGTGTGTGTGTGTGTGTGTGTGTGTGTGTGTGTGTGTGTGAACAAAAGTGATCAGCAGGGCAGTAGGGGAAAGGAATATGGCATCCTTGAAACGAAACTATTTTCAACTTTGACTAGCAAAAGTAGGTACAAATTTAAGAAGTACTAAAAAGCTATGCTTATCACGAAGTCTATTGGCAACTATGCTAGTCTTCCCTTAGACTATGTTCAGATTAAAAACGCTACAGCTGAGAATCTTAGTTATGTGTTCAAAGACTGTGTATAAAAGTATGGTCTGTGTATCGAAAACATTGTTGGCAATTGTGGCGATAACGCTGCCATAATTTAATAATATAGTTTATAATAGTACGTATATAATATTACTATACTGTGGCGCCGTCCTGCCACCTATCAGAGACGCTTTAAGTCAAGCTACCTCAGACAACTAGGTGGCCGCTCGCCTCGTGTTGGCTACCTAACATCACTGCTTGTAAATGCGCGTCCCGGCGACAATGGAACGGTCAAAACAAAGACTGTGGCAGAAGAAAATGATTCCAGGCAGTTCCAGAAGCTGTTCACGCTTCGGGCTTGCTTACGAAAAGATGGATTTTGAGAAAAATCCGTGCTATCTATCTGTCTGTCTGTTTACCCTACCCCACCAGTATGTCTGTCTATTCATTCATTCATCCGTCCGTCCCTCCTTCCATCCATCTATATATAGATAGAATATTTGTATGTTTGTCCTCTATTTGCTCCTAAACCGCTTGACTGATGACTTAGAAATTCGGCATGTATATTTGTAACCTACTCATTTCCCTATAGAGCTAACATTCACATGGTTTTCTCTACTCGCTTTTCTTTTAAATAATATACTCACATATCCTTCCCTACTCACCCTTAAACGTAGAATATGTACAATTTTCTGTGACAGAGAGAAATGCCACCTATTACATTCACACTATTTTCTCTAGTCACTTTTCTATTATTAAACACAATCACCCTTCTTTCTCTATTCCCTCTTCCACAAAGAATTGATAGAGGTATCTATATGTTTGGAGTTGGCGTTTTTGGTGACGTCGTTTAGTTACATTTCAAACAATTTTTGTTTAACTCTACTGGCCGCCACTGACAGAGTAGGAAGGAAAGAGAAGGAGAAGCAAGACGAAAGGAAACTTGGAGGTATCAAACAGATCTATGACATCTTTCGTTTCTTTTCATACACAACCTATACCGAATCGAAAAGAGGGCGCTGGGAAAATGCGATGGAGAGAAAGAGGAGAGGCTGGTATGGAGGGATATGAAATGATTGAGAGAAAGGGAGCGCGGAAGATCGAGAGGATGTTGCGAGGTATCGACCAGGGATGAAAGGGAAATGAGACAGAGAGGGTATGCTGCTGCTAGAAGGGCTGCAGAACAGGTTAGGCGCTGATTTCGCTCTCTGTCTCTGTCTCTCTCTATCTCCCTCCCGCCCCTCTCTTTTCTGTGGTTTACATTTTCCCTGTAAGATTGCAGTGCCGTGCTTTGACAGAATAATTGGCGTTACCTTTGTAATGGACTAATATTGAGCTAATGCAGGAACGTAAAAATGTTGTCAGAGAGCTGAACGAGCTAAATAATTAGCAACTCGAATCTATATGTACTTGTAATAAATTTATAACTAAAAGTTCTCTCTTAATTTTTAATTTAAACCAAATTACCAGTTCGTGTTTTAAGTTCATTCCTTTGATTTCGTAAAATTGTTTATTGTGAATTTGTTTTATAATTTTAAATAAAGTCATGTATAAAACCTGTCGAACTGGGAATTTTGTATATAAGTTTTATATAATTTACACCGTGTGCATCACAAATTATGAAAATAAACTCCTCTAAAAACATTCTTAAAAAAAAAAACCTTATTCTTGTAGATATGCTATTACCCCTTAATCGAGATAAACATTTGTAGAAATGTTATTTACTTTTCCTTGCAGGTATAATCTTTTCAGAACTGATCGCTATGTAATGACTTTGAAATTCGTTTTCTTTGTTCGACAAGGGGAAAAAAGATGGTTGTTGTTAAGTATTGTAGAGCTGGCGCAACGACAGCTTGCCAGTCTGCAGGATGCGCAGAAGACTATTTTCGTAAACCTACCGTTACGCCTGTTGCAGGTATTTAACAACGTCTCGAGGTGTGCACACTGCAGTGAGTGGACAATGGCAGCAGCCAAGACGAGGAGTAGAAGTGACATATTACCTTCAATCGAGCAAGGTGACCACATTTATCTGAGTACTACCGAAATTTCGTTGGTAAGTACATTTAATACAAAAAGACAGTGAATATTAATTTATTTCCGCAATAATAGCACTGGAACTAAATAAACTGTCACAGTCTTCATAAGAATTTCCCCTTGTTTTACAGATATTTGCTAAAACCATTGAATTGGAACTAAGTACTAGACTTCCAATGGAATTCTAATTGTTAGAACTATTTATTTATACAGACACCTGTATATTTTGTTTTAATATTGAAAGCATAAGTCACTGGCCTGTATATATTTCTTGGAGTCCCACAATTAGTTCCTATACTTTTAAACCAGAGAAATGTCTGTTGTCTTTGCGAGAGTACGGCAGAATAAGACACGCCGATACACTCTTTGTGTTAGTCGCAATGGGCGTGCGTTCCAACAATGTCAACAATGCGATATCTGTTATTGTTTATGTGTTCTGTGTTTGTTTCTTGAATTAAGATTGTGTGCCTTACTATACTAATTTGCATTGTTGATATTGCTGTAAATACGTAAACTGGGTGGGAGGCAGTAATAACATTAACTCGTCTAGCGCTTAAACGAATCACCGCAGCAAAAAGCTTTCCTTAACAAAAAATGTTTAAAATAATGTTATCAATCAGCTCCCAAAGTTTGTTGGCTCATCTAAATGTTTTTATACTATCCATTTCACTATGCAGTGTATTACATTCACACAGTTTTATCCACTCACTTTTCTTTCCACAATCACATTTCTTTCTTTGCTCGCACTTCAACATGCAATACATACAGTTATCTATAATTCAAACGTATTACATTTACACGGTTTTCTCTACTCAGATTTCTTTTGCGAAACATAATCACATTTCTTTCTCTACTCTGTCTTCTAAAAATAGTTCATAGAATTATCTATATGACTAAAGTACAAATACGATATTACATTCACATGACTTTCTCGGCTACTTGCGTTTCTTGTAGTATTTGTGGTTATTCAACAGTGCTTCTGCATAGTGTCTTCCCGGTGTTTTTATTTATTTTGTTTATTTTTTGTTAACTATGTTTCTTTTTACTTTCTCTACTGGTAAGTAGAAGGAAGTATTGTATTCCAGCCAAAAATTCGATGTCGAAATTTCACCGGAAATATGTTTTGACACCCTCTGAATAAAATAAGCAGTTTTAGACAAAGGTGTGTGTTTGTGTGTCTGTGTGTCTGTGTGTCTGTGTGTCAGTCTGTGGACAGCATAACTCAAAAACGAAAAGTAGGTTAAAAACCAAAGTTGGTGCTTAAGTTTAATGTCTTTCAAGGATGCGACACGAAGATTTTGAAGAAAATAGCCCCACCCTCAACTACCCTATACATGAAAAATTCTTCGAAAATTTTGATTTTCTTGAAAATAGCTCTAACGATTGATTAAAATGTCATGTTTGAGATATTTTTATGACAAATGAAATGCATATTTTGAATTTTATGGCTATAGTCTATGTAATCCTGTTTATTCTGGATGACTTTTGAACAACTGGTAAACCGTACGAGACAGACCAAATCTTACTGTACAAAAATGTAGCTAGCTAAAACACACAAATTATGCCTGAATAAATTTTTTTTTTAGAGTGAACCATTTCAGAGATATTCCTTGTTATTTGTGTCAGTTTTGAAAAACTTAAAACTTTCGTGAAATGGAACATCGTTGTTCATTTTGTTATATGTTAAGCGTGCAAAGAGAATGAGATCTCAAAGCTTTAAAAGATTTGACTATCGCTCAAAGAGTACTATATTCTATTTTCCTTACACCTACTAGGAAATAAGGTAATTTGTAAATGTTTATCTCAACTAACACGAAGAAGATATAGCAATAACAGTTTGTAAGAATGGTCAGTACATGAGTAGAGAAAGTCATGTGAGTGCAACACATCAGATGTTTTTGTATTGTTTAACGCCCGCTTTTACACAGCGCCTCAGACTGTGACACATGGAATGAAGGTGGAACACGAGTGGAATGAGATGGTGGGGGAATCCGGAGAACCCGGAGGAATCCCGCCCCAGCGCCGCTTCGTCCACCACAAACCCCACACGCGGTCGCCTGGGATCGAATCCGGGCCGCTTTGGTGAGAAGTGAATGGTCTAACCACTCAGCTACGGCTCGGCCTATCTATGGTATCCTAAGTGTTTTAATATACACTTAAGTGTATTAAGTAATGTTTCTTAAAATGTCGTTAAAGGAACACGAGCTATTTTGTAAGTGAAAGCTAAATTAGAAGTTGTACTGATAAACGGTCAAACTAAGGGCACGGGAGTATTTCACTAGTATTCAGATAAAATGAGAACATGTACGATTGCTAGAGTTAAGAAAGACTGGTAAGTCCTACAGATCCGTCTATAATCCTAGAAAGTTGCAACGTGACTGTCGTTACAATGGTGATAATAATTCAAATAATTACGTAATTTACGAAATGGAAAATAATAGTAATGATGAAGCGGCGGGCGACAACTGCAGGAGCTAATTGCTAATATCGACCAGACAATTGGCAGAGTTGGGTTTAGGCGTGGTCAGCGCATCAAATCCCTGACAGTTGGTGTATCTGTCCTAACTGTGGCTTGTGTGCCTACTTCCCCTGAAGGTCACTACAGTCTCGATTATCCCAGATAACGGGACCGAAAATATCTCGGATAATCCAAAATTCGGCTGGCTAACACGCACTGCTGTCAAAAATCGAGAGGGGATACGTATGGTAAACTGGTGAAATAAATGAAAACATGATCTAAGATATGAAAACAGGACATCTACTGCATTATCAACTGAAAAATCTTGTGCTGCACTCACATGACTTTCTCTACTCCTGTACACATTCTCACAAACTTTTATTCCTATATCTTCTTCGTTTTTGTTGAGATAAACATTTGTACAAATTATCTTATTGCTTATTTCCTTGTAGGTACAAGGGGAATATTAGAATACAGTAGGATTTGAGCGATAGTCAAATCTTTTGAAGATTTCACATTCCGTTCTCTTTGCACACTTAACATGTAAAAAACTGAATCACGATGTTCCATTTGATGAAAGTTTGTATTCCAAAGCTCACACAAATATCTCTGAAATGGTTCACTCTACAAAAAAAAGTATCTAGACATAAATTGTGTGTTTTAGCAAGATCTACATTTTTTGTACAGTAAAATTTGGTCTATCCCTTACGGTTTACCAGTTATGCATAACTTGTGCAGAGTAAATAGACTAAATGGGCTATAGTCGAGTTACTATTGCCCCGTAAATATAACAAAGTTACATTACTGAAGCTCGCCATCTCTCTCTCTCTCTCTCTCTCTCTCTCTCTCTCTCTCTCTCTCTTTCTGTGTGTTGTTTATATTGACCTTTGCCCCTCTGTTGCGCTGAACCACATGTAGCTGTCTGTATGATGAACACTGTAATGGAGCCTCTGCCTTTTATGCCTATAAATAATTATGATAATTATCCTGAAAGCAAAGCCAACCAGATGCCACCACACTTAGGGGTAATCAAATACTGTAAAGAGCGCAATTTTACCATTCCCTCAGGGTAAACAAGGGGTATTAAGACATTACCACCTTGGTCATAATTAAAAACCTATAATAAAATTAGATCTACTGCAGTGTCCAGCAGAGACACTACTAAAGGGGCACTTAAATGCATATATATTTGTCCTCTGGAAACCTCTTGACGGATCACCTCGAAATTCGGTACATATAAGAATTTTTTCATGCAGGTTTCTATGCTAACCATCTTACTATGCAAAGTATTACATTCATATGGTTTTCTCTAGTCGCTTGTCTTTTACGTAACACATTCACATGTTTGTTACATGCAGGTTTGTTACAATATTAAAAAGTGTGGGTGATAATACACACCCACATGGACGCTTTATACAATTTATTATATGCGTGGGGTATCCATGTTTCACCATTATCTCCCGTAGCTTTTATGTGTGGACTGTGTCAAAATCTTGCTACAGGTCGATAAATGCCATATTCTCTTTCCTTCTCAATTAACTGTCTAATAGTAAATATTTTTTCAGAGCAGAATCTTCCTTTTCTAAAGCCACTCTGTTCTTACAATAGTGTTTCTGTAGTGGGCTTATTCTATTATTCAAGATTCCTTGCATACATTTTATATGTTGAATTCAAAATGTTAATGCCTCTGTAGTTTGTATATTTATTACTGAGTCATGCAATATTCTATATAGTCTCAGCAATAATATTTTTGTTTTGTTGTTCCATTATATGATGTATTTAATATCGCGGTCACATAACATTTGAAAATCACCATGCCTGTTTCTCTTTGTCATAGCTTTGTTACCTATTTGCAGACAAGTAAGATAGTTTGACGTCGTCCCTAAGGGATGAATAATTAAGTTTGTTGACTGCTGGTATATCCCTTGAAAGGGCATTAAGTGCAATAAAAGTGCGCCCGCCGTTTGTGTTTTCTGGGCTTCTCATTAGTTATAATGACAAAACCCGATCTCTCCGCTGTTAACTATTGAAAGTTAGCGGGCGCTTTGCACAGTTGCCAGCTAATTGGACATAGTAGACTCGCACTACAACATCGTTAGCAACTCCGTCGAGACTCGCTCGCTCGCTCGCTCGCTAACCGAAATCAGCTTTTGAAGCGGCACAAAAATGAGCAAGCCGGTGTACGTTTCAAAAGCCAGTTATTTTCTGTTGAAACGCTCCACTCGTGTACCATAATGGGGACAAGGAAGTTAGACTGAAATTTTGGAACTGCAAGTTTTTCACGAATGCTCGACTCTCTAACGCTCCTAGAGAAAGACAGGAAATTTCGCGTATTCATTAGTGACGTCACTCTTACATAGCATCTGAAACGCTACTGCATTGATGAAGGTTCGGGACACCTGAAATAATATAAATTGTGAAATACGCGCATAGAAGCAAACATAAGAGAATCGCATTACGTGACAAGTTAAAGCAAGCAAATTGTATCCAATATTGACAATGATTACTATTGAGAAAGAAACAATCATTTATTCATTTACTCCTTACAAAGCATATTTTGACGGGAATATCTTATGTCAAATAAGATGTCTTATGTCAAAATCGTTAGAGCCATTTTGAAGAAAATAAAAATTTTCGAAAAATGTTCCATGTAAAGGGTAGTTTAGGGTGGGGCTATTTTCTTCAAAATCTTTGTGTCGTATCCTTGAAAGACATTAAACTTAAATACCAACTTTGGTTTCTAACCGATTTTTCGTTTTTGAGTTATGCTGTCCACAGACTGACACACAGACACACACATACACACACGCGCGCGGAACTTTTTCTAATAATGCTTTTTTCTTTTTTTTTTATTCAGGGGGTCTCGAAACACATACTTCCCCTGAAATCTCGACATCGAATTTTTGGGTGTAATACAACACTTCCTCTACTTACCAGTAGAGAAAGTGAAATGGCAGAAAGTACAATAAAAAACTTGTCTCTTTATTGCAGACTTGACAGAAGATTATTTTCCCATCTGTTGTATAAGACTGGAAATTAGTAATCCAAGTTCATATTAATGCACTTTTACTAGATTTGTTCTTAGGCATTTTGCAGCACTAGCACAAAAATTTCCCAGCAACCAAAAACTTCAATATAGTTATATGAACAGGAACCGACACATTACCTTATTTTTAAATAACTGTTTTTGAAAATCAGACGTGAGACAATTGTTTTTGTATTCCATTGCCGAAGTGCTGATTTTGCATGTGGCACCTCAAGATTTCACTAATTGTTGCTTTGTTTATTGTTGCGCTAAGCCTTTTAAGAACCCCACCACGCCGCATTTTATCAAACAGAAATCAAATAAGTATCCAGTCAATGAAGGTTTAGTTGTTGATTAAATAATCATTTTTTGAATAAAGAATCTATGTTACGCTCATAAGGTTGTAAAAACCTAAATATCCCAAGTCTACTGTTTTGTAAGCAGCCTCTGCAGCAACGAATACATACCTGCAATTTGCTGTGACAGTTTTGCACGACTCCTCTGAACAAAAGGTATCTATGGCACTAGTTTGTATGGCACTTTCAGCTGGATGATAGTACGATAAACCTTACTTTTCAAATAACCCCAGAAAGTAATCAAGTGCAGTCAGATCAGAAGATCGTGGCGGCCAGTTTGTGCCTCCAAATAGTGAAATTAACATGTTTCGCAGACAATTTATTGCATCACGAAGACACGAACAGTGCACATTGTAGCGCCATCATGTTGGCATCATTAAAATTAATTTTATCAGCAATTTCCACAGTGGAATTTGGTGATATCGTTCTGTCACAGTAGGAACACCTTCTAAAAACGCAGTCTAGGCAGAGGCGTCACACCAGACCGTTAATTTTGGACTGTGGAGTTGTTTTTACCACACTTTTAAACTTTTCTCAACACTCCAGTAGCGAAAATTCTGTGTATTTACATAACCAGACAGTTGGAAATGTACCTCATCCGACATAATCACTGTTCAGAATATTTGGATTAACATTCAAAATGTCCGTAAACTGTCTACAAAACTGCATTCGAGAAAGTTTATTGGTTGGTTAAACTCATTGCACAAATTGAAATTTGAGGTCACATGCGGCGTAAAACTTCTATCAGACAGATTCACAGCCATCGACTGAGCCTTGGGGAGAGCGAGTTGAACTGTTCCCCACAGCTTGTCTAACCCTCGCAATATCCTCAGTGTTTGCACTATTAATGAACTTATCACAGATATCTCCAACATTGTTAAATTTACTTATCCACTTCAGTATAGTTTTCGGTATAGGATTCCTGCATTCCGTACGAAATTACATTAATTTCTAAACTTATCTGCACATGAGTAATCCATTTAGAGGTAAAGGAGCTAGGAGAGAGTTAAAAGTTTGAGATCATTTGACACAGCGGTGTCAGGGGTGGAATCTGTCACATTGTCATTTGTCCAATATATTAAGAATGTCCAAGAGAAGAATAACCACAATAATTTTTAGCTGTAGAACAAAGGTTAGAATAAATATGGGAAGATCACTCAGGTGTAGAAATGAGTAATTTCCAGAAGCCCCAACACTGGAAGGCCTAATCTTTGCAGTTGTTGATCGTAATAAAATTAGTATATTTCACTCTACAAGCATCAAACATATTTATATATACAAAGCCTACTTTTCTGAACGACGGAACAAAACATTCAAGTAGACAAATGCCGAGCTATAACAATACACTACGAATTCCCACCAAATAAACTTTGTTTTGTCCTATCTGAGATACAAAATACGGTATGTACTGTTCGGAGAAAATATAAGATACATTAACATGTTTTCCTCAACTTGTTTTTCGTCCCTTTAACCACGTAGTCATACGGCGAGGATTTGTTAGAATATACTCGTAGATTGGTGTGGTGGACATTTAGCCTCAGGTAGATGGCATTAGGGTGCCATCCGGTCTATCTGTTTTGAATATCTGTCAATAGATGGCACAACATTCAATATTACAATCTATTTTTAATTTATAACATTGTTTTAGATTGAAGGTGGAGGTACAGTGATAAGTTTATTAAAATAAGTCCAAAGAGGCGCCGTAGCAAAGTGGTTAAAACGCTTGGTTCTCACTAGTTCGGAAGCGTATGTGGGATTGGCGGTGGACATAGCGGTATTTGGGCAAGATTCCTCGGGTTCTCCAGCTCCACCGTTATCCAATCGTTATTCATCATACAATCCCACAGAAAATAGTCGAGAGGTATCATATCTCGTGACCGTGCTGGCCATGGAACTCTATAAACCTGTACCATACCGGTGCTAACATATCGTAGCCAAACCTGAACGTTGAAAAAACAAGAACAGAAGGTAATATATGAGGTGATTCCACACATTTACATCAGAGTGTGCTGGAGCTCATGTCGGTCACTTGCGCAGCTGTGTACTGGTAATGTGGAAATTACACAAGTTGCGCAGTAGGATGCGCACCAAGGACTCAATGGAGGAATTTAGCGCGTGCGCAGGAATGTTATTATGCCCAGGTCGTTCATACGCAGTACACAGATGGCTAATGCGTTCCATACCTTCCGTATTAAGATACCAAAACGAATGTTAACAAATTGTCACAACCGTTCGTTCTCACACTTCGACGCTGTCCAGCGTCCAACCCTTGAGACATTCCTTGTTATTTGTGTGAGTTTTGTAATCGTTATTCACTTTTTTATTTCTTGGCCGCGCAAAGAGAACGAAATTTCATGTCCTTCATAGAAAGTCACGTGAGTGCAACACATCAGCATTTTTCTTTTCTTTCTCAAAAATCAAAGTTCCTTCAATTGTTTAATGTAACCCTATCATCATCCATGTATGCGATCTCTTTACGTGGAGCATCTCCATTCTATACTGCATTTGACACATTTGAATTCGAAAATAATCTAAATTTTCTCCCATCACGTCAGATTTTCAAAATATTCACGAATAACAGAAATGAAATTAAAAATTTGTGAAATGTAATACAATTTACAAGAATTTTGTATGAAAAACTAGCCATAATTATAATTTGTTATTTGCCAATAATTATAAGCACATTCATAACCTTACCTCAAAATTACACTTCAAATTTTCTCCTCTTTGAACTTCTCGTATATTGTTCAGAGATGTCCTTTTTTAACATCCAACAATAGTCCGCCATTTTGTGAACACTCCACTTCCCTTGGTGCCTCATTTGCAAATTTTTATATCCTGGTGAAATCTTTCACCCTATTCCTCACTAAAATCTCTTAAATGATCAGGGAAATAATTTAGATAGGAATGAAGAATTATAGGTAGAATAATAATAAATCGTACTTATTCACTTGAGGGAACCATAATATTATAATAATTTGTATCATTTGCCCAAGTTAATGCCTGCCCACACAGTGGCTTGCCACACTGCCGTGGTTTCCGCGGCGGTCACATTAGTGGTAGTGGAGTGCTGCTATGGGTACACCACATGTCACCTAGATGGCAGCACTAGCACCACCTTCAATGCAACCTATCACATTTTTCTTACGGTAAGAGTAAAAGCTCTTTGGATCTACATACTCTTTCAAAAATCATTTAAAACTAAATAAACGTTAAAATCATGCAATATTTGAGCCAGGAAAAAGAATATACACCCCTAGAATATATGTGGTTTAAAAGTGTGACTGGACATGTACACTCAACATTACTTTCTCTACTCATTCTTGCACAGTTATTTTTAAAAACGCTTCAGTTTAATCGGAATAAACACTTGTACAAATGGTTTTATTGCATATTTTCCGAGTAGTATATTAATAACAGGAGAATATCTTAGGCTTTGAGGACACTTGCTAAAGACAGCATTAATTTTCATGCTGAATATCAATGAAACATATATTGTTTACTTGAAAAATATTCAATGTACCACAATGAAAAATTTTCCACTTAAAATACTTTTTCCCTAATTTGGAAGCCACAGTCAATTCGTAAATTAGCTTTATAATCTATAGTTTGTTGATATTTCTGTAAACAAGAAAATTTGCAACATTTATCGCATATTTTCTTCATTAGGTAGATTTTTCTCCTAAATAACTAAAATGAGACATTTCACATTTTGTTGTCACTTTACAAACATGTTATTTGACATCTGATGAAAGATTAAGACGTTTTAACCAGAAATAAAATTTTAGAAAAAATATAATTATTATACTGGTGGTATTGTATTACACCCTAAAATTCGATGTCGAGATTTCACCGGAAATATATGTTCCGAAACCCCCTGAATCCAAAAAAAGCATCTTTAGAAAAAGGTCCGCGCGCGCGCGCGCGCGCGCGTGTGTATGTGAGTGTGTGTGTGTGTGTGTGTGTGTGTGTGTGTGTGTGTGTGTGTGTGTGTGTGTGTGTGTGTCTGAAGAAGATATAGTTTGTAAGAATGGTTAGTACAAGAGTAGGGAAAGTCATGTGAGTGCAACACATCAGATATTTTATAGAAAAGTGCACCTAAACTTTAAAAAATCTTATGTGTTGCACTCACATGACTTTCTCTACTCTTGTACTAACCATTCTTACAAACTCTTATTCCTATATCTTCTTCGTGTTAGTAGAGATAAGCATTTGTACAAATTATCTTATTGTTTATTTCATAGTAGCTACAAGGGGAATATTGGAATACAGTAGACTTTGTGTGATAGTCAAATATTTTAAAGCTTTGAGATTTCGTTCTCTTTGCACACTTAACATATAAAAAAATGAACAACGATGATCCATTTCACGAAAGTTCTAAGTTTTCCGAAACTCACACACATAACAAGGAATATCTCCGAAATGGTTCACTCTCATACCTGTTGCTTGGCTGACCACCTGCTACCTGTGCGGACCATAGGTTCCTGCGCTTCCCGACAGGCGTCTGAACCCAGGCACTGGCTTGTAAGGGGTATTACCCTCCATACGGGGCGGGTAACCAGATAAAGAAGCAGAGTTATGGTGTTCATGGTTAAAATACTGTGTAAGGCCATGGAATGACCGTGTGAACCTTTTATCTGCATTTCTTCTAAGAATTCCTAATCAATACGTAACTGTTGGAGTTAGATATTAACACCATTTGATCCACTTTTGCTGAGATCCAGTATGAAGAGTCCAATACGGTTTTCATGTTGCCAAACAAAGAATGTGGTTGCTGTTACGTTAAAGAGAGCCGCGTTGATAACCACTAAGTAATAGCGTTCTCCCAAACGCATAAGCCTTGCATATAAGTGGCCTTCGATAACAATAGAAGTTCTAAAAATCCACTCTACCTAAGTGCGTACAAATGGATGTAGTTCAAAGGAGCTCTCCAGTAGCTCATTGCCACCCTTGTGGTCGCTGTAAAAGTTGCCTTGCACTTAGCCTCTAGTCTCTGAATCGATTCCAGAGGGCACGCATTCCGTGTTAGCTAGGTACATGTTCAACAATGGCGAGGGTGTTTAATAAGCCTTATTGTTCTACGTCTCCACTCTAGTGATATCACATTAATGTGCCAATTCAACGCTGGAGAAAGTGCTCCTAGCGGCCAATTACTTAACTGACGTAATCATATTACCAACACTTCATTGGATAAAAATCTGATCTGGTCTAAACCTAGTCGCTATACGAAAATTCCTTTTTCTTTGTGTACGATCAAGAGATAAAAAGGTGAATAACAACCTTGCAGTTAAAACAAATGTATTCCAAAACTTACACAAATAACGAGGAATATCTCCGAAATGGTTGCCTACACAAAAAATGCATTTGGACTTAGCAAAAGCCATCCAGAGTAAACAGGACTACATGGCTATAGAAAAAAATTCAAAATATTCACTTCATTTGTCACCACAATTTCTTAAACAGATATTTTAATCAAAATCGTTAGAGCCTATTTTGAGGAAATAAAAAATTTCCATGTAAAGGGAAGTTTAGGATGGAGGAATTTTCTTTAAAATCTTCGTTTCGCTTACCTGAAAGATATTAAACTTAAGTTATAACCAACTTTTCATTTTTGAATTATGTTATTTGCCTTTTAAATTTAATTTACACAAAAACAGTTGCATCTACTGAAATATAACAAAGGAAGAAGTTGCCATTTATTCAATTTTCTATAAATATAGCCCTAAATCAATAACCTTAAATCAATAATAATTCAGCCAGGTGATTATAAATTTTTTTGATAAAAATATTTTTTTTTCTAGAAAACTATAAACTTTTCAACATTTTGGTATTAGACTTTTTTATTTACAACATGAGAAATTCGCTGTTAAAGTCTGCCGGATCATTTTACTTCTACCCTGTATATCATATATATTTGTAAATGATTTTTACGTTCAATTACTTTGCCATTAGATAAACAAAAATAAAATATTTTTTTCTCCGAATCTCCAATTCCTTAGAGACCAGATATTTCTTTTATAGTGGGAATTTTTGTCACCTGTATCCCACTCACAAAGAAAACATCCATATTTCGTGCAGCCTTGTTGCATACTCAATATCATGACAAATATTATTTTCAAATCATCGCATATTTTCTACTTACGTTCTTCATAATTAATTAATTGCAGCACATTTTTCAAAACATAATAAGATTCTTCAGTCATGGCGGCATATGTAACTGCAACAGAAGGCATTGTACTTCCGTTGTGGAATACAGTTGGCGGCACTGACGAAACAAAAAATGAGCTAGTGATAAATGGTAGGTATAAAACAAAAGTGACCAGATAACTTCTAACCTCAATGACTAAAATAATGCTGTAATAAATTGATATGTTTATGACATAAATAGCTATCAATACCTTTATGTTATTGTTGAATGCCAATGTAATATGAAAGTAACGAAAAACACTTGCAATATTCTAAAACTTTGACTTAATATCGTCGTTGGCAAATGCATTACAGCATTAAAATAAAAGATTGGACCAATAGGATTAAATATATGCATATACAGAGGAAATGTATGTAAGACTGTAGAAAAAGCTGAAATGTAATTTTTAGCTGTTTTTGGCGTTTAGTAGAAGGATGCAGACGTGGCGTGCGGGCGGGTTCCTTCACTTTCGCTGCAGCCCTCCTGCATAACTAACTTTCGCTATATAGGTCGGGCTTTTCTCCAGCTAATTAACATCTTAACTATATAACGCTAATAAGTACACTTTTTGTGAGAATAATTTAATGAATGTTTTAGAGCAAATTAAACCAGCGCTCGACACTCGGCGACAGATATAAAAAAGCGTTTTCCTCCGGCAGTGATGAAAAAATCCCACTACACAGCAGCAATGCAAAACGGTGCACGGCAGATGTTTAAATGTACTACCTACTGTCAGTTGTTTCTATTTTCTGGTGCAGCGGTAAGGTCGGCCATGGATCAGGGTGCTAAGCAACACGCCGTTTATTGGGTTATACCATCCATCTCATGTTACCCGTTGCCAAATGACGCATTGCCCCCACGTCATCGATCATGCGGCAGTGTGCGTATGTCTGTCGATCCGCGAGCCTCATTCATGAATCTCACATGATGGGTACAGGCGATCCAAGACCCCCTAACAAAGCGCTCAGCCCTCTCTCTCTCTGTTCCCTGCCCAAGTTATTCCACATTATCGACAATAACCCTCCAACCACAGTTATGCTATGACTTTGTGAAATATGTGCTATAGTACGGTTAGCAAGCTTCTACACTCACACTGCAAATGTTTGCCGAATTAAACGCTCCATCGTATTCATTGAGATCCTGCAGGAGTAAAACCACAATTCTCCTGTATGCATACACAGCCTGGAGCTGCAGTGGTGCACACTGGGTCCAGAAAAACAAGTTGCAGTCAACTCTTCACCAGCGCTGTCCAATTTTTGCAAAAAGGGGAGGTTGGATTTACCTCCATCCACCTTGTACGGGCACTTAGTATTGTGTTGCGGTGGTTGTTTGGTTATATCTTCACACTGTGCGTTTGGTTTACGAAACCACTTTCACATCTTATGCGATAGGTAAATATCTGTTTATTAGTGACTTCTTTAGTACTACTTACGTTTAAGGACTCTATCAATATTTGGCGACAAAGTCCAAGTGCGTAAGTGGACCAAAAAGGCTCAAAAACAACCAAATTCTTAAATAGCATATCGCCGCAAGGAAAAGCTATGAATCTAAGAAGAGAGACTGCTAAACAAAAGAGGGAGGGCGTGACAAACATGGTCATGAAGCATGCGTGTAGAAAAATTGTTTTTTAGACAGTAAAAGTGGGCCTTTTAGTAGTCCACGATGCGTCAAAACTAGAACATTTTTCGCTCAGTGCACAAAAGCTTTTAACACGCCAGAAATGCCAACTTTGTTTTCTTGTGGAATATGACCATCGCCTCATTCCAGTAGGCCGTGAATCTGAGTTACACATTGCTTGTTTAAAATGGCGGCTCATTTGTATTTGAATATACACTGCACTGAACGCTTTAAAATTTTACAAGCAGCAGAGAGAGTGAAATTACAATTGTTACCCAAAAATTCAATAAACCAATATGAAATTGTATACAACAGATTCCTGGACTGGTTCAAGGTAAAGAACATAAAAAATAATTATACTGAATATGTGTTGTTAGCGTTCTTTGAAGAAAAAGCTAAAATATGCGCATCTTCATCTTATTATTTCCACTGCCTCCTTTATGCAGAATGTTGTTGTTGTTTAAAAGTTGTCAACATTGTGCTAAGCAAGGCAACAGATGAACATCGTAGCCCAATGACTATTATGACCACGAAAAAAGTAAAACAATGTCATATATTTGCTTAACATATATCTTCAGCACTGTCTAAGAATAGTGTATGATGCACAGGTTAAAATGATTTTATTTTGTTCGTAGGTTTTGTGAAATTCCTATAAACCATTCTTTATTAGGAGCTTTAATATAATTTGCAGGTTAGCTTTTCAATAACTATATTAGGTAATACTGGAAGTAAAATAATGATTATTACTACTATTAATTGTTATGTATATTCTACTTTTAATGTTAAAATCTAGCAAACGCTCGTCTTCTTCAGTACAAATGTAATGATTGTGTTATTTTGAAACTTGTGTAAGTTGAATTTCATTTGGACTAGCAAATGAAGGTGCTTCATAAATTCAAAACATCGCTTATGTTCATGGAGCGTTTCTTTTATTCTGCTGTGTTTGCGTCTCCTAACCTCAAAATAGCTTGGTTCTGTTTTTGTACTCTAGAATTTGTTTTCTCATTCTATACATTGTACTGTACAGTATAAAGAACTAAAGCAGTGATGTATCGTTTTGACGATTTTTTTATTAACTTGGTAACACTATTTTACATTACATCTCCCCAATTGTGGAAAACACAGAAAAAACACACGAGTCAATCGAATAAAGACGACTAACATATTAATAAAAGCAGAAGTAGTTATGATAGTTACTAATTTAGTAAAATACTTATTAGTTAATATCTTAGAAATTAATAACTCTACTAGCCTCTAGTTCCGAGGTCGTGGGCACAAACCCGGATGAGGGGGACTGAATTTTTGGGCGTAGAATCCCTACATAGCTTCCTTTGGAAGGGAAGTAAAGCGGATACTCTCGTATCGTACATTTATCGTACGTAAAAGGACATTAGGCGACTCTGAGTAAAATGAAGCGGCCAATATGAAATGAAGCGTTAATAACCATAGCAGTTGTATACACTTTACAATAAAAACATAGCATGCATGTGAATTTTTTAACACGTACGTACCTATAAGTCTTCGTACTCAGCGTTAGGGCCTTTGCAATTTCACAATTTCCTCTCTTCATTCATTTCCAGTGCTGTTTTATAGCACAATTCTTTACCTAGGTGTCACGTTATATCTATATACTGATATAAAGAAAGCACTGTACGCGTATGCAAGATCTGAACGTTTAAACAGTAAATAGTAATTGCTGTTAGATCGCATTGTATAGACCCAAGTCAAATTATCATAAGTAATACACATTAAACGCCTGACCTTCGAGTGATATTTACTTGGACTATTTCATAAATAAAATAAGTATAAATTTAAAACCTATACCGCAGAGATTTGACTAGAAAATGATAAATCCTATCAAAAATATATTAATTTTGATTAGCGTAGTTCAACTTATTCAGCACTGCCAAATGAGTAAAATGAAACCAAGAATTATATGCATTTCAATCTTCTGTTGTTGTCATAACAATAAGCCTGTTTTAACCTCAAATAAATCTCACTTTACTTTTAACGTTAGCAAATATCCTTTCTTCTGGAAAATGCATTAATTATTAAAAGAGCAATTGTTAAAAAAGTTGGTTAATCAATTGTAATGTGTAATAGATTGTTTTCCAGTGACTTTGGGATATAGTTGGCGACAGTGAGTAAACAAAAGAATGACTTGGTAATAATTTGTGAAAAACAGAAGATTGCCCTGGTGATAGTTTATATATGGAAATAGTAGTGGTTAATATAAACACATAGAATACCTATGTATGCGTTTGACAGCTGCAAAACTACGCGCCGCGCGATCGAAATGAGCTTCTGGTATTGCCTGTTTATGTCTAAGTGCCCAAAGAACGGGAGTGGTCGGTTTGCATCCCTTCAGTAAATATCGCCTCCCTTGCTAATTTAGGTACCAACAGATACCTAGGTATGTTTCCCCTCTAAGCAATGTTGCCCATGGCTGTTGTTTATTAACTTCAAGATTGATTAACTGACGATTATGGAGCTTCTCTGCACAACTCAATAATTCCGTTTGCTTTGCCTATCCAAAAATATTGACAAATGTATGCACAAACATTTATAGAGGCGTTCGGAACCTACCTAAAGCTGGCTTGCCCCTAGTTATTCCACAACATGCAAAGCACATATCCATAAGCGAGTGCACCATTAATAGCAACCGAACGGGGGATCTCTGAATGGTGTAGGTGCAACTTAAATGTTCAAAAAGTCAAGTTTTAAAAAATATGTTAATCGATGCTGAAAATTTTGTGAGCGCAAATAATCTTTGTGGCTCCAAAGGACACAGAACTTCAACTGTCTGTTAGGGACAATTACAGTGTTTCAAAACTTAATCATGTGAGAAATAGATCCAGGCTATGAATTTAGCTTATGGCCCACGGCTAAGTTTTTCGACTTTGAAACCTGATTTAAATAAATTATTAATAAGAAAACACAGGAGAACTAAGTGATTTAAAATACCTGTACAATGTTACTATTGCAATGTGCCGCGTATTTGTATACATTTCAGCTTCGTCTTGAACAAACACGGTTGTTCCGTAATGTGGTGCGGGAGCAGTTGCTACCCTCCCTCTCTTTTCCCTATTGTCGCCCCTGCACTAGGGCGATACTACGCGGAAAATATACTTGAGTGAAATTAAACCAATTTTAAGGGCAATTTTGCTGAATTTTAAACATCTTTATCTCACAAGATGTTTTTTAAGGTTATGTCACTTTTAAAATCAAATTCAAGTTTGGATCATTTCTCGCGAATTGGTTATATTATTTTTAAATTAGTAGAACCAAGTTTCAGAACCTCCAAATCTATACATTCTTGGAAATCTATTTAAATGTGGCTCCTTTGTTTATATTTTGTTAAAAATTTGGCCCCGTCAAGCACAGGTTAATACGTCCAACTTTGTGCTTTACGTCTATTGTAAGACAGGGTTATCCTCTAAAAGGAATGTGTGGCAAATCTACCTGCTACTTTTGAGGGGCGCACCACACTGTGTTACAATGCAGTCTTCTCAAAGCACAAACTAGTGATTGAGGTGATATTTGTATTTTTTCATACCGAAAGTAAAAACAAAGATTTCCGTGAAGTGAACAGAATTGATGAAATCAGTTGTAAATAAGATAAGTTGAATGGGCTGAGTTGTATTTGCTAAAATGGAAAATGTGTTGAACAAGAACCGTAGATATGACAGAATTGCAATATTTCTAATTTACTGTCAGGTAAGAAACACCTCGATGAAGAAGAGCTGGAAAGCTGCAATAATTGTTGCTTCAATTGTGCCCTTGTATCGTTTGTTGATTTTTGAAATAAGCTCCTCAAAGTGCAAGTCCGCAATAGTCCTTCAAATTTGAAAACCTACAACAGATGTTTGTAATGTTTTGGAATTCAGTATACAGTGATAAAGTATAAGTGAAATGTGCGATTTTTAAATCATTCTTTGTTCTTTTAAATATATTTTATTAAATTTTAAGGTTATAAATTCATTATGTTAAGGCCACTTTAATATTATTAATGCTCGGCCATACCAAAATGTAGCGCTTATATAATACTGTAATAGACTTTTCATAATGATACTGATATTCACCAATCAAAGGTGCACCAATTCATAATGACATTGCTTATTCACCAATCAAGAGGTCCGCAGTGCTTCGCCGTCTGCACACATTAGCACGCAGCTGAAAGCGAAATTCTGTTTAATAATGTCAATGATATTCTAATAAATTAAATTTGTTTTTTTGTTTTTCAAAGTCTACTGTTTTAATTATTATAACATACATAACCTCTCTATGATTATGTCAAAGCCAACATAACAATAAAAGTTGAAGGAGCAACTATCGATTGTCCTATGCGCAATCGAATAATAAATACATGATTAAAATGGCGGACACCAATGCCAATAAAATGCAGTATAGAATATTAAAACAACATTTTATAACTGTTTTAAGCTTGACACATGGCCGAATATAAATATTATAGTATGAAACTTAAGTATAATGGCAATTTTAAGGTGTTTGTATGAATATTATGAAACAGGCTAGGAACTCGCTGCCGCCCGCTTCAGGAATTATGCAGAAACTATGCATCTTGCTGCACTATGCTCTCATTGCATCATTTAGTTACCATTGGATCATCAAAATCCGTCCCTAGTGATCATAAATATGTGGGTAGGATCTTGAAATGTAGGTCGTGATTTCAAACAACGTATGTAGATCAGACAGCTCTAATAAAACTACGTTTATTTTTGACGGATTTTATACTTGAGCATTTTGGTATAAACATAAACATTTTCCACTCTCTGGTGCCCTGGATTCTGCAAAAGTATGTCAAAGAAATGGTAGCGATCCATTTAGCAAAGAGCAGGAAGTTTGGGTGTGGTACGTAACGAGTAGTGTTGTTCCTATGCCTTATAAAATATGAAGGCGTCACAACGCAACACGCAACATTGCAGTGCGTTCCACATTTATTTTATTTTATTCCTGGTTTAAAATGTCGCATAGTCGCATGTCTTGCCTTAGTTTGTAACGCGGGTTGCAGTCACTTGCCCCTAAAATAGAAACTGTATTCTATATCGTATACTTTTCTTTGTTCTTCATTTGCCTCTCCAGAGAAAAAATCGTTAATGCAATACAAGCATTTTATTTTATTTTATTTCTAATTGCAAACGCAGTACCCTAACAAAACCATGTTTTGTGTGTGAACAATTTCAGGAAAGCATGAAAGTTTGGCTAAATATATATTCATTCATCTTTTAATCGTGTGTACTATAATTGGTTTTAGTACGAAAAATAGTTTCATGCTTTCCGGAAAAGTTTTCAGCTAATTACATTGTCACACATAATAACGCGAGAAATCCCACTCCTGACACCAGTGAGACAAATGGCAGATCAGTTAGTTTTCCTGTCACTTTATTGCCTTAAAATGTATAAGGAATATAATATTCCTCAATCAGAACATCCAGATGCCGTTCACCAGTAACAAATCAACACTTGAAAATGTCGGGTTGAAAAGAGATATTGCAAAGAGCCAATTAGTTACAAAACTACGAAGCCAAGACTTACGAGATATGATTCTCAATCATACTGATACGGTTACTACAAATAACAAACTTTGAAATAACTACGTAAACAAATTATAAACGCATTAATAATCTCCCCAGCTCGGAGAATAATATCCTGAAGACATATTCATAACTGCATGATGAACAAGGGGAAAAATATTTTACACCCGAGTAAATTGGGACATCATAGGGCAAATCATAAAAGAGGAACTGAAAGTAGAAAATCTGATGTGTTGCACTCATATGACTTTCTCTACTCTTGTACTAAGTATGCTTACAAACTCTTGCTCCTCTACCTCCTCAATGTTAGTCGAGATACCTATTTGGAACAGGCATAAAGCAGAGGTCCGGTGAATTTCACAACCTGTGTTCTTGATGTATTTAATTTTTGAATGAGAATGTGGGCGACGTCCACAAGAATAACAAATAAATACTTTAAAATGTTGGGTTTGAAAGAGATATTGCTAAGAGCCAATTAGTTAGAAAACAAGTCAAGAGTTGCAAAATATGATGTTCAATTATACTGATGCAATTCGTGCAAACAACAAACTTTGAAAGAAGAATTGCGTAAACAAGTTATGAATGCATTAATGATGTCAATTCTTAAGGATCATAATATCCTGAAGACATACTTATAATTGCAGGATGTAAGACACGAACAAGGGGAAACACGCAGACACACACCAATCTTTTTGCTTATTTTTTGGAAGGCTTTACTGGAGGATCCTAAAATCTAAAACCTCTAAGTTAAAATAGAAGGGGCCTTCTACCTCTACCTCACACCAACTACCTCACACCACTGCCCGGCGAGTAAACAACGACAATAGAGCGGTAAGAACAAGGGCAACAATGAGTACAGGAGAACAAAGCGTTTCTAGACTTATTTACGAGAGGTTCGAGAAAAATCCGTGATACGTCATTCTCGCGTAAATAAGCGAGAAGGTGGGAGTAGCTAGCTTTTTATAATGGAGTCGTTAAATGTTAAACGAGACAGCTGTTAGCAATAAGTTTTAACTATGCGTGCAGCAGTATTGAGAGAAAGTGTGTATCTTCAGACAGTTGTAAACATTCAGTCGTCACGTCGGAGTTGTTGCTTGTCGGAAGCAGTTTGTGAGATAGACTCTGAGAGGACAAAGGAAGGTCATCACGAGTTGATAATTATGTTAACGATAAAAGAGAACTGTATTCTTGTGCATCAGTTCTAGAAAACAAAGTGACAGAAAATGTAACTGGACTTTCTCATTTGTCACATTGGTGTCAGGAGTGGGATTTTTCTGTTATTTTGTGACAATATAACTAAATTAACAAACAACATACAATAAGGAATTAATAACCTAAAGTGAGTCAGAAAAAGCAGATTAAAATAAGCAGTATGAACAATTGTGAAGCAGATAAATACAAAAAAGATAGTTGATCTGGATGCATATAAACATTGTTGTAAAATTAAAAATTTTATTTTAAACTATTGCCCCGATGACATATGCATTTGAGAGAAAGTATACAGGTCATTGAACTCTGTCCTTTGCAATTTCCAGGACAAATCATACACGACTTGCAGCGATTATGTCCTTAGAAGTGAGTGCCCTGAAGGAGCAGCTGTGGTCACGAACGTCGTCTGGAAGTTACTCCTTCACGTATTCGGCAAAGTTCTAGACTACGTAGAGGAAGTGGAAAGGTCCGCCATGCAGTAGGCTCTTACGCGGAATAAGGAAGGAGACTTGAGTAATTACAGTTACAGGCAAACGACACTGCGTTTTGAGAGGTTAACACTTCCCCCTTATTTACACAAGTATTATCGTTACATTTAGTAATATGAGATTCATAGTTAAACAGTATTCTGAAACAATCTAATTAAAGATCTATAAAAATTATTACAATTTGCTGTCGAAATGTTTAAGTATATTTTGTGCACATTTCAGGTAGCTTTGCGTACTTTAAATGTACTAGTCTACAAACTGATCATGCATACAGATCTAGCAGGGTTTGAACCACGGATCTCTCGATTGCGAACTTCACATGCTGCGGAGCCAGCTCGCTTGATTATTTGGTCCAGTGCTGTTTGACTTGCGTCATGCACTTCTCCTCAATGCGCCCCCCCCCCCCCCCCCGGCACTAGTTAATTAGAGAACCACCATACTTGGGAAGAGAGAAAATAGATGTGTGTGTAAATGAAATAATCTGGAAAACCAATCAATTAATTTTGATAATTTAAAACCAGTGAACTTTCCGACAGTCAGGGAACCAATTTCCACAAGCCATGGATATGCTGTTGATCACAAAATAATGTCACGTGGGCTGCTATGCAACAGGAATACAGACGACTTAGAAAAGCGCCGTGGGACGGGCAATTCTGGAAGCTTGGAGATAGAGTTGTTAAGTTTGTTATTCTATGTTTGTTACGTTTGTTGCAAGCATCTTGAGTTCGTGGAAATTGTGTTTCTGTTATACTTGTTATTTGATACCAGTTTAGCGTTGTAAGTGCAGGAAATAAACTTTGGTACGATAAACGGATTGTGACATGTGATTTTTTGTTGGGAGTAGCATAAGTTAGATGGCAGGATTTAATTACACAGAACACGCAAGATGGCCGTAGTAAAGTCAATAGCATACAGTTTGACAGTTTCTTGAAATACAGTATAAGGATGCAGGGCTTAGCATTCGTGAGGTCCCAGGTTGAAATCAAAATAATTAATTATTTTCGTAATTTCCGTAAGTGGCTAATGTAAATCCAGATTGCATTATTAATGCAACGACCTAGTGTTCCGACTCAAGTCCAAAACAACGGTAAAAAATATGAAAATAGGTGGTAATAGGAATGTTCTACCATCTGTCCATAGAGCATCAAAGCAGGTGGACCATTTGTTTAGGCTGACGAATTAACGAAAGGTCCTGTGTATTCTTTTAAAGGCTGTTATTGCAAGTTCACATTCTTTGTGTGAAGCTGACGGCTGATAGTGATCCTTGTATTGTTTCTGTTGTCGATTATATGCTAGGCTGCGATTTTCGCAAGCAGTATAGATGGTGATACAGTATCTTTGGTGATACAATATTCCATAAGATCTACGTTTTCATTGTTAGTTGCTCCTGTGTATGCAGTGAATCAGCACACATCTTGAAGTTACTGAAGGTGAATCTTGAAACATTTCAAGTGATCGAGTGAATGAGTGAGTGAGTCAATGGGTGATGTCTAAGGGCCCGTAGACAACTAGATCATTACATTCCGCGAAGTGATCGATGTTATAACATATTTTGCCAGTGTTTTTATAAGTTCCTGTCTTTACAGTTTAAAATTAGAGTTTATAAGAGTTCCTCATATATGACGTTATCTAATGGGTATCTAATTGTTAGAAAATTACAGTTATAACGTGTATAATGCCATATAGCTCTTCAAAATCATTTAACAATTTTACAAAGAACACGGAGGGAAATGTAAATGAAATTTACTAAATGTTCCAGACTTAAAAACCGCTGTGTTGGTTGAAAGGAAAGCTAATAAAATAAACTAGTTAGATCGCATTATTTGGAAGAGATTTCTGGAACTTCGTTTTCTTCTATCATTTCCTGCACGGATATTTTTAAGTTCTCGGGAAGTAATTTTAAGTGATTAATTATTTCAAAACGTAACGTGATTTCATATGGTTTCTAGTGTGTCAGAAATAGGTCTATCTATTCATCTTGAAAACAATTTGGAACAAGAACAAGTTTTTAAACCGTCAATCAAAGAATAAAGTAACCTGTCTATGAAGCACATATCGGAGGCAATGTAAAGTTCCCTGTGCACGGATATGCCGTGTGTGTGTGTGTGTGTGTGTGTGTGTGTGTGCGTGCGTGCGTGCGTGCGTGCGTGCGTGCGTGTGTGTGTGCAGCTTCTTCTCATCCAATATTCCAAATCAGTTTCGTTTCTTTTTAATCAAATTCAGCGTGATTCCTGTTTGCTTCGATTTTTTGACTATGTTTACTTATTATGCCTCATTTCAAACAATCCATTGCTCTTTATATCCACGTTCTTGCTTCCTTACAACGTCGTTGTTTACCCATTGTGACACTGCGAATTTCACTGATCTCTTTGTTTGTTCCTTCTTCAAGGCTCCACAGAAAATGCTTCTTTCTCTACCAAACGCTTCTTTGGCCATTGTTAATCTGTGAGTTCAGAACAGCTCAGGTTGCTGTTAAATTTCGAGTATTCGTCTCTCTGTGTTTTACAGTTCCTACCTCATCTCTGTAGATACCTTCTTTATGCCCATCCATTAACAACAGTGTCTGCCCTTTCCTTGTTCATCCTCATTCTGGCTCAATTTTATACAACTGCGAAACAATATTCTAGTTGAAACAAACAACTACAAGTTTATAGCAAAAAGCATGAATAACTATACCACATTTTTCACATATTTACTTAATATGTAGGTAATGGAAATATATACTCTTGTTCTAAAATTGTAAACTCCGGAAGGAATTTTAAGTTATCAGGGAATATGGAAACTTCTGTCACCTGTTTGATGTGAACAATAGAACAGTAAAGAATGGGAACTCCTACCAAATCGTAGGTTACCCTTTGGTCATGAAGCCCACATTTAACTTGACACCTGTTGAGGCGCCCATTTACCAAGACAGTATGCCTGGTTTATACAGTCCGGATTCTTTGGGCAATTCATTTGTTTATATATAATTAGCTCTTTCAACGTATTTATGGATGGAGTTACCTTTCCATTCCTATTATAGTCGTTTAATAGCCCACTGATATGCAGTTAGTATAAGAATGGTAGCAGAATGGTGTGGTAAACACAATTTGAAAACTTCAACACCAACGCAACTTCTGACAAAATAGTTTAGCTCATAGGAACCACAACTGACACCAAAGTGACAACTTTTAAGGAAGAGAGTGCATAAAGACGTGGGTTGCTGCAGTATTAATCGCTCCTGTGTTATTTTGATGTACACACACAAAGCTCTATCCATCGCTGGTAGAGGTTTCCAACTGTGTAAGCGCAATATTCACGACTGCAGTTCCTTTTCATGCTGCCTCAACAAAACATTTACTTTTAATACTTGTGTCAACATTATCTGTGTCTCTTTTTACACATATCAGCACTTTGGTATATAAATAAATCAGACAGCTGATGACAATTTTCCCATGTTACCCTCTTACCTAAACAAAACGCGTGAGAGAATCGATATTTTAAACAAGGCCAGAGCACACTCATACACACACACACACACACACAAAAGGTAATTTGTAGAGATCGTTTGCGACACCTCACCCTTCCATTCCCGAAAGCTAATTTCCAGATGTCATGTTATCGCTAGCCATGTAAACCTGTCCCTTTTCATATACTGTGTATTCGTGTAATGATTTTCACCGCTATTTTTTATTTGCCCATCATTTATGCCTTATTAATCCCCAGCCAGATGGTATAGCTTGCAGGAAGTTGAGATATCCAATAATTCTGTGTGTCAACGTATACCACACAGATTTCAATTGAATATACACAAGTCTTTTGTCCTTCTGTTGGGAGGAACCGTGTTATTTTCAAAGAAAATCATTAAACAGCTCTGTAAATTCAAAGATGTCGACAAAAACTGTATCTTCTTTGCCAATTGTTCATTTTTACAAAAGTGCTACAATCTTCTATATCCATTATGAACGTACTGTAGAGTTTCCAGACAGGTAAACTAAGGTATAGCGATTTAAAAATATTGTGTGTACGCAGAGATAAGAATTTCCCATTGAATACCTTCATAGGGGATGAGCGGATCATGAAAATGAGTCACTCAAAATGAACGCTTCCCTTATCTGAACTAGTATTAGAGCACTTCACTTTCTAAGCCCTCAAAACTAGATACAAAATTACAGGGACATGCGAAGTCGTTCTTCGATTATTATAAATAGTTGCAGGGAAAAAAACAAGTAATGAATCTTATTTAATGACGAACCGTTTATAATTTTAATTAATTGGAAGAATGAGGGTTGAAAAGGACTCCGAGAGCTTTTAATTATCCTAACACTGAAACGTTACAGCCGTTCTTTAAAGCAAATATAAAGGAGGTGCTTAAAGGCTCGATATTTTATTATTTCAAATCCAGTATTTCACAGCGAAGAAACTATATAAAATACATCATTCTGCAGTAAAATTTGAGATTATATTGCCATTTACGTATTCGTCTATTTATTACCTTCTCAGGCTTCATAACATGTATTTCTTGAAATATGCATATCGCAGCGGACATATTAGTTCCTTGCCAAACCACTTGGAGGTTAGACTTTCTCTCTCAGCTATTAAAACAGAAGAATTAGTTCCATCTGGTTTGTTTGTTCTAAGCGAGATGCAGTGTATCAAATTGTTCGTAAATATAAACTCAGTTATTTATGTTTCTTTCCTTTAAACCATTCTCAGTAATAATTAATGTGAAATACTGAAGTGGTTAGACACAAGCTAGTGAATACTTTGTACACGAATCAAGAGACCTGAAGGAAACTATGACGATTCAGCTATGGGTCCATGACAATTGATGTGACTATTGTATTCATAATTTATTTATGAAATAGTCTCACTCCAGTAGAGAATTTATACGTCTTATGGTATTACTTGTGTTAATAATATCAAATGCCAAGACAAACATATTTGTACTCCTCTATGAAAGAATTGGATTTAGTTTCTCACGTCCACCTTTGGGTTATTTTATTTTTTGTTTTTGTTTTATTGTGAATGCGACTATAATAGGTTTTTGCATTGACTATATTTATTTTTAAATGCTATGATATCATTTGTAATTAAGAAATAAGGCGAGAGAGGGATATTACGAACCTAATTAGAACAAGCAACCTATAAAATACTTGTTATGTTGGTATGCAGTTGCAGCAAATCAATCGTGGTAGATAAATTAAAGAAAACAAAATGGATAGCAGGAAAAGCAACGTTCGCTCAATAATAGCTAATTACCCAAGTTGTATGAAGGGAAAAGAAGCTGCAAAGCGGTTCCAGACATCGATCCCTTGCCCCTATATCTGGCAGTCAATTACGCTGACCTTTAGCGACTCACAGTCGCCTTTAAGCAAGAAACGGAAAAACAAAATGCGGCTGGCTAATCCGTAAATCCATCTCGCTTTCGATGTTCTGTCTCGGTTAGTTCCGTCCCGCGCCGGTCTTCTTTCACCTCACGTGGCGCTGCCCGCTAAGGGACGTGTGTCGCATACATCCCAGGCGAGTGCACAGAGGTCGCCTTATCAGCTGCGTGTTGGGTCACCAAATAGACACGTTACGAATATTAGCACTTTTAAGTGTGTTCGCTCGCAACCAACTAAAATAGTTCCACAAGATCGCAGCCCTACATACATACAGAGTACGTACTTCCCTTAGTACCTACGTAAAACTAACTTACGAATTCATAAGCATAATCGCACTGAAAGTCGCTAACAATACAAGAACTAGGCACTTAAAATTCAACAAAAGTAAAAAAGCTGATGTGTTGCACTCACATGACTTTCTCTACTCTTGTACTAACCATTCTTACAAACTCTTATTCCTATATCTTCTTCATGTTAGTTAAAATAAACAGTTGTACAAATTATCTTATTGCTTATTTCCTTGTAGGTGCAAGGGAAATATTGGAATACAGTAGACTTTGAGCGATAGTCAAATGTTTTAAAGCGTTGAGATCCCGTTCTCTTTGCACACTTAACATATAAAAAAATGAACAACGATGTTCCATTTCACCAAAGTTTTAACTTTTCCGAAACTGATACTCATCAATTTTCCCTAAAAACGTGATTTTACACCAAAAATCATTTTTGTCCTCGCTTTTAAAATAAGTCATACCATGTTCTGTATGTTTGAAATAGAAATGCTATTATATTCACACTGTTTTCTCCTCTCACTTTTAGGTACACATTCACATCTGTTTCTCTACTCACTCTTCTACAAAAAAGTCATACAATTTCTTGCATGTTTGAAATAGAAATACTCCGTATTACATTCACACTGTTTTGTCTACTTACTTTTAGGTAACACATTCACATGTCTTTCTCTACCCACTCTTCTACAAAGAAGTCATTCAATTTCGTGCATGTTTGAAATAGAAATACTTTTACATTTACATTGTTTTCTCCTCTCACTTTTAGGTAAGACTCGCATTTCTTTCTTTGCTCCCTCTTCTACAAATAAGTCATACAATTTTCTGTGTTTGAAATAGAAATACTTTTACATTCACACTGTTTTCTCCTCTCACGTTTAGGTAGCACATCCACATCTCTTTCTCTACTCACTCTTCTACAAATAAGCCGTGCCATTTTCTGCATGTTTGAAATAAAAAAGCTGCATATTATATTCAGTGTTTTCTCTACTCACTTTTAGGTAACACATTCACATCTCTTTCTCTAGTCACTCTTCTACAAAGAAGTCATACAATTTCGTGCATGTTTGAAATAGAAATGCTTTTACATTCACACTGTTTTCTCCTCTCACTTTTAGGTAACACATTCACATCTCTTTCTTTGCTCACTCTTCTACACATAAGTCGTACAATTTTATGCATGTTTGAAATAGAAATACTGCATATTACATTCACAGTGTCTTCTCTACTCACTTTTAGGTAAGATATTCACATCTCTTTCTCTACTCACTCTTCTACAAACAATTCATATAATTTATATACATGATACAAATTGGATGTTTGTATATATGTAACTGTTAATCTCGAAAAACCGCTAAATCGATTACCACAAAATTCGGCAACTATATGTTTTTTTTTTTTTTTTTTTTTTTTTTTTTTTTTTTTTCATGGAGAAAGTTTTTATGGTAACAAGTTTAGTACACAATATATTACTTTCAAATGGTTTTCTACTCGCTTTTTTTTACGTATCTTCTGTTTGCCCTTCAACATACAATTCATATAATTTTCTATGTTGGAACTATAAATGCAATGTATTACATTCATACATTTTCTCAACTCACTTTTGTTTTACGTAACAATTCACATGTTATTCCCTATCGTTTATCAACGTCATACATACCATATCGTATGTTGAAGAGTGAGCAAACTCCAAAGCCGGTTGACCGATCCCCATAAAAAATGCCATATCTAAGTGTTTTCATATCGAAGGTTTTTATGGAGTCATTTTACCACACAACGTATTACGTTCACATAGTTTTCTCCACTCACTTTTCTTTTACTTAATATACTACCTACTCCCTATTCTACAAGCAATCCATACATTTTTCCATACACTTGAAATATAAGTGCAACGTATAACATTCACACGGTTTTTCTACTCATTTTTCTTTAGTAAACACAATCAAATTTCTTTCAGTACCCCCACTTCGATGAACAATTTACACAGTTTTCTATGTGATTGAAACAGAAATGCGCAGTACATTCACGTGGCTTTATCCACCAGCTTTTCTTCCTGTAGTATTTGTTATTGTTCAACAGTGCTTTTGGTTGTTGGTGTTTTAATAAAAAATAAATAAATAGTTAAAAAAGTAAAGTAATCACAATTGGTGTCAGGAGTGCGACGAAAAGCACGATATGGAACAGTTGATGGTACAAACAGTAGCCAAGATAGACATAATGGGGAATGAAATTAATTCCGGAATGCGACAGAGGAAACAATTATGAAAGCCGAATTGGAAATGTAAACTCCGAAACGGAAAAGATAAAGGGGGGAATGTCTAATATGAAGATAGATCTATCGGAGAATACTAACGAGCGACTGGCCAGGGTTAAGGAAGCCATGGAAGAACTCACGGAAATATGAAGGACCTTGGCCAACGTGTTAACGCGCTGAAGTCAACCACAGCACCAAAGAACTGAACTCCATAATGAAACAAATGCTCGACGAAAACTTCAAACTAGGTGGATATTCATGGGGCAGGCCTACGTTTTACAGCTGATATGATGGTGTTTATTAAATATCTCTTGTATATTTCTATATCTGTATCTCGGAAATGACTCTTAACAATTGCGACAAAAATTATTATTTAGTTAACGTTTTGCCTTTTAGGTTTCTCTAAGTATCTTATCTCGCAAAAAAAAAAAAAAAAAAAAAAAAAAAAAAAAAAAAAAAAAACCAGGATTTCACAAAAACAGAGGTGAAAAACGCCGAGGTACTATACTATTATATGAACAATAATTGATATAATAGTTTTGAAAAAAAAAAGTGTTGGTGTTTGCACTTCAAAGTTTTGCTTCAGCCCGTCTTCTTTTTAACGAAAGCTACACTCTGCATTGTCCGTACTAAAACTTGGCTACATAAACAAAAGTAAATCTGCTGTTGTTGTTGCTCGTGTATTTTCGTAATCAAGTGCCTGTGTCGAGCGTTCACTTGGGCACCCAAACCACGCATTCTAAACAAGCGAACGACCTTCACGGTTGCTATAGCAACCCTCGCGTGCTTGCAGCATATTGGCTGTCTGCGCCCTCGCCGTCGGAATGTTTATATCTTTGTTTATTTATTTATTTAGCTGCAGGATATGAAATCATTTAATTGTGAAGTTGGTCGGCGTTACCGCTAAGCATATTCCAGTCAGGGAGATTATGGATGACGCTGCACTCAAGCGCTGTGAAATAGTTGAAGCTCGGCAGGCGTGTGATTCTGGTGGTACGTGCTGATGAGAGAGCGAGAGAGAATGCTCTCCCTACAAGCGGGGAGAGAGGGTAGACACTGTTATGTGGATTTTCTTTGTCCAAACTGGGACGGGTTCATCTGCGGATGGAAGGAAGAAACGACAAGAAAAATGGTGCAAAAGCTACGCGAGAAAACCTAAGAGCTTTCTGCCATTACATGAACTAACATTATGTTAAATGTTCCGCCCTTCTTTTTCCAAAAACCTACATTTCCCCGCTCTTCTTCTCAAGGAGAGACGGTGGAAACAAAAGGAGGGGCGAGCGAGGGAGGGAGGGGGGGGGGGGGTTTGAACGAGATGTGAGAAAATCGTTTACTTTGGTTTCACTTCCACACCGTCCGGTTTCCAGCGTTTTTTGTTTCTCTTTTCTTCACTGTCTTTTAACCCTTTTTTCGGGTCTTGACTTCCTTTTTAAACGCTTTTTGGTTCTTCAGAGCCTCTTTCACTTCCTGTTACAATTACACCTCTTCTTCCAGCATAATAACTTAATAATCTCTTCCGACTCGCCCATTTAGTTCTCCATTATGAAAGAAAGCACACGCCATAAAGAAATGCATAGCAAAGCGCCCTCGAAGAGAGGGCTAGAAACTCAGATATCTGTTATGTTTTCAACTAACATTAACTACTCCAGATGTATGTACAACACTGAGCTTCAACGCCCTCTCTGTGTGTGTGCGTGCATATTACACACACAGGACACAGACATTCCTGTCTCACTCCCTTACAACTATGGTCCAAACCGAGTCGCTGAAAACAATTGCAGGAAAATATGGCACAGCCGTTAGTTGTTCATTCAAAAGCGATCGTAAGGCTTCATTCACAGTTAAAATTACAATTAGAATCTTCTTCCTGTAGATAAACATTTGTACAAGTTATCTTATTCTTTATTTTCTTCTTTGCACACTTAACATATTAAAAAAAAATGAACAAAGATGATTCATTTCACGAAAGTTTTAATTTTTCAAAACTCACACACATAACAAGGTATATCTCCGAAATGGTTCACCCTACAAGAAAATTTATTGAGACATAAATTGTGTATTTTAGCAAGATATACATTTCTTGTATAGTATTATTTGGTCTATCTCTAACGGTTTACCAGTTATGCAAAAGTCGTCAAGAGTAAATACGACTACAGGAGCTATAGCCAGAAAATTCAAGATATACATTTCATTTGTCATCAAAATATCTCAAACATATGACATTTTAATCAAAATCGTTAGAGCCATTTTCAAGAAAATCAAAATTTTTGAAAAATTTTCCATGTAAAGGTTAGGTTAGGGTGGCGCATTCTTGAAAGACATTCAACTCAAATACCAACTTTGTTTTTTAACCGACTTTTCGTTAGTTAGTTAGTTATCCTGTTCACACACAGACACACACCCACACATAGACCTTTTTCTAAAAATGCTTTTTTTGGATTCAGGGATCTCAAAACATATACTTCCCGTGAAATCTCGACATCGAATTTTGGGTAAAATGCAATATAGTTAGTATAGTATTAGTGAAAGTAATACTTTACTATTAGGCGAGGGGCTCTAATGACCTAGCTGTCGACGGGCCCTTAAACCCTAATCAGTCACTCACTCACTATTAGGCGATGTGTATTTTAATGTAAACATCACAGTAAATCACAAGATTTACGCCTTAGAAGCTTGCACATTTGTCTACATCAAACATAGAAACTAGCCTATCTGAGGGGCATTCCGGTCACGTGACTACTCTGCCATCTCACATCAGATATTCCATCATTATGTGTTGACTCGTTGCCTTTCTGAACGAAATTTTAAATAAGGGCTCGTAAAGACTTTAAAACATTGACAACACATACAAAAAAAACACGCAAAAAGAAAAAAGAAAGCGTATCGCTAAAACGAAGTATAAATTGGAGTTCCAGTGTTTTCTGCAAGGCCAATGACCTCACAATACCTAGGCCAGTAAGTTACTCATCGCAATTATGAGCATGCAAATAACATAAGTTAGTGAACTATGCGCATTGTTTGTGGCAAAAGTGTTAAACAGAGAGAGAGAGGGGGGGGGGAGAAAATAACACACAGAAGTGGACACATACGAGTAAACTGCCTCGCATTAAGGTACCAATTATCAAAATGTCTGTGTGTGTATCCCAAACGCCTTTGAACGTAAGCCAATAATTAAATAAAGGCAAGGAATTTCTGACATCTTGTATGAAAATTGCAGCAAAAGAAATTGTAAATGCATGCATATGGTGCCTTTTTAATGAGTTTTGTGTTATTTAACTGGGTAAGTAGATCTTGCTGCATACGTCTAACCTCTTTAGTTGTGTTTACTGTCGGTGGTCGCTTCGCGTGTCATATTAGTAATACAGTTATTGTCAATAAAGAACTGCTTTGCCGGGGAAAAAAGTCTCAAAAATGTGTAATATTTGGAACAGATAGCATTTTGATGAATGGATATAAATATTTTATTATTTCGGAGGGCCCCGACTACGCGCAAGACAAATTTGTACCCGTTTTAAACTGCCCAACTGCCTAATTTCTGTTTACAAGTCAGTACCTCGCGCGCAGTTAGGAAAAACTTGATCCCTTCGCGCGCAGTCGGTGCCCAACCTATTATTTCGCTAACTGTCGCGCAAGCATTGTTAACTTGACGTTGCCACATCTCTCTTAGAAATTAAACTTTGCATGACATTTTAACATTAAATTATGACTAAGTTAATTCGAATTAAGATAGAAATTCGTTATAGCGTTATTCACACAATGTTTGCACGACAGTTAGCGAAACAATAAACCGTTTATATCCATGCATCTTTAGGTAGGCGTTAGAGAAAGTATTAGCAGGTAGAATGAAGGGAGAGCCTTCTGATATTGCTACATTACGTGCGACGAGCGAGTGAAAACAAACTATTGACTATGTAACGTCTGCCCTACTGACCTAGTGAGGAAAATTGCGCACGAAAGCGCAGGAAGTAAACAAACAGAAAACACCTCTCTCCTGTAAACCAGACGGAGTTAAAATAGCGTTTCGAGCATCTTTTATTTACATCTGAGCAACATCATTATGTTTGGCGTACATTGTTGGGATTCATAGCGCAACACTCCACTTAAAGTTTCGGAGCATTCCATTATTGCATTTTCACGTATTAGTGGCAATGAAAGTGTCGTAAGCTTTATGAAACACATTTGGTCACTGAAATTTGTTTCCATTTTAATTCCTTTGCACGTTCCTTGAGTAGTTAGAGGGACGATTGATCATCAAAATGGAATATCGATGTTTTACCGTAAGTACGCGTCTCTGAACCCAATAATATAATTTCAAAACATGTGATAAATATACTCGTTTGGTTATCTTTCAATTATTCTATATTGATTTCTCCTAATTACATCCGCTATGTACTTAATCACACAAATTCACGAAAATACACCTATTTTTCGTTGCTTTCACACAAACATTATAACCAGGATTTAAAACTGGCTAGAAGTAACTTCCTTATAGCAACCTGACGTCAGCCTATGGAACATAAAACACCAGGAATGCTCCCCGCACGGAAGCTCGGCGTTTAGTGTTGCATAAACGTTCCATGCCAACACAACGATATCTATGCATAAATTAGAGAGGGAGAGAGAATCTTTCAGTTCATCTTCCAAGTATGCAAGATAAAGGCGTTCAAGAAAAACCTCTTCATGAATGATTCTCTTCCTTCTGAAAGCATTTACATGACAAACTACAAGAAATAAAGTCGTGCCACACGTAAAATGTAAAGCTGATTGTCCTATAATTAATCCATCTTATGCTTAATTTAGAGTTTATTAAAAATTATCGTTTATTATACATGTATTAAATTTCTATGACCTTGTGAATGCATAGTAGTCCTTTCTTATGCACAATGTGAAGTCGTATGTTAAGATAACGCCGCTTGATGGTGTAAAGATTGAATTACTCCTCTCCCTGCGTGCAAATATATGTCATGCGGGAAGTATCAAAGGCTGGCTCGGCGTTTGAAGGTCAGTGTTGGCATTGTTGTCCAAAGATCAGTCTTAATAACTTGACTTAGTATATGCAAACTCTTTTCTTTTGTGTTTATGTTGTGCACACCAACATTTGGGGTTATCTGTAACCAAAAATAAGCTGGGACTAGCGTAATGTGAATGCAAGAATCACCTTGCATAGAAATACTACGTACAGAAATATTTTAGACGTGGCGAATGGCTGGAAGTTGTGCAGTGGTTTGTAGTCGGGTTCACTTTTGTATTTATAAGACAGTGTGAGGTTAGTATCTCTCCATTGCAGACGGTGTGTGGTTAAGTATTATCAGCAATCTCTTGTTTATTTCAAGTAGGAAATAGAGACGTTACCCATCATCAGTTTACAAGACCTCACTCGCGCAGATCGAAGCAAGATCGTTTGCCACGTTTAAAAAATACTTCTGTATTTAATTTCCTGTTAAATACAAGTGGTTATTGCACATCATAGCAAAATAAAATTAACAGTTCAAAAAATCGAAGAAAAGCTTGAGTTAAATTATTTTAGCCTTCATTTTCATGTTTAAAACATTTAAAACTGAGCTTATAACACTAATTAAAATGCTCTAATTTGCTTTACTTCCGGAGCAAAACGTCGGTGTAATTTACTCTAGATGAGACGTTTTATGTTTCATGTTTCTAAATTTAAACACCAGGTGGCATATGTTTGTACGGTAATTAATAATCCAGCGCTGTAAAATGCCTTAGCTAATGACGCATGAGAGAAAATTGTTTCACAATAATATAAGTACTTTATTTTTCCGCGCTATGTTTGTTTAGAATTCCTTTGCTGGCTTAAGCTTTAGAATAAACAGGTTTTAGAATTAGCGATGACAATAGAGAAAGGAAAATATATTAGCATAATATTATCTTTGCCGAGGAAGCTGGTTACGTCATCAACCGAGTGCTAATTGGTTAGGCTACGTCACAATTAACAAACCTCGGATTACTGCAATTCTATAACTTTTACATCTTGCAATTGCCCGGCTTTTCAAAAATTCTGGTTCGATAAGCAACTGGCCTAAATGACTGTCGACGAGCCCTTAAACTCCACTCACTCGCTCACTCACTCACTCACTCACTCACTCACTCACTCACTCACTCACTCGATAAGCAATATTACAAGTGAATGTATCTGGAAAAGCTCGATAGCCCTGTAGCGTTTACGAAGAGTATCTCATGGGTAAAATTTAATTATACGCTGTTGGAAGTGCAGATCTTTTGATAATTGGCACGGGTGTAACTCCGCTGTGAAATGAACAACGTGTGTGATATAGACTATTGCTTCCCATCTCAGTGTACGACTAGATTATGTGAGGTCATTGGCCTTGCAGAAATCATTGGAACTCAGTTTCAATATAGCATGTTTCCTGGGTTACAGAATTTGTTCCGCTTACTCTTGTCACGTTTTCATGAAGCCAAATGAATATGTATTTTCGGTTCCTGAAATGCACAGGTTTCTCCTTGATGCAAACAGTGAATTCATTTTCCCGGGTTTCAACACACTAGTCTTCGTTTTGCTTTTTCTAACTTTGATCCATTCTCCTTCCCTATCAAATACTCCATTTTACCAATTTTGATGGTCAAAAAATATATTCCACGTTTTTTCTCTTCCAAGTTAAGCTGTTTTACCACCGGAACTTATTTTTGCAACCTTGAATACTTGTAGAAAAAATACATTTGAACTAGTAAATTGGTTATAACCTTTTGTGTGACGTGTGGGTTTCGTAAAAAAGGTTATGGTACACTAAACACCAGAACGCAAGACATTTTGCGACTACCTCTGGAATGTAACGCTCTGCGTACGTTTGCAATTTGACATACAGAGAAATGTTTTACTGTGTATTTATTTCTGTTGCTATTAAATGGTTTGTTTCTCCTAGTTGATAGACTCGAAGATTCGACCACGACCACGAACTTCTGCAGCGTTTAACCGCAGATAGCAGTTATTTGGTAGGGTATATAAGGATGGAGTGTTGATAATTTTAGGTTATTTGGTTTTAGAAAGATGCTAAGTTCCTATATGATGCTATATGAATTATCACCTAGTCATCTTTTTTTTTTTTTTTTTTTTTTTTTTTTGTCAGTATAGCCAACTGTGTCCCATAAGTAGCTGAAAAACAATTAATTACACATTACAATCGACAAACAATCAAAATTACACTCCATTTCAACTTCAAAAATATGTTTTTGACAATTGTTCTCCTAATAATTAATGTACTTATCCAGAAGAAACGTTATTTGTTAAGGTCAAAAAGAAAGCTAGACTTATTTGAGATTATAAACTGGTTTCCTGTTATAACAAGAGAAGATCGAAATATGTACATGTAAACTCTTGAGTTTCGTTTTCCTCAGTTGGCAGCGAACTACACTAATGGAAATGAATACATTTTAGGTTATTTTTGTATAATGTAACAATGTTTCGTCAAATCTGTGCGATATAGTAGCCAAATTCATATTTTATTTATGAAATTTTCAGATAAATATCAATCGACGGTCTCACCTTCCCAGATAAATTATCTTGCTCTGCTGGAGAATTTGTTGGCTAGGTCTGATTTCTTATAATATTACTTTGGTATGGCAAGTTCATTTATGTTAGTATTAAAAATACCTGTGGTAGGTATTATACGAAATACTAATTATAAGCGATTTAAGAAGTTGTTTAAACATTTAAGAAGTTATATTAATGAACTGAGAAATGTGACAAGCTAACGAACAAATAATGATCAACGTTAAACATTGATGTTGCCTGAAAATCAAAGCATTAGTTTTAGTGGAACTTGAGTAGAATAATTATTTATAACTGCTCCATGAAAAACAATTAACCAAAAGAGCAGATATAGCGACGGTGACGAACGATATAATGATGACAATCCGGACGTCGCTTGAATAAACATTACGGGTGTGCTCCGTCATTTGTTGGAAGTTAATTCACTGGCCTCTCACCACGCGCCGCTAGTGGGTGGCATGCGCATAGCGTTCCTGAAATAATGACCGAGTAATGCATAAGATTCGAACGTGAGGTTCCCCCACCTGGAAGTGAGAGGGATGAAGTGAAAGTAAGTCTAACTTTCACAACTTCTCTCACTCTAAGCATGTTCGCTATCAGCCCAGCCGTGTATACTTAGTTATTCAGGCGGGTCGGTGACTGACGCGCTCCTCTGTTTGCTACTGCCTTTCGCAGGATAAAAATCCTCATAAAAATACCATTATTCTCATTAGCATTCTAATTTCATCTTCAACTTGTTCAACCTCATTTATCAAAAGGACTTTGCAGGACAAAACGTTGAAACCAACACCATTTTTAGGCTGGATAAAAAGTTTTTCTTCATTTACTGAAGACAGAGCTTCAATTTTTCATTCTTTGCTTCTATATTTTGGTTGCGTGTTTCCAAAAGACTTCAACTCCAGCGGGGTTTAATTTACATTGGCTAAAGCGAAGTATTAAGCCAACAGTTTAATGTGCGGGTTAAAATATTATTTTATTTATAACCCTTTTTGGATCGCACTGAAGTTCTGATAACTTTTGAGAGGTTACATTTTTATTCAAGGAATATTTGGGTTTTAGTTTAGAACTTTTGTGCATCTGTGGTTCAAATCCCGGCTATGACACTGAATTTTTCAGTCTCATCCTAACCTTTCCGGATTTAAACTACTACTCATCTGCAGTGCAATTCGGGTATAAAGGGGGTAAATTTTTATATGTGTATTTTATATGTTCCGGGCGTCTCTGCATTGTATATTAGTGTGTTTCGTAAATATGAGATTCCGTAATGCTTTTAATGTTAACGGTTCATTCTATCTTAAGTTGTGTGTGGTTACTCCTGGTTTACCAGGGCGTTCTAAATTAGTTTCAATAAATGAACATACAAAGTGTAATAAATTGACTTATATGAATACCGTTGCGATTATTGCATAGGATTGCATTGTGATTGTATTCCGCATATAATGATAATAACATTTAAACAAAACAGCTGATTTATGCCCCCTCCCCCAATCGAGTTTCGCTCCATTACGTGCATTTTTAGCTAACGAACATTTGAAGCGTTTCGGAACAATTCGGCTGGTTTGCTTCGAAAACACTCGGCTATAAATAATTCTATTTTAATACCTTAATTGCCAATAATTTAGTTTAACTACTTATTGAACAACATGTAGAACAAACCTGCCTTCAAAATAAGACAGCTCAATAGAAAGTTCTAATTAAAGGTCCCAAGGCCTGTTTAAAACATACGGGAGCCGGATTCACGGCTATAAATATAAAATTATTTATCTTCTGAATGTTACATTGCTAGCTGATTAAGTTTACAACAGGCCTGTAAAATTTTTAAAATAATAATTGCTTATTAAACGGAATATATACATATACCGGGCGGAGCAGTACGTTTTTGTCCGTGACCATTTCCTACGGGGATATTTTAGTTTTTTCGAAAACAAGAGACACAGAAGTTAGCACCACTGAGGATTGAGTGAGTTTCACTTTCACTACTTCAGTACATAAACACCGCAGCGGCGTGTGTCGTGAACGTAAACAAATACCATGACCTGTCCTTCCGTTTCTACTGTGCTAGTGTAGGCCAATCAGAATCATTAGCTCCTAAAACCACCCTGCGTCGTGATCGCTAAGGACCGACCTATTTACATCCAGAAGCCGGTTTGGATCCCTGACCAAGCTCAACGCAACGTTGCCGAGTTATTTACCCCTGAAAAACCTGCTCGAAATGTTCCTTTAATTCTTTTAAGTGAAAAAAAAGAGAAAGTAGATCTGAGATTGAACGAGTTAGTAGAAAAAGGAGTAGAATAATTAAAATGTTTCCCTGGAATACAAAAGTTTCACTTGTATCGTGTGTCTTTATGACACGCCGTTTCTTTTTTGTTTGTAATGCTTCTATTCGTTTCTATTGTGCAATAAAACGGCTTTTAGGCTTCGTTTTGAAGCATAGTTGAGTTATAGGGAGACCTACTCCATGTGGCACAGGTCTTAGAGTTGATGCAAGACCATCTGGGTACTTTACACATGCAGAAGTAACAATTATCATGGTGTGAAACAAGCAACAGTTTCAGCTTAACAGTAACTGTTTAGTGGCCATCAGAAATAATCAATACTTTCCTTTCACGCCGACGTGTCACCAATATATAAATTAATGTTTGTCCTCTATTCGCTCCTAAACCGCTTGACCGATCACCTCGAAATTCACTATGGACATTTATTTTTTCATGAAGGTTTGTGCGCTATCAATATTACTATACAACGTAATGTTCACATGTTTTTCTCTACTCGCTTTTCTTTTACTTAACACATAAACATATCCTTCCCTACTGCCTCTTCAACATATAATTCACGCAATTTTCCATGTCTGAAACAGAAATGCCACGTATTACACCCACACCGTTTTCTCTGCCCAATTTTCTTTTACGAACCACAATCACATTTATTTTTCTATTCACCCTTCAATATACAATGCATAGATATTATCTATTACTGAAATAGAAGTGCCACATTACATTCACGTGGTTTTCTCTATCCACTTTTCTTTCACGAAATACGATCACATTTTCTCTATTAGTCCTTCAACAAACAATTCATACAATTTTCTGCGACTGAAAATGAAATGCAACACATTACATTCACACTTTTTTCTCTACTCACTTTTCTTTTCTACTCCCTCTTCTACAGACAAATCATACAATTTTCCATGTTTCAAATTAAAATGTGATACTTGGGGGTTTTCAACAGTGCTTTATGAAACACAATAACATTTACTTCTCTACTCCCCTTCTACAAAGAATTCATACAATTTTCAATCTGACTGACATTCACACACCTTTCTCTATTTGCTTTTCTACCTGTGGTATTTGGTATTCAACACTGTCAGTGATTTTCTCGGTGTTTTTATTTATCTTTCTTTCTTTACTTCCCTGATTACCCTCCCTTTGTGTGGGACTTACAAGTCAGTGCCTAGGGTCAGATGCCTGTCGGGGAGCACAGGAACCTCTGGAAGCAAGTGGTCAGCCATAGTGAGGAAGAGGGATGGATGATTGGAAGGGTGACAAAGGAGCATTTGGTGGAATGACTGGTGGGGGAAACCGGAGAAAACTCGCCCAGGCGCCTCTTCGTCCACCACGAATACCACGTGCGGGTCCCGCCTATGTGGTAGGCGAGCGCTCTAACCACTCAGCCACGGCGCCGCCATTATGCTTCCAGACTCAGGGAAGGATGGGGAATAATCCTGGCTGGAGAAAAATTCCTACCCCCCTGCCGGGAATCGAACCGGGACCCCTTGCACAGCGGGCAGGTGCTCAACAAGCCAGACGTTTTTATTTATTAATTTTGTTTATTTTGAGTACTTTATAGTACCCAAGGAAGTCTAAAAGTTGCAGGTATAACTTGTGAAACCAGGGACAATATTTCAGCTACCTGGTTGTAGCAATGTAGGATGAATACCGCTCAGTCATTTGAGAGGGGTAAAGAGATGGAAGAAAGGGTATGTTACGAAGGCCTCCTTGAATGATCATGATATCCTTCTGTGTTACTAAATTCGCTTTCTTACATAGCATGTCATAGAGCGACTCCAAACTTAATCGCGAGTCACCTTTTCGCTGAGTTTGTTGTAGATCAATAAAGTAAGGGTCAACGCTGCGTGCTTTATGCTTTAATAGGTGTGCTGCATGTAGAAGAGGGAGGGCAACTGTTGTTGAACTGGAAAACTCAAGTACGAGGAATCGCAGGATGAAGAGACCTTGTGTCATCTGTTTGCGATGTTACTTTTCTTCGCCCTGATGATTGAGAGTTTGCGCGGCGTAGGTATCTCCAACAGACAGCAATCATGGAAACAGGGAACGTTGAGGCACTGTGTAATGGAATTCCGGAGCGAGATACAGCGAAACAATCAATCGATATATCGAAGATCGATGGAGTAGAGTGGCCGGAACGGAGGGCGAAGAGAGATTGTCGGAAATCGCATCTGGCCGCCCCTGGCTGGACGTGGACAACGGCAGCAAGGTAATTTCCTGCGTTGTACGTATGGTGAAGCGCCGCCGGCGGTGCGGAGGCGAATACTGCAGTGTAAATGTGACCGACCGGACTGATGAAATTATCACCTTTTGTCACTTACAACAGCAACAACAACAACAAATATCTTGCCTCTAGCCACTGTGTTGCATATCGTGCAGCGGTCACTCAGTGTATTCTCACCTGAAACAAAAACACCCAATATAATGCAAGTTTGCTACCCTGCCAAGTTACAATATTACTAACATAAAGCTGTCTATTAAAATGAACTCGTAAATTGTGGTTTTAAGTCACTTCTTCTTCTGTTTACCCTCCCCGTATAGATGACTTACACCCCCTAGGAATTGTAAGCTTATGCCCAGGGTCAGATGCCTGTAAGGGAGCAGAAGAACCTATGGTCCAGGCAGAGTGAAGACCTGGAAGCGGGTGGAAAGCGAAGCACCAGGTATGAGAGTGAGGAAGATGAAATGCAGGTGAAATGAGTGATTGGAAAGCTGATATATGGAGTAGTTGGTAGAATGAGTGGTGGGGGAAACCGGAGAACCCGCCCAGACGTCACTTCGTCCACCACGAATACCACATGTGGGCTCCTGGGACAGAAACCGAGCCGCCTTGGTCATAGGCAAACACTATAACCGCTCCGATGCAAATTCGGGTTATTAAACTGAAATAATACTTCTCTTTCTTCTTCTTTCTCTCAAGGATGGGTCATTGCTGTGCCGCTGCGCCCCTATAGGCGTCACGAATGGGGTGCAGTACCGGGAGTGGAACGTGGTCAGCGCCTCGGTCCCTCCCGGCCGGTTACACCGTCGTTGTAGTCAGGGACCACTATTTTCAATCAAGTAACTCCTCAATTGGCCCCTCAGGGACTTAGCGGGTCAAAGTGCTCCTTGGGTATCTAAGGAAACTACCTAAACTCCCTTTACATGTAGAAATATTGGAACGTTTTAAATGTCTCTGGACGTAGAAGTTCCAGAAAGGTGAAGTTGCATCATCCTTGCTCAGTTTTTAGTTTTAGTGTCTGAGTCAGCTGTGTGTACCATCGCGTCGAAAGGAAGTTAACAAGTGTCGACTGATTGTATCGTCAGTCAGTTGTTTGAGAGACAAAAGAACGGCGCTACTGTAGAAAATTGTATACTAGGGATGCGATAAGAAAACAGTTGTGAGTTGTAATATCACAAAGAACTGCAGAATGTGTTAACGTCAGTAAAAGATAACTGTGTATTTGTGGAAAAGTTTTGGCGGAAAATAAAGCGAGAAAAAAATAACTGAACTGGGTTTTGTCGCCTGAAGAAACAGTATTTAAGCTTTAGAAATTATATTTATGTAAATGTATTCTGTATCAAGCTTCTAAATTATGTTTCTGTTAATGAGCCAACCACAGTTCTGTATAATAAAGTCGAAAGTCACTTACATAAGAATTGCTCTGTTTAAACGTCAGCATCTGAAGGATATTTTGATATTAGTAGCTACCTACCTACCCTGGCGACGATATCGACAGCATTGTGGGAAAGAGAGCATCAGTTCAGAGGACATTTTCGAAACCTAATCCAGAAAACCGAAAGAAGAAAGAGATGTTAACAGCTTTCGCCCGTGTTTTTTCCAGTAACTTACACTCAAATCTTACTTCCGTTCTATTTATGCCCCGTACAAAACCGGCAATTCTTTTTTGGAGGTACGTTAAATTCGCGGCACGTTTTCCGATTACTTAAGTTGGGACGGCGCTGGAAGCAAGGAGAGAGAAATTGAAGGAGGGAAAAAGATGAAATGGGAATTTCTTGTGGAGCCATATCCTGGCTGGTTGGCTGGCTGACTGGGGAATGATGTAGCCAGTGAGCGGATCTTGTGGAAAGCGTAAACAGGCCAATATCGTAACCGGAGCCGATGTGGATATGTTATCCGCCCTCTCGTCACTACCCTAATCATCCCCTTCTCTCTACAGCTTAAATAAAAGGCTATGTAAATCACAGACGCTTTAATTTCATCCTTTATTCCTATTTACCGTGTATATGAGTAGCACAAGGTTGTTTTTGAATATTTAAAATCCTCTTCAACCTCACAACTGTAGAATTGTCCGCCTAACACCGCAGCTAGCGAAGGGCTCTTTGCTCAAATCCTGGCATTGACATCAGGGACATATAGTTTTCAATCTGCGCCTGCTAGCTTAGGTAATATGCAAACGTATCGACACTGCTTGCATTTGAGATACATTTACAGTTACCAAAATCAACATAATGATAATGATAATAACAATAGTATCTTAAATATACTATATTTTATGGTGTATTGTTTCGGCGTACCGCGAGTTACTTGTTAACGGCTTGTGTTTACATCAAGTGCGGATCTAAGGATGGAGCGATTATAGGCGCTTAATGTCGGACTGCCTCGCGCGACTGTTTGCACATACCTACACTATTAACAATGGGTGCGGCACGTATCAAAGGCGCTGGTCAAGCTTCCCCACAGCACTCGAGCAAATATGTGACAAGAATCAGAGGCCCCCCACCGGATGATTCGAAAAATATTCAGCTACCGGCTTGTTTGAAGAAGTTCGCGAAAGGACCGTACAATTTATTTGTTTATTATTATTTAATTATTTATATATTTAGTTATTAGTATATATATATATATATATATATATATATATATATATATATATATATATATATATATAACATTTATTTATTTGTGGAAACTGTTTAAGTAGCGAGGTTAATGTCTTTCTGAATACTTTTTAGAAGTATTAAAACGTCTTTAAAATAATTTTCCATAAATAACGGCTTACACTTCACCAAATATAGTTCGTGTTATATTTCATTCAATTTAAAATGACGTGTTAGAAGTGACGAAAATCTATGTGAGTGTGCATGATTAAACTAACAGCTCACCATCTTCGAGACAAGAAATAAAATCAAAACAATTTGCAAATAAATAATTATAAGATAATAAAGGACACAAACACAAGGATATAACACTTTTAATAATTAATAATGATAGTAAGAACACTACAGTAAAGCTGTAAACGTTTACAAACACATCTAACTGTATTACAGTCAGAAAAGGTAGTTTAACATAATGATTAAAATAAGTCCAATTAAAACTTTCCCAAAAGTTACAAAGTGGTGACGTTTTATTATTTTGTTAGCCATTTGGAGGTTATAATTATGAAAAAACAGGTGAAATATATCAGTAATAAGCCTCAGTATGTCGTATAGTAAGGCCACGATTCGTAACAATTATCAGTTATAGTGCATCTATAGCGAGTTGTGGATTGCCTTCCAAGTTTACAATTAAAGTTGGGTGATCAACGAACCGCAATGTAAAAACATCTACGCCACTAGTTGTTCCTCAAATCAAACTATAGAAGTCAGGGAGTTAATAGAAATGTTATGTGCGATCATTCCCCTTTACCGTCCTTGCAACTGTCTGCATTACAGTTGTCATTTACCGCCTTCGTTCGTGACTAAAGCTATAGTGCGAGGAAATTTTGAACAATAATTATTTACGAGTGGTACCCTATACCTTAATATATGTACAAGTATTAAAACATTTGAGCTTTATCCATTAAAAATACTTTCCGAGCTTGTAGGCCGTGATGCTGTTAATGAATAATCTAACGTTTCGCCCTTAACTCTGTGATCAGTCTATTGTAGGATATGCACGAGTAGCGATTGGAGGAGGCTTACTCGCTCCACATTCTCTTGCGGAATGACGAAGATAGAGGCTTCGTTGCACCTGCGCGGCAGTAATAGTTTCTACGGTGATATTAACCATTTTGTTTATATACATATTTTGCATACAATAATTATTACAGCCACCTATTGTAGTTAGGCAAATTACATAATCTTCAAGTTTATAGCCTCCGAGACAGGGGAAGAGACACGTAGGAAGACCGAGGACAAGATGGGCACAAGATTCCAGAACAGTAATAGGTGTTCAGTGGACAAGAGGAGCGTGTGATAGACTGAGGTAGAAGCAAATTATAGGACAACTAACTTAAGGTAAAATAAGGAGACAGTGGACATGAAAAGTGAGTGTTAACATGAGCTCACCCTGAGTGTGTCTTTCAGCTAACCCCTACAGTGGCAGGAGACCCTTGCCCTAAAGGGATTTAATGGGTTTATTTATTTATTATATGTATAGGCATCTGTTGGTGAATTGTTTCATGTATGCTGGCAGAAACACTTGGTTACTCAGAACTCAGTTAAAAATCCTTGTATGCAGAGGATCTAAATTGTGCAAATCACGATGTGACATACGTACCTGTGTACCAAAGTTATAATCCCACAGATACCGACCGCTGTGTTTAGCAAACGCGGCCACCGCGCACGCGCAGTTGCTTTATAATTTCACAAAATTCCCTGTAGGTCCCTCAGTAATGGTGTGCTATTGCGAGACAAAGTCGATAAGTGAATGATGATGATGATGATGATGATGATGATGATGATGATGATGATGATGAAAGTACGCACACGAATCATCGGAGCGTATACAGAGTGGCTGCAGATGTATATTTAGTGACCGATATGCACTCCCGACCGCTGCACAGGGAAATCAAAACTACCAATAACGCTTGTAAGGAAATGAACAACGAGAATTTTAGACGCCACACTTTAAATTCATTAGCCATAAATTTCAGTGAATTTGAACGCATAAAAATAATTTTATCTAGTACTATAATAATCCTTTAGTTCATAGTTGCTAAGCTACCTTTGTTTTAACAAAACACAAAAGACGTTATCAAAACTATATCTTATTCTTCTTGATAATAATATGCATTTAAACAAAAGTTTTCTATCCTAACTGATAGTTATTGAATATCAGTGTTTGCATCTTGGACTGGTTTTAAAATGTTCCTGATAAACCGTGAAAATCACCTTATTCACTTTAAATTCAATGTGAAACTAGCTTCCAAAATTACACAATATAACAACTAAGCTTCGTAGAGTATCGTGCCTTTTTTCCTAACCCCACTTTATTCTTTCTCTAAGCATATCGTTTTCGCAAGAAATTAATTTAATTAAATACGCCTAAATTCAACATATACTAAAATACTCTTAATGTATACAATTCTGTTAATAACCTAATACAAATTAATAACTCAAAATGGGGAAAACGGAGCAGCAAAAATTCTTGCACGCATGTTCTTTAGACACGTATGTGTGTGTATTCCAGAGAAAGCATTTTATAACAATTTTTCTAAACTCTCTTTAAATAAAGAAAGCTAGAAATTTAAGAGCAAAACACAGAGTAGTATTCAGAATAGCACACGCGTAAATATTGCCATAATACGTAGGTCAGAATATTATAAACTTAAGTGCATACCGTTAGCTTCAATTTGCATAGCTGCAACACACTCACAAGAATATCGCCACAATAACCACTCACTGCGACAAGACTGGTGTTTGCTGTCGCTGTTTTAGAGAGGTTAGGAGCCATTGGCAAGATACTATTGGGGGGAACAAATGATGGTGGCAACGTTACACCAGTGAGGTTATTATTCTGCACTTTAATTTGGTGAAATCATCTAAAATCAAACATCGTCTGTGAAGAGGACTGCTAAGTTTGATGCTACAAAGTATATGAGACAACTGTGAGTAAAGGTAAAAGTGGGGATTGCCTCTAGTTCATTTTATTTTATTTACAAAATCAACTCCGTTGAATTTTAGCTTTAGCTTAACCTAAATAACAAACAGAAACTAATCGCTTGCATGGCCAGCTCTGACAGAGGTAGGCAAGGCGATACCAACCTAAAGAAAGAAAATGCAGCTAACGTCGACTGTCCTAACCTGAATGTCATTGTAGCAACGTTACTTATACTAATAGTTCTAACAACGTAAAAATGACAACACTAAACACTAATAATGATACTGCTAATAACCAAACACACATAAATCTAAATGAAGTAAAGAAATCTGCCATTAATGAACTTGCGCCACCTACAAAACCAAGCTACTCCGACATAACTATATCAAACCCTTCAACAGAACAGGCAATGCGCCACCTAACTCGGTTGTAAATAAAGTAGTAGTGTCATTGCCCTCTTATATAAACTAGAGCACAGGTCAGTGTGATCATGACAGCAATCTGTCATCTAGAGCGAAGAAGGGTCAAAATACAACGGAAACCCATTAAGATATAACGGAGCTAACGTGTATGTCCGATCCTGCATTTATAGAAGATCAACAGGTCACTGTCGACGTTCACCAGTAGAACATGACGTACTTACCTTGAAGCATATTCTATTTTCTCACTTGCTCTTACTCGTGAATGACGGCAGCAAAGTATTGCGGGCTGCAGAGAGACACGGCGCAATGCACTTGAGAGAGGCCTCTTAGACAACGTTTACACACTCTCTATTCCTTATTTATAGCAAGAAGAAGTATTATACGAGCCACCCGAAAACTCGGTATACAGACTTCCACTGAAATGCATATTTAGAGGTCCTCTGAGTATAAAAGAAAACATTTTTAGAAACAGCTATTGCATATATTGCATATACGCTGAGGGTCTGTTCATCAATATCCCAACTCGAAAAAGAAATCTCTGATGAATACCTAAGTTAGTGCCTTCCTGGAGGTCAAGAGAATTATTTTCCAGAAAACTCTTCTATTCCAAACTTTAAATGAAAACCATTTAAAATAATTAACGGCTAGAAATCTTCAAATGGGAAATTTTTCTTTGCTTTTGATTTTCTCGAAAATGGCTCTAACAATTTGGATTAAAATAACATTAGGCTATTCACTGAAAAACAAAATGTATACCTTAAACTTTTTGGGCTAACTTGTGAAGTGTTCTTCAATCAGATTGTATTTTGCATATCTTACTAACCTAAGAGATTGAAAACAATGCACTTTTTACTCGTATTTTACAAATTTTTAAGAATTTTTAAATACTTTTTTTAATTTGTATGAATTTTGAAGTACTATTATTTTTCCAACGGTTAATAACGTATTATTATTAATTATTATTGTTATTATCATTATCATCATCATTTCACAATTGAATTGCCACCCGCGTTTAAAAGGTTTGAATTTTGCAGCTTACTATACGCCTCTTGTACCAATAACCAACTGTGTAGTAAAGTCTTGAATTAACGAATAAGCTTTTATAAGAATAATTTCTAGAAGAATGAGTAGAAATATCCATGGGAATGTAACAGATGTTTCTGTTTGTGGTATTTATTTCTTCAGAGATCTGGTGAATTTATTATTTTAGTGTCCCTAGTCAAAGAGCTATGGTGAGATGTAGAATCAAAACATCTCCCTGGTTCACGGGCTACCATGTAGTGTTACCAACATAGGAATGTGCATTCACGCTAGATAATAAACGAAATTGAAAGTGACGATAAAGAGGCAGGAGAAGAAGTAGGGGAAGATGAAAGTAATTTAGAAAAGAGACCAGCAGGAATTTGAGGATTATCAGTTCTTTTCCTGTGTTAACCGTATTATTGAACAAGTAGATCACAAACAGGAACACAGGCACAACTTCCCAAAATGTGCAACTTTTAGAAATGTTGGCTTAAATATAGATTAAGAAAATCAAAACCAGATGAAATTGTTTCGTTGTATGCGACATATACTTTCCTGCAGATAAATCGTGACTTCGTCGCTTTCAAGTTTTGTATTATTTAATATTTATATTAATATTTTAAACATGATTCCTTTACCTTCAATGATTTAAATCTAATGGTTAGAGCTGAACAATTGATTTATTTGATGCGGAAAATCTGCATCTGTAACTTCAGGCAGTTATTATTGTGATAAGACGACCACATGCACCGCATGACGTCACGGAGAACGTGTGCTACAGAGAAACCTGCGTGTGATACCTACCGTATTAACCAACATACTGTGAAAATAAGCACGTGCTACGTAAACATTTCCTGTTCTCTACGTGTAAGTACATCAGTACGTTCACTACAAAACTTGGCCGGCGAGTGTACTGTATTTCCCTACGCATCCATGCTAATCGTCACACGTGTGTCACTCTCACTTAGGTAGACGCTTTGTATTGTTATAGTCCAGTTCTCACGTGAATAAGTGTTTAGTTTATCTTGAAGTATTTTCAAAATGAATCGATTACAGTATACAATACAACAAAAGGTTTATGTACGATACGTAAATGCTTACATCATCAATTGTAAGGGAATTTGAAACTAAATTTCCTGGCGTACGTTTTCCGAGCAGAGACACTATTCATTTGCGTACAAATAAATTCAGGGAGACGGGAGCAATTGGTGATAGGAAAAGAAAGGTAAAGCGACGTGTGCTGACGGAACAGAAATTAGATAAAATCGGAGAAAGGTGGGAACGGTCACCTCGAAAATCTCTTAGGCATTTTGTACAAGGCAGAACTAAAACAGAATATCAGGAGAGAAATTAACGCTATTTCGGAAGCTGAACTTGTGTATTTGAATGAAAATTTCCTCAGAAGATGCCTTAGATGTATTGATGCAGATGGATGGCATTTCCAACATCTCCTGTGATAAGGCCTGTTTTACGTTTATTCTGATACTTGTTAATGTGATTTGATATTTGATTTGAGGTGCATACATGTGTGACCGGGAGACTGCCAGCCAAGTGTGCAGTACGTGCAGTTTGTTTTACGATAGACAAGAGGCAATATTAAAATTGACGGCGATGGGACAGATTAATTGGGTGAATATGGCATTTAGTGGTGGTTTTCCCTTGTCAGATAGATGAATACCGGGGTGCTTACCTTCAATCCAGTTTCCTTTCCTTCTCTTGCTCATTTTATCTGCCCTGTCATCTTTCAGCGTGGCGGTTCGGGTAGCTGTGGACAGATGGTGCGGTTGCTTGCGCTTTGTAAGCCTTTTTCCCGGCCCCTCTTGATATAGCTGCGTGCCGCTGCCCAGGCTCCTAGGGCACTTTGACGCCCTCTGTATCTGTCAGCTATTATAGATACCTATTTTGTCTCGGGATTAAATGGCATACCTTGGACAGGTTATTCCGCCACTCCCCGTATGTGAAAACCACTAATCTTGATTACATCAAATGGAGAGACTTCATTTCCATTCAGTAGCACTTATTTATTTCTTAATTATAATTAGCATTAGTTACCTCTGGATCAAACACGAGAATCGAAATTTTGTAGGTGACAGAAGTACTCTTTAAGACAGTTTTCTTTTATAAGCTCTCATAAGCAAGAGGCTTTGGAAAGACGATATTCTTATATTTTAGACAAATAACGATTCGAAAAAGTGCAAAAAGAATATAATGTAATAGAAATATGCATTAGCAAAGTACATTATAATATAACTAATGCATCTGTACTTCAAGACAGCTATAAATCAGAATAAAGAAAATAAAAATAGTCAATAAGATATAAAGAATGTCTTGTCATTGCATGCAAGATATTAACTTTTCCATCGCCAACGTCTGCAGATAAGAGTTTTCATGCAAATATCGCCGGGAACAACAAGCAGCAAAAAGGTAAGGGGCTGAGATCTTGCCTTAAAGACAAAGGTAATAAAAAGAAGCATCATACCGCGTACAGACATATGAAATTCATACACTACGAAACAATAGACTGCGAACATAAAAAACAACTAAGGATCCATACATTGTTTCATCTTAACCATTACTAAAATCGGCTAAATTTCTTATAGTTTTGTCTCTAAAATCAGTAGATTTCGTTTTGTACATTAGCTTTGCTATAGTTGGCAACACGGCGCATGTAGTTGCCAGTGTATTTGTACAGATACATTTCCCTCGTTCGTCACCCTTTTGTGTTTCTTCTTATCTGCAAACTCTCTTAAGCAGGAATGTCCAACCTTGTCCCTTTGGAGAAGCTTATAATGAAGGGCTATACCGCACTCCAATTCTTCAGTTGGAGGGACATGTTAATATCCAGTGACACATAAACAGGCGATTCCATGGAAGTTTCTAAGTCACAGCTTGAATTTTCTGGGAATGTCCTCAGAAACCTCTTCATTCTGGATGATTTTTTCATAAAAGTTAAACAGTAAGAGGAAGACAAAAACTTACTAAATATAAAATATGGGTCTTGTTAAAACAGACAATTTATGTCAAATACTTCGTTTTTCCTTTTTGAGTGAACCATTTTCGAGATATTCTTTATCGTTTGTTTGAATAGGCCAATGCCTATACTTTCCTCAAATAGGAATCTGTTATTCGTTTTTTTCTCTTGAGCTTGCAAAGAGAACGGAATTTGAAAGCCATCGCATAACAACCAACTCTTAAAACGTTTCACTATCGCTCAAAGTCTACTGTATTCCCATATTTCCCTTGCACATACAAGAAAATTAACAATAAGATAATTTCTGCAAATGATTATCTCGATTAAAATGTAGTTGATAGAGAAATAAGCATTTGCAAGAAAGTGTGTATAAGATTGAGCATATATTTGCGAACAGAGTTTCTCCAAATTGAACTATATTAAAAGTGGATCTTCTATGACTTTGTCTCCAAATTTTGACAGACTTCTTAAACGTAAGCAGTGGCCAAGTCCGCGTATAATTGAAGCAGGTAAGCCCAACCTCCCCTCTTTTGCAAATATTGATCGCTGATCTTAAGTAATTGCGAAAATGCATAATGCACACTGTTGTTGGTTACCATTAAATTCTGTAGATCTCAAAAGTTTGATCTAGCAACATTATTTATGCAAAACCAATGGGTACTTTGGTTCCGAGCCGGCGAGTTAATGGGATGATTAACTGAAAGAGCTAAATTAAAATGTGAATGAGGCATTTAACCAGGTTGAAGGCGGTTATCAACCGTAACGATATTGTCACTTTGCGGTGGTAACCGAGAAGGGATCATACTGCATGTAAGGAAGGGTAGGGTAGGGTGGGCTTATATCTCATGTGATCTGAAGGCTTCTTTCCACGCGTTTAGCTCGCAACCCCTTCATATGACGGAGTAAAGCCGCTTCTAAACGGGGTTCCGGCATGGTGGGAGGGAATATATTGATCGGGTCTCGGGGGTAGCAGGGCGAGGGGTTGGTAGGGAGAGAGACGGGGGTTGAAGCAAAGTGATTGCTGCTACGAACAAAGTTAGGGGTAGTGGAGGGGGTGGGCACACAAACACTGTATGGGTTAGGGTACCTACTCCCTATGTAAACTCATACTGCCACGCTAATAACACAAATAACCTTAATCCTATTCCAAAAGTTTCTCTTTTTCATCCGGGTACAAGAAACAACGCAAAGTTGTATGCTTTCGTCACGCAGGGCCGACTGAAATGTTACCACCAGCACTGGGGTTTATCGCACAATGCAAACACAAGTTGGAAATAGTTATGTGTTGCACTCACATAACATTCTCTACCCTTCCATCATTCTTACAAACTCTTACTTCTCTTTCTTCTTCATTTTAGTCGAGATAAACATTTGCTGAAATTATCTTACGGCTCATTTTCTTATAAATGCAAGAGGAACGTGAGAATGCGGTAGGCTTTGAGTGATAGTTTAATCTGCTAAGGTTTTGAAATTCCATTCTCTTTGTACGGCCAAACAGGTAAAAAATGAATGACCTCCCATTTCAGAAACGCCCAAGTATTGAAAAATTCACACCAATAACAATGGAATATCTCGAAAATGGTTAACCCCACAAAATAATTGATTGTCATAACTTTGTCCACCTCAAAGGTTTATTAGTTATGCAAAATCCATTCAAACGAAGAATATTTTAGATGCTATTCCTAAAAAATTCAAGATATACATTTCATTTATTATTAAAAAATCTTAAGCTTATAGCATTTTAAACAAAATCGTTAGAGCTATTTTTCAAAAATGTCTAAACCTTTTTCATGTAAGGGTAGTTTGAAATGAAGGGATTTGTTGTAATCTTTGTGTCGCAGACACTGGACTTAAATACCAAGTTTAGTGTTAACCGAGTTTTCATTATTGAGTTACCTGTTGTGAGACAGATGCGCGCGCGTGCACACCCACAGCCGCCCACACCCACACCCACACCTAGACACACAACAGAGGCTTTCAGTGAGCCTCAAAAGTGTATTTTCGCTAAAATCTCGGCGTCAAATTTTTGGGGGGACTAAAGTAGTTCTTCTAATTACTAAGTACGAAGTAAAGAATCTTAAAAAAACATGTGTTACAGAATATCTAACGAGGAATGAGATATCAGATAGACACGTGGGAGCAGGAAAACGAACCCATTTTTACTTTCTCTACTGGGAAGTATTGTATTCCACCCAAAAATTGCATGTCGAGATTTCACCGGAAATATATGTTTTGAGGCTCCCTGAATCCAAAAAAAAAAAAAGCATTTTTAGAAAAAGGTCGGTGTGTGTGTCTGTGTGTCAGTCTGTGTCAGTATGTGTGTCAGTATGTGGGCAGCATAACTCAAAAACGAAAAGTCGGTTAAAAACCAAAGTTAGTATTTAAGTTTAATGTCTTTCAAGGATGCGACACGAAGATTTTGAAGAAAATAGCCACACCCTAAACTACCCTTTACATGCAACATTTTTCGAAAATTTTGATTTTCTTGAAAATGGCTCTAACAGTTTTGATTAAAATGTCATATGTTTGAGACATTTTTATGAAAAATGAAATATATATATTGAATTTTCTGGCTATAGCCCCTGTAGTCGTATTTACTCTGGATGACTTTTGCATAACTGGTAAACCGTTAGAGATAACCAAATCATACTCCACAAAAAATGTAGATCTTGCTAAAATACACAATGCATGTCTCAATAAATTTTCTTGTAGGGTGAATCATTTCGGAGATATTCCTTGTTATGAGTATGAGTTTCGGAAAACTTAGAACTTCCGTGAAATGGATCATTGTTGTTCATTTTTTATATGTTAAGTGTGCAAAGACAACAGAATCTCAAAGGTTTAAAAGATTTGACTATCGCTCAAAGCCTACTGTATTGTAATATTTTCTTGCACCTACAATGAAATAAGCAATAAGATAAGTTGTACAAATGTTTATCTCAACTAACAAGAAAGAAGATATAGGAATAAGAGTTTGTAAGAATGGTTAGTACAAGACTAGAGAAAGTCATGTGAGTGCAGCACATCAGATTTTTCTAGCTCGCAATATGGTTTTCCTTGGGTAAATGTTCTAAATTTATGTAACCAACACTGGTTTTCACCCAGCCCATAGCAACCTCCCTAAGAGAGATACAAACCTGTACCAAGCGGGCATCTTATACTCGTAAAACAAGCAGGGATAAAAAAAATCCCTTTCGTGTAAATAAGTAGAGGTGGTTAGTCAAAACTTATTCAGTCACTCACTCATTCACTCACTCAGTCACACACATTTAGACAAAATCTTTATAATATTAATATAGATTAACATGGTGCTAATAATACGAGAGATTTCGTTATCGTCAACAGCAGAATGTAATTGCCCACGTCAAAATGCATAAATAACAGAATATAAATACCGTAACTGGCAATGTTGACCGAATCTGAAATAGGGGCAAATAGTGCATAACGCACTTGTGTCCTGTATACCTACAAGCCACACTTCTACGCGCTACACACTTGCATTTGTTAACAGTTGAAGGCAAGGGTGGGTAGCTTAGGACTCTTTGGAAACCGCTGCCTGCAATCTAAACGACACGTGCTTACACTGATTCCACAGTGTAATTCGTATTTTCCTTCCAGCACTCAAATTATGGGAGAGAACATTTTAATTATTAGTTTAGAGATAAATCTGATGAGTTGCACTCACATGATTTTCTGTGCTCTGTGCAACCTCTCTGCACTCTGGTGTTTCGAAAGTTCTGCATAATTCGCCCCAAGAAAACAGGATCGATGGCGCTAATTTTGTTCCTTATGTTTTTCTTAATATTTTAAAATTGACAATGTAAATTTTACAACTCTTTTATTTGCAGACGACCAAGTTATAATAAGCAGCACTGAAAAAGATATGCAATTAGCCGTTTATAGACTGAACGAGATAACCAAACATTTTAACTTGAGTTTATCAGTTAAAAAGACAAAAACAATGACATTTATAGGAACCTTGCCTATTAAAACAAAAATTAGATGATAAAGTAATTCAACAAGTAAGAACAATTTAAATTTCTCGGCTGTAATGCAAGTTATATGGAACATTGTGAGATTGAAAGTACTTCCTTTAACTAGGAAGACCAAGGAAACGATGACAGAACGATTTTTTTTTTTTTTTTTTGAGATGGAACAGGCCAATAGGCCTAACCCTTGCAGAAATATATGATATTTTCTTGAAACTGGATGATGATACGAGGCTTGTAAGTCCCGCAACGTTCTCTGACACCTTGTATACAGGGTGGATATTTTTATCAAAAAAATTTATCATCACCTGGCTGAAAAATTATTCATTGAAGGTTCTTGATTTATGGCTATATTCATAGAAAATTGAATAAATGGCAACTTCTTCCTTTGGCGTATTTCAATAGATTCAACGGTTTTTGTGTAAATTAAATTTAAAAAACGCAATATTTGTTGCAATAAAAAGGCGGTAGATGGCATTAGGTTGCCTCTATTCTAGCAACAACTACCCACCATAACACCGCAGGAAATTTACAAGCTCATTAGGAAATTGCCTAATGGGAAAGCTGCCGGTCCAGACAAAGTGACTAATGAGGAACTTAAGCATCTCCCGAGAAAAGCTCTGGTGCAACTAACAAAGATATTTAACGCCTGTTTGCAGCAAGGCTATTTCCCCTCTACTTGGAATCGAGCTAAGGTTATCATGCTCCCAAAGCAAGGGAAAAGCACCAGACAACCGCAAAACTACCGTCCCATTAGTCTTTTGTCTACTATTGGTAAACTGCTCGAAAAATGTATCCTTTCTCGACTTCAAAAACAAGTCTCGGCAACACATGAACTCTCAAATTCACAGTTTGGCTTTAGAAAAGGACATTCCACTGAACTACAGCTCCTCAGACTAACTGATGACGTAACAGAGCAATTTAACAATGGGGCTTCAACGTTGGCGCTATTTCTGGACGTAGAAGCTGCATTTGACCGGTGCTGGCACAATGGCCTTATTTATAAACTGCACCACAATTTCCCGGCTCTTCAAAATTATCTATACTTGCTGCACAATTTTCTAGAAAACCGGCAGTTTTACGTCCAAGTGGGCCGCTCCTCCTCACGGGAGCGAGTGATGCGGGCTGGCGTCCCACAAGGGGCAATAATGTCCCCTTTTCTGTATATATTATTCACCAATGATTTCCCAGTGGACGCCAGATGCAAGGTCGCCATGTATGCTGACGACACTGCAATATACAACCACCATAGAAATCCACGTTTCGGCCTTGCAGAAATGCAACGTTATGTGAACAACTTCCTCTCATGGCAACATGACTGGAAAATCAAAATTAATCCCGACAAATGCCAGCTGATTCATTTCTCTAAGCGGCGTCACACTTTGGCAACGGACCTAACGGTCGGTGGTCAAGTATTGCACTGCCGTCAGCAAGTTAAATACTTAGGTGTCACCTTGGACCGCACAATGTGTTGGTCCACCCACATAAAAAATAGCGCCAATAAAGGCAGACAGCGGCTAAAGTTGTGCGCCCCCATCTTCCGTAGTAAACAGTTGCGACTAAAGTCAAAACTTATACTATATAGGTCATTTATTCTCTCGGTGGTCCTGTATGCATGTGTGGCCTGGGCTAATGCCTCCAAAACTGCCCTCAAACAACTCCAAACCCTCCAAAACCTCTCCCTCAGAAAAATCCTCTCTGCTCCACTCCTCACCACCACCCAAACTCTTCACCTTGAAACTCATATCCCGTTCATCCCGGAGGCAATAGACAAAAGAGCAATGGCGGCATGGACGCGCATTAGGAACCACGAAAATGACGTGATCGCTAACATCGGCAAAGGCGAGCCGAAGCACCGCAAACATACTAGGATAAAAATGTTCTAGAAGCGGCTTGGCTCGCCGACTAATGCGCGTCCACGCAACCTCGTCCCTAAGCCACATACATGTTCCGGCAGAGGCCCTCGCCTCAGAAAATATTCGGGAGCTGCCACCGCGGGACAGTGTACATAGTGTAAATAGTGTAGTGCGCTGGGACGCATATTTCTGGTGTGCCCAGTGAAGATGTGTGTGTATGTGTGTACGAGTGTGTGTGTGGGTGAATGCGTGCGTGTATGTGTCTGTATATAATTTGTAAATATGCACATATGTATATATAACCGAAAGACGAAACAGACAAAAGACAAAAGAAAACTATTCTTCGTGACCTACAGATGGTCACCGTATGGGTTTTTTGTAGACACCGAAAAAGTGTATATATAAACAAAGCCAAATGTAAAAAAAAAATGTTAAATATAGCCTGTAAGCCGGGCCCATTGTACCGGCACCAGGCCAACACTTTTCTAATAAATAACTTGAAACTTGAATCTACTTAATAATATCGGGCTTAAGTAGTGGTTGATTTTCCCCTATTGGGTACGCTCAGGTATAATTGTAGCGAAAAGCGGATGATGTGCTGTTAAGTGAATCCCCGCATGGTGCCGACAGCTGGACCTAAAACACCCAAAGTCGGAAATAGCGCTAACTATGTCGTTAATAACAACAACTAACCATGGTACAATTTACAAGAGCGCTTGCACATTTTATGCATTTCTCTGCAGCAGTGTGTAAAACGCCCGCGCTATGCATGTTTGCCAGACTTCAATGGCCGTTTCACGCCCGTGATGGGGAAAGATAATTCAATTGGCGGACGGTATTATGGCCGCAATGTATAGAAATGCATCTATGAACTGCGAAAAGGGTAAAGAGGGGGCTGCGGCGGGAGTGAGAGGGGCGGAGGGGGTGGTGGTTTGTGGACGTGGTTTGTTCGCTCTCTATGACAACCCCCTCCCCCTCCGTTCCTCACCTAATGCTGTATCAACAAACCAAACCACTGCAGAGCTTGTTTGCTCTGGTCAACACTTGCGTAGCCGACGACAGTTGTCTCAGCTGGTAGGTTAAGTGTGGGAAAGGAACTTAATGACATCCTGCTCTGTCGCCCTTCCACTCATTTGTGTCCGAACTGTGACTGGACGGACACTTCCTCGCTCAGCACAGCTCAGCTCGCTAGTCAAAATATACTAGACTATGCATGGCTTGCCTAAACCAGACACTTCCAATTAGCTCTCATTTGCGTTAGATTGCCCGGCTGACTGTGTGCCTTTTTACTTTCTCTGTTACTAAAGTAGAGCAAGTATTGTATTCCACCCAAAAATTCCATGTCAAGATTTCACCGGAAATATGTTTTGAGGCCCCCTAAATTCAGAAAAACGCATTTTTAGAAAGAGATTAAAAAGCAAAGTTGGTATTTAAGCTTAATATCTTTCAAAAATACGACACGAAGATTTTGAAGAAAATTCTTCCACCCTAAACTACCCTTCTTATGTAAAATTGGTTGAAAATTTTGATTTTCTCGAAATGGCTCTAACGATGTTGATTAAAATGCCATATATTTAAGATATTTTTATGGTAAATAAAATGTATTTTTTTTAATTTTCTGGCCATAGCCCCTGTAGTCCTGCTTACTGTGGGTCACTTTTGCATAACTGGTAAACCGTAAGAGATAGACCAAACCTTACTATACAAAAAATGTAGATTTCATTATGTATAAATGAACTTTTTTGTAGAGTAGTTCATTTCGGAACTATTCTTTTTTATTTTTGTGAGTTTTGCAATATTTAAGCTTTTCTCAAATGGAAGGTCGCTATTCACTCTTTTATCTCTTGGCCGTGCAAATGAGCGGAATTTCAGAGCGTTAAAAGATTTGACTATCGCTCAAAGCCTACTGTATTGCCATATTACCCTTGCAGCTATAAAAAGATCTGCAATAATGTAATTTTTGCAAATGTTTATCTCAACTAACATGAAGATAAGAGGTATAAGAGTTCGTAAGAACAGTTAGTACAGGGTGAAGAAAATCATGTGAGTGCAACACATCAGATTTTTTGTTTGTTTTCCTTAGTGTTTGTTTTGTTTTTTGTAGTGCGTAAGCCCACAATTATTTAGTAGCACTAGACTTGAACTTATAGGATGGAAAAGGAATTTTGCGAAAGAAAAGTTCCAGGTTTTGAACCACGGACCTCCCATTCACGACTCTATTCTCTTAACGATATCGCTCCCTGTTAAGCTTTCCTACAAAAGCTTTATAGAAGCTGTATAATAGCAAACGAGGTGGGTAGAAAAGGTTATGTGAATGTAATGCACACTTTTCCTGGGGTTGCATTTTTTAAAACAACATGCTGAGTAAGTCTCAACATAATGGGCCCCGAGATCATTTCATTCTCTCTGCAGAGTCCTGCTGTTAAAAGTTTAGTTGCTTTAAACTTTACTGTAGCCTCCACACACTTTATAATTGTAAGTACCTTCACTGTCTGTGGCTGTTGGGAGTCATACCAGTAAACATAGAAGCTTTATTTGTAGATTTTTACTTTCTTTACCACCTACCCTAAATAGGTAGTAATAGTATTGTGTTTCAGCCTAAAATTAGTTATCAAAATTGTTAAAAGTTGTACAACGAATATTAAATTATATCAGAAAGACAGCTGTCTGTAATAATTCATAAATATGTACCAAGGCTTCTTAAGGATTAATACTGTAGTTATTCACGGGAAGGAATACATTATCAGTTAAAGAAACGATAAAGAAATAGTCGCACTGAAAAATGTTTATAAGTGAAATAAATATAACAGGAGGTTGACAAATTATACAGAGGTAGGTCTTTGGCAATTGCAGTTGAGAGAAATCATTAGTAAACGAACCAGGTAGCGAACTTTAGAACGTAAGGATTCTTTGCTCAATGATACTCCGCACAAAGTATTTGGCTGATCTCGTCCACACCTACTTCATTACACAGTATATATTTATTTCCCTATTAAAAGAAACGCTGCTGCCCTCTGTTACCTTTTTGGCATTATTATGTTACTGCATATGTTAAATTGCTGTTATTATCATTAATTATTATTAATATTATTATTCTCCTTCTTGAGGACAAGAATGACATTCGGATTGAAACAGGAAAGTGGCTGGTGGCAAGACCGAAGAACATGTCTGATATGTTGTATTCATATTAATTTCTCTTTTCACTCTACTACAAATATTATTCCAAAAGCTTACTGCTCTATTACTAAGAGCATTGGGGCTAAGCTACTTCACAGCACATATCAGGTCGGCGAGCAAACAAAGGCTCCGTAGGTCAAGCTTCCGCTCACCACTCACGGGAGCAAACACGTGACTAACAACAATCAAGCGGCAACACAAAGGGTTTTTAGAGCCTTCGAGAACTGCACGGCAGCCGGCGTGTTGGTATAGCTTCCAGAAAGGACCATATTACGTCATCCCCGATATATAATATAAGGCCAGGAAACAGCAGAAAAGAAAGTTACAGACATGAGTCGGTCATTGCGAGACAGTTGTGTGCGGCAGTGTCGTCGTGAAAGATACTTCGCGTCGAAGTGAAGAAGTCTTAATGAGAGTTAAGTGATTGTGTAGTCGCAGTTAGTGTATGAGAGACAGAGAAAGGAAAGAGAGACAGTTGAAGGAGTCTACGAGAAGAAAATAGTTGTAAATTGCAATATTATAAAGAGTGTATTAACGCCGGTAGAAGAGTGTAAACATTTGGAAGGAAATAAAATGATAGAAAGTGCCTGGACTGATTTTGTCACATTATTTATTAACACAATCCTCTCTGATACACACGGAAGCTGTCTCTATTGTGCCACAGTTAGTTCTGGTTGACGGAGATTAGGAAATATGTCGCTCCAAGTAAGTCAATAATTGACGTTCATTGTTATCATCCGTGCGTGCATCGACTGAAAGTGAACATCTGTTTCGATTTGCGACGTTTCTGTCCCAGTGCGCAAGTGCAGGGTTCCAGCCCTATATTGGATTCAAGGAGGGCGTACTGCTATATCGTTTGCAGGGGTCTTCTATGGTCAACGGTTCCATAATACATAACATAAAGACTATTAAGTAGAAAGGAGCAAGCACCCTTCTCAAGCTCGTCTCTCCATGTTGGTTTTATCTTAAGTCATTATTCATCGTTCCTTGCCTCCCACACTGCAGACAGACAGACGTTTCGTGGCTGTAACATGCTTAACTGAATCCTCTGGCGCTTCCCGATTCTCTCTTGTTCATGACCTGTGGAGCTGTTGCATTACACCCTCAAAAGAGAAATAATAAGCTCTGGAAATATCTTGCAGGCTACTTTACGGCGCGAACTTATTGTTTTCAGCGTACATACAGCTAGTCATGATCACCGCTTTTTGTTATTCAACTTGCACGTAAACATTCAACTAATCTTTGCCTACACTTTTGTAGTAACAATATTCTTTTGTTCCATATATACGTACGCTGCTTTTATCCGCAGTGGTCATAATGGCGGCCCTTTTTGGAACGCATGGCCTCTCGTGTACAGCTATATTTGTATACACTAAACCTCTAATTTTTACTGTTGACAGGCAAGAATATTCTAGCAGCATTTTTTGTCATTTCTATATTATTTTGACATTTAAAACTAAAACAAACATATTTAAACAAACATTTTTAAAATATTGTGTAAATTATTTGGACCATTTTGATGAAAAAAATATATTACAAAATTATTTTTAAAATACCTGATGCCACCACACATACAGTCGATCTATCAATTGCGTGTGAGTGTATCTGTGTTGAGTACAAACTTAAAACTGTCTTAAATTATAGCAAGAAAGAAAAAAACAACACATTTTCATGATAAGTATATCTTTAATATACAAAAAATAAATATTTAAATATATTTTTATATCTTAATATTAACATGAATATTTTATTTTATCTTAGTGCGATTTGATAAAGAATATTTTTTTGTTAATCTTTGATGCTTTGCCAAGCTTTGAACACGCAACATGTAATTGTCTTTGTTTATATTTACATTGTCCGCCAATTGATTGTGTGCCATTATATTTAACAGACGGTTATGACCTATTTCTGTACGTAGACCAATATTTCCTCCTCGTCCACGAAGACATGGCATAAATACACAACACAGTAACCTATTTAACTTAAAATTAGCAAGATTGCGGGCCAAATTTAGTAAGAGAGATAAATGATTTGTTCAATACTTCATAAGTTGCGTAGAATCAAATGCTGCACCTTACAAATTTGCACAATGTATATATTTAATTACACTTCAAAAGTTTATTTCAATAAATAATAATATAGTATAATATAATATTCTCAATAGGCGAGCAATTCTAGTATTTATGTAGCTATAGCTATATTATGTTATAAATAAATTCATTTATTTAAGTATTATTGTAATGTTTTTTGCTTTTTACCAAACAGTAAAATGCGTGCAACTACAATCAAATCTAGCCTTTTCATCACTTATGCATGCCATCTCACTGATTATTTTATGTGGGCCCTCCCCATCGTTTACCACGGAAAATACATATGTATTTAGAATCACACACACACACACTCACTCACACAGATATTGTATTATGTATACTGGCGAGGAAAAGCTTGTTGTATCATATAGGTACTTATATCCGCTAATAACTGAAACCAAATGGAAACAGAAATGTAAGTACAACTGTAACCGCTCCACTATTGGGTCCCAAGTTTATGTAAACACAAGTCGTCAAAAACTAACCCGCGATATTAAGATATATATAAATATCTGTGATTAAATAAATTTGTTATAATTAACTAATGATGTTTATAAACTAGAGATTGTATATTGTCTACAATCTTAGAAAACTGTCATTCTTTCACGTACACTTTGAGACCAAGATCTGATGGCTATACCCTTAAAAAGCACAAGAAACTGATAGCGAGCTAGGATATGACGACTTGGCAAAACCCAACAACAAAGCAGATAGAGCTGGCGCAACGAAAGCTTGCCAAGCTGCAGGTTGCGCAGAGGACTATTTTTATAAACGAACCGTTATGCCTGTTGCAGGGCGACAGTATCCCTATTACGGACTCCAGTATTTAACACGGCTCGGAGTGTACATATCGTTGTGAATGAGTAGAGGGGAACTAGAAATTGGGGGCAGCAGGTTAATGCGCGGATATCGAAGTTTCGCGCAGCCCTTTTTGGCAAGGTTTCGTTGTGTTACATCCAACATTTGATGTTACCAAAACTGATACAATATCGAGGCACGCCTTCCAACGTTTTATGCCATCGATCGTCAGCATCAATGTAACCTCTATGTTACGGCAAAAAAATTACATCCTCATTTTATAAGATTGAGGGCTCTTTGATTAAAATTATTTTTCCGAACTTTTGTAGAGCACTAGTTAAAGCTTCTCAGGTGCAAGCCGTGTAATGTCTATAAAACTTTTCGAGCTTTCGGTCATTTCAAACTCTATGGTAACTGCATAAGAAATAAACGGCCATCTCAATATCGTGGCACTAGTCCCTATTAAAATTATTTGGCTCTAATTTAGCCTCTTTTACGAGTCTATCGTAATATCGGTTACTGTAGAATAAAAGCGTGTCCTCATTAAATAAAATTCTTTGATCACTGTGCTATTGTTGATTTTTCTGCTTGTAGTAGTCGTAAATTACGTTTGTGTTCATGTCTGTTCAACCGTACGACCTGTCTGTCCTATACAGGGTGGAGGGGAAGTCATTACATTTCATCTAATATGTGTTTCATAGAAGCATTACAAACAAAAAGCTCTAATGGCATTTTGTTCTTTGATCAGTCACTTTCGAAAAAATAAATAGTTATTTATGCTAATTGGATGCGTAATTCCACAAGATGAACGAATATAACAGTAGAGTAGAGTAACTTATTTCTGACTTAGCTTTGGTAGTAATTATAGGATATCACACAGGGTTTGGAAATAATTGATCACTGAAAAGACGCAAAGGAATACTCCGAGCAGCTCTTTCAGACGTGAAGTTAGTCGACAACGTTGCGTTGAGATTGGTCAGGGACTTGACCTGGTTTGTGCATGTAAACATGGGCGCTTTCTGCTTTGGGAACTAAGGCTTCTGATTGGCTTACACTCGCATAGTAAACATGGAAGGGCCAGGCAGGGTATGGGTTTGTTTTCAAGACGCACCGTCACCTGTTTGTTTATGTACTGAGCTAGGGAAGGTGACACCCACACAATCTGCAGTGTTGCCAGCTTGTTTTCGACAAAACTAAAATATCTCCGTAGGAAATGGTCAGAGACAAAGACGTCAGATACAAAACGTGTTCCAAATAACGAGATCCACCACTGTTTTAAAATAAGTAATCACTTCCCCTCCACCCGGTATATGTCTTTCCACATAAGCAACATTATGTTGTTTGTCCAACCATATTTTCGAGTCCTTTAAAGTGAATAAAACGATGTGATATATTTTTAACCGCGATGGTTCCCACGCAAGCAAATCTGACATTGATTTTTACATTTTATGAGCGGCAAGTGGACGGAAAGCGAGCTAGAGTTGTGGCTTTTCTGTGTCTATTTGCTCTACTCGTATCCTCGTCCGCCCCCCGAGAAGTGGCGACAGAGGCTCCAGATCTTACGTACGTATGTGTGCGCGGGCGGGGGCGGGCGGCGTGCTCGGAATCAGAATCTCAAGAGGGCGGTGCTCCAAGTGAAAAGAGGCTGGTCAAGCATTAAGTGAGGTTTAACTCTGTAAGAGAGGGATGTCAGGGTGCCCTTTGACACAACTTCTCTATCTCCTGGATGATTAAACTACCCCCGTAGGGCACAGCGTGTCACAACACGGATTATCAACATTTGTTTTTATTTCCAGAGTAATTGCCTTTTCCGATTGGAAGCTTAACCTAACAAAAACAGGTCGCTGGAAAATGACACATTTTTACAAGTTAAAGTGTAATTATAGAACAGGTATATAACATTGTTTTCCATAAAAACAAACTGACGCGACTATTGTTTTAAAAACATTTCCTAAGAGAATACTACATTTAATCGAAAATAATGATTCCACACACACAGTGCGTTTCATTGTAAGTAGGGAAGTATTGTATTCGATCCAAAATTTCGATGTCGAAATTTCACCGGAAATATACGTTTTGAGGCCCCCTGAATCAAAAAATAGTCGGTTAAAAACCAAAGTTGCTATTTAAGTTTAATATATTTCAGGGGCGCAACACGAAAATTTTGAAGAAAATTCCTCCACCCTAAATTACCCTTTACAGGAAAAATTTTGATTTTCTCAAAAATGGCTCAAATGATTTTGACTAAAATGTCACGTAGGCAAATGAAATGTATATTTTGAATTTTCTGGCTATAGCCTATGTAATACTTTTACTCTTGGTGAGTTTTACATAACTGTTAAACCGGAAGAGATACACGAAATCTTATCCAAAAATGTACATTCAAGTTACGTCCAAATGCATTTTTTTTTTTTTTTTTTTTTTTGGAGTGAACCATTTCGGACATGTTCCTTGTTATTTGTGTGAATTTTTCAATACTTAAACCTTTCTCAAATGGAAGGTCCTTATCCACTGTTTCATCTCTTGGCCGTGCAAAGAGAATAATATTTCAAAGCCTTCATATAGCGACCAACTTTGAAACCTTCGAATATTGCTCAAACGCTATTGTATTCCCATATTGCCCTTGCAACTATAAGAAAATTAGTAGTAAGGTAATTTTTACAAATGTTTATCTCGACTAGCATGAAGGAGGTAAAGGAATAGAGTTTTTAAGATTAATTAGTACAAGAGTATAGAAAATCATGTGAGTGCAACACATAAGATATTTTTGTTTTAAAAACACTGTCACATGAAGCAGTATATTTTAAAGGGTACTTTTTCATAGAAAAAAGTCGCACGACAAAGGACGGTCGGGGCCAGGCTGCCCTACCTCACTGTGCGGTGCGTGAGGTTCGTGTGCCTGGCAGCCGGCGTATTAGTAGAAGTTCGAGAAAGGTCCGTGATTCGTCTTCCTCGCTATATAACGAGGTGAAGCAACAAGTAGGCGAGTTAGTTACAGTCAGGAATCAGTCAGTTCATAGTTTGACTGTGTGTGTGCGTGTGTGTGTGTGTGTGTGTGTGTGTGTGTGTGTGTGTGTGTGTGTGTGTGTGTCAGCCGCGTGTGTCGTCGAGCCGTGAAGGAAGATAGCGAAGCAGTTATCTATCGTCAGTGTTTGAGAGACAGAGAAAGTGAGGAAAGAGTCAGTGAGTCAGTGTTACGACAAATAAACAGCTGTGAGTGTAATATGACGAAATACTGTAGACTGTGTTAACAGCAGTAAAAGAACCGTGCTGCTGTGCATTTTTGGAAGAAAATAAAGAGAGTAAAATGTAACTGGACTGGACTTGTTACGTACTTCGGTGTCAGGTGTGGGATTTGTCGATTTGGGAGTTGGAGTTATCCGGATACGATTTTTCCCGAGGTTTTCCCTTATCCTAGAAGACCAACGTCGGGTAACTTTAACCTCTATGGACCTCGGCCTCATTTGAGAATTTCACTAATTTAATTTATCGCCCGATATGACAGTTCATTGGAAAACGTTAATGTACTAAAAAGAAGAGGTAAAACGTGCATAAGGTGAGGTATGTACTTGTATATTTTTCAGTGAAACACATGCAGATACATCAACCTGCTGTGAGTGACGTACAAAATGAATTTAAGAAATATAGATATGCTCTAGATGTCAAAAGTTCTGGAAGATCTGAAAATGTTCTGCTTGTTTCACATTGTCAGATGGTAAACAGAGATTAATCTTCGTTAGAATGAAAGTCTTTACGAAATTTTACCGCCTGCGGTGCCGTATGTAGTAAAAGCGGACGTTAAACACTTAAAAAAATTACAAAGTGTTATTATTCGTGCCCTAGAATCAGTCTGAGAGTTATAAAATTTTATTAGTGTAAAGTCAATGTTCTTTTCTAATCTCGCCGAAGTCTATTGATCTTAATTATTGACGATATGATTTCTTTTTATAGGTATCATAAAATTTCACAATTAATTATTCATTTTTCCATGTAGAATTATTTCTAGTTGTTATGCCGATTAAAATCACTTCTTCTTCCTTTGTTGTGTCACACATGAACAGAAGAAGTCTGCCATTAATTTAACATGGTTATTTCAGGGGCTTTGTGTTGCCTCTATATTTACCATTTGAATCATTTCAGAGGGATTACACAAAAATACTGTCTCATGTTAGTTATGTTCTTTTTATGCTCCATTTATGCTGCCTTTAACGTTTAGTGTCATATACGCAACATTAATGTTTGTTGTGTCTATCTAAGCTTATAGAGACAATATGCAGAATCATGAAAGGAGACAAGAGACGCGTGTGTCCAGTGAATTTGGAGAGCAGCGCATATAGATGCAGCTATTTGGTTTGGTCTCTTTGAGGCCATTTTGTGTGTTACCATACATAGTGTGTGTGTGTGTGTGTGTGTGTGTGTGTGTGTGTATGTGTGTGTGTATGTGTGTGTGTGTGCGTGTGTGTGTCTGTGACCTGGCAGACACACACACACGCTACACATGGGACAAATTTTCGCATCCCTGCTCTCTCTTTCAATAAAACAGCTCCACCACCACGCAATCCCTTCTTCCCCATCATTCTCACAATGCTGCACATATTTCTCCCTACCCTGTTTTCTTTTTATCCCTCTATAAAATAACAATGAGCACTTTTTTTTCTTGAAAGCTCTCCATAAGTTCTTACTTCTCTGCTCTATCATTCCCTGTAGAGCAGTCTTTCCCAAACTCTGTCTTATTTCCGAATACAATACTTGCCCTCTACTCGCGGGTTGCAAGCAAAGTGTTAAAACATTTCATGGCTAAACATCATCATATATTCTGCACATGCACTAATACAATGTTCTATGTCCATGGGCCTTTTTGTATCAGCTTATAAAGTTTTATACTTTACAATCTTAAAAATTGAAAATAAGAACCTAGCAGATACACAAAATATGACAATAGAAAATATAGATTTCATTAAAGCACACAGTTTATGTCAAATAGTTTTTTTGTGGCGTTAACAGTTTCCGAGATAAGCTGATAGACAACTCGAGTCCCACATTTGCAGTTACGGAAATTACATTAAAATTCAGTGTTTTTTTAATCGAATGCAGGACTTAAATCAAGGAACATAAGAGCGTTGCAAGCTGAAGGTAGGAGTGCGACAGTAAACCAGGAGGGAAGTTCTTAAGCTTGCAACAGGCAAGGTTAATTTGAGGCCCACAAACGTTTAAAGGGCACAAGTAGAAAACCGCCGACCTCAGCTGCAGATCAAGGATTCCACTGATGAAATGTCCCTCAAGCAGCAGAAGCAGCAGGATAAAGAGGGTGGATTGAGATGTCGAGTCGGAAGGAATCCGTGAACATGACGCTTGGGTGATCTACACCCCTTGGACTGTTGCCCGCCCGCCCGCCCGCCTGCCTTCGCGGGGAAATATATTCCCCCTGGATGTGTGAGTGATTTTCCACTTGCCGAGCGGAATGTGAGACCCATATCCGGCATCCCGGTTCTCCTTACTCCGTTTTGAGAGCAGTTTGCTGTGTTATTGTGGTAGCACCTTCATATTCCATATGCTCTCTGTAAGGACCTGCGCATCCTTTCAAACAACTGATGTCATACTCCTTGCTGCTGCTTTTCACAGTACTAGGTGAAATTTACAGGGCTGCAACTTCTCTTCGCGCATTTCACGTTTACTAATAATAGATTCGTTACCAATTTTACGCTAAGAAAAAAGTCTGATGTGTTACACTCACATGACTTTTTCTCCTCTTGTACTAACCATTCTTACAAACTCTTATTCCTATATCTTCTTCGTGTTAGTTAAGATAAACATTTGTACAAATTATCTTATTGCTTATTTCCTTGTAGGTGCAAGAGGAATATTAGAATACAGTAGGCTTTGTGCGATAGTCAAATCTTTTAAAGCTTTGAGATCCCGTTCTCTTTGCACACTTAACATATAAAAAAAATGAACAACGATGTTCCATTTCGCGAAAGTTTTAAGTTTTCCGAAACTCACACACATAACAAGGAATATGTCCAAAATGATTTGGTGTATCTCTAACGGTTTACCAGTTATGCAAAAGCCATCCAGAGTAAATACGACTACAGGGGATATAGCCAGAAAATTCAAGATTTATACATTTAATTTTCCACAAAAATATCTCAAACATGTTATTTAATCACAATAATTAGAGCCATTTTCAAGAAAATCAAAATTTTCGAAAAATTTTCCATGTAATGGGTAGTTTGGGGTGGGGCTATTTTCTTCAAAATCTTCGTGTCGCATCCTTGAAAGACATTAAATTTAAATACTAACTTTGGTTTTCAACAGACTTTTGGTTTGAGTTATGCTGTCCACAGACTGACACACACACACACACACACACACACACACACACACACACACACACACACACAGACACACACACACACACACACACAATATACACAAAACATACACACGGACCTTTTTCGAAAAATGCTTGTTTTGGATTCAGGGGGCCTCAAAACATATGTTTCCGGTGAAATCTCGACATACAATGTTTGGGTGGAATACAATACTTCCTCTACTTTACTATGCCATTGCAAATATCTCCCTCAAATTCCATTAACCTAGCTTTTATACCTTGTATTTATAAATGTGTTTACTAAGCAAACGGAAGAAAATATTTTGTGAAGAATGAGATTTATTGCTGTCACAAAATAATAATTACTACACATGTCTGTTATGATATTGATTTAGAATTATGTAAGTATCTGTAACGGTTTTACTAGAATAAATTTTTCAATATGAAGAACAATGAAAATGTGGATGCTATATTTAAATGGTAAATTATATTATCATAATTCTGGATAAATATGTTGAATCCCATATCAAAAAGAAGTGCATGAAATTTAATAGTTGCTGAGAAAAATTGTCATTTATATGACAAAATTGTTTGTGAGCAAAAGCTAAGAAACAACGATAAAGAAAATGTTATACTCACATCAACACCGTATTTAAATAAGGAAACATTGGATATAAACCCATAAAATTAGATGTATTCTTGTTCAGATAAAATCACAGCATTGAACTGTAATGAAAATGAAAAATGACATTTTTGACCGTTTTACACTTTCCGCTTCCTTTAAAATATTGACAACTTGTCCGATAAAACATATTTTAATTGTAACGGCATCACAGGATGCGCTAAAATTTTTTTATTCAATATAACCCTATAACCAACAATAAGTTGGTTTGAAATCTGGAAATAGCGGAGGCCATTTTGTTGAAAAGTGCCTGAAACTGCCCTATAAAACCCCAAAATGCTATTTTTGTGGATTGAGCCATTTCGGAGTCTTATTTATGTGATTTTTTGCAATACTTTTCTCAAATCTCTTCGCCATGCAAAAGGAATAGGATTTCAAAGCCTTCATATAGCGACTAGCTTTAAAACATTTGACTACCGCTCAAAGGCTGCTGTGCACCTTTAAGCAAGTTAGCAATAAGATATTTTCTGCAAATGTTTACCTCGACTAAGATGAAGAAAATAGATGTATAAGAGCGTGTGTATTGAAACAACGGCGATGTATTGTTTAAAAATGACCGTCTCGTTATTTGTGAAGTATGAAAGTAGGTAAATGTAGGACAGTAGGTAGGTAGGGGGGAGGGGGGTATGTGGGATCCCTCATCGGCAGCGGTGAGCCAGGTAATAAACACCACACACACTGTGCGAGAGGATAGCGTGAAAAGTAAAGCATCAGATTTTCATTGTGTAGCGATAGATTTGTGTGTAGGGAGGTCAAGTCAATAAAATAGGACGGGTTTTTGCGGGGACTGAAGGACCGGATATGGCTCTCGGGCCGCCCATTGAGTGCAGCGCTCCCTGTGATGTATTGCCCCGCATCCCCCGTACTGCCCGCCCGCACACACATCCGCAATCAATCACGCTCCTTCCTAAGAGAGAGACACACACACACACCGGCTTTAAACCTTACTTAATTAAGTTTTTAACTACCTTCAAATTGCTTTATATTGGCAACACCCACGCAGTGTATAGAAAATTGCCTACAAAATGCACTGTTAAGCTACCTATCTTAAACGGCCAGGATTTGGCTACTTAAAAAAAGAGGAATTTATAATTCGTCCCACTTCAATTATCTAGGCTGTGATATTAGCTTTAAGTATGTCAGTGAGAAGAGGCTTAATCGATTTAAAGCTATTTGTGGAACAACTGAAACACAACAAAAGAAACACAAATGAAATTCTATAAAGTTATAGCTGTACTTTCGACTCGCGAACGATAACAAAAAAAAAAAAAAAAAAAAAAAAAAAGGGAAAACCACGCAGCAAGTGACAAATTTATGTAAAATTATATATTAAAATAGACAAAATAAGCAACGAAACAATAAGACTAGATTTAAAGATCTTTTCAGTTAATGATAAGATAGATGAAATGAAAGGATCATGTGAACAAAATAGGTTACCTAAAATGACGAATTATCCGCCGACTGGAATGAGATAATAACAATAATTCGTACAAGAGTGAGTAGAGAAGGTCATGTGAGGGCAACACATTCACTGCTATTTTTCTTTGTGTTTCGTCTGTCATAGACTATCCGCTTTGCTTCTCATCTCAATGAATGACCTACTGGCGTAGGTATTGTGAGGTCACTGACCTTGCTAAACCATTGTGATTCGCTTCCTTTTTGTTTTTATTTTTTTTTTTTTAATTTCTCTTTTACGTAGGGGCAGTATTTTATTCCACCCAAAAATTCGATTTCCAGATTTTACAGGAAATATGTGTTTTCAGGCCCCCTGAATAAAAAGAAAGCATTTTTGAAAAAATTCTAGAACCCATTAAGGAGATTGATACGAGAAAAAATAAATTTTAAGCCTAGTATTTCTTATTTAAGGAACAAAATTTAAAAATTTCAAATTTCAGATTGTTAAGTGTTTGCTCTACTTTTTGGTGCTCGTGTTGTGATTAATAAATTTTCTGTTAGATTGTGCCACCGTTCTGAATTGCATTTAAGTGTTTTAGAAAATATTGGTTTTCAAATTATCCGTGATTCTTTGTACATTTACACATATATTACACTAAAATAAATAAATAATCCTTAAATGGGTGACCACTTTCATAGCGTTGTGGTAGCTCACCTGTCTCTGGAGCAGAGGACATGAGTGCGATTCCCGTTACCGGCGTGGGGAGGTGTGGCATGGGGTGCACTCAGCCTCGTTAGGTCCCGGAGGGGCCTTTGAGGAGGTACTTGATAAAGAGTAGCGACCCTTGTCGCGAAGGCCGCATAAACCAGCTGGGAGGGCTTGGGTGCAACCCACGTCCCCCTCTAGAACCGCCCCCACTCATGACGCCTGTAGTGAGCAAAGCTGGAGGACGCAGCGGTCGCGCGGTAAACCTTGACCTGTCAGGACTGTTGCGCTAGAGGTTAGTTAGTTTAAAATGGTTAGCTGTCCTATTTCCAAATTTTATAATAATTTTGTACATTGTATTATATTATACAATTTTTATCCCTTATCAGTATTTAAGATTGTCTTTTCCTATAGTCTACAAATGAAGCAGATATTGATATACCTTAAAAGTTATTTTTAAATAGTAAGTTATTACATTATTTTTTTATTGGCCTACAACTTTTTATTTTGAATCACTTCAAACATGCATTAAAGTATTATATATCAAGAATTCATGTCATCCTTTCTGAAAACCACATCCAGTTATACCTTTAGACAGAATATCATTGCTCCAGTAAGAGCAGAGAAGTTCTACACATGGTGAAGTTAAATCTTCACTGGCGCCCATAGGATTCGTTCAGATCAAGGAGTCATAATGGTCATTAGGAGCAAAAACCTTCACACTGTTGCATTAACGTGTGACTTAGAACGTCTTACTGCTTTTAGTTGATCGTTTTCTCAATTGTTAATGACATTGCATGGCTACTAGGCAAATAAAATGACAATTAGCCACATATCCGTCTAATTCCCCTTTTAGATTCCACACTTGTTTGTATTGCTCTTGTATACATTTGATTTAATGGAGTAAATGAAATTATGAAGGTAATCCTCTTTTTTCAGAGTTAAACAACAAAATTAAATAGCTGTTTTTATACATTTTAATTACTATTGAGAGTGCTTGGGTCGCCACTGTGGATTCTTGTGCTAATTTCGAAACACCCCTGTTTATAAAGGCAAGCGTTCCCCCAACTACAGCAAAAGATCAATATCAATTTCCCCCCATCTGTTCAGCGGTTACTCTGCTGTCCTCTGCTGCTCCGCGATTTGAGGAAGAACTGCCCTTAATTTGAGGGTGATCCTGGTCGGAAGGGCAGCATTTCTGTGTTCCCTATACCGCATAAGGGCATAAATCTTTCAGTATTTTCTGTACTTCAATGACAGTTATGACGTCATTTTTTCCTGTGCGAGTTAAAATGTTCAGTGTTTTTTCAATTTATACCATACGTATAATGTTATGTAAACATGTTACAGCCAAAATTTCATCCAGTTTGCTCTAATAGTTTAGAAATCTTCTTCTTCTGCCTAAAAAGGATTAGGCCATTCGGCCTGTTCCGTACACAATCCATCCTTCCTCTGGTCTTTCCGGCTCTGTTCGGCTAATAGATCTATAATTTAAAATGTTTCTTGGCATTGTTGAGCAGTCCATTGTTCTTCCCAATTTCCTCTATGCTCTTCGATTTTTTATGTATTTTAAATATATTACATTTTTCTTTATATCATAGTTTCCTATTTTATCTTTTCTTGTATGTCCTAACAATGATCTTAAATATGTAATTTCAGCAGCTTCTCTGATTATGTAAAAGTCAGTACCACATGACAGTACTGGTGCTGCTATTATCTTTAATTGTCTATCAACTCCTGTTGTAGGTATTTAATATTCTTCTTATAGTACAGCACATTAACTGGGATTTATTTTATTTTGTATATCTCTGTCATAATCAAAATAAATTTCACACTCTAGGCAATTAAAATACCAAATTTGTTCCAAAATGTTATTATCTAGAACTATTTCAAGTCTTATTGGGTATTTACCTTGAACTTTCGATTTAGGAACGAAAGCTTTGAAGTAATATGATTATGATTTGTTTATTTTGTTACGTCACTAAAAATGTCCTTCGTGAGAAAAAATTTAAATTTTGGTCTAATATTTTATATTTTGGCTGAAATTCCATCTACTTTTCAGATTTTCCTAGATTTCTCTGTGTTTCCGACAGTTTAGGCTCCAATAAATTTTGAACTTACAAATATTGTTTTTTGCATAAAAATTGTAATTAAAATATATTCTTAAATATATGTGACAATAAACGCTAGGATTTTTATATATTATGTCTCTGTGTAGCAAATGTTACTGGAATATAAAAATGTTCCACAGTAAAAAATCAATAATGACGAAACAAAAAACATTTGAAGGCATAGCTTACATTAAAATTCACACAGTATTTAAACATACAGTACGGCATTTAAAAGTGACCTCCGGAGGCGAATTATGCATTTTTCGCATTCACGAATGTCTCAATTATTTTGTAGAACTAAAATTTAAATATTTGCATTTTTCTGGGCTTTCATAAAATTTCGGTCATAAATCCTTAGGGCGAGGGTCGTACTAAATTTTAGTAAGTCTTTATTTTTTTTATTCAATATGCATCATATATTCAGGGTTCATTAGAGTGCGTACCGAATTTGAACTCATTATAATTCATACTTTTAATTATTTTAGTAATTTAATGAAATAAATTCAGTTGTATTATTTAAAAAGTCCTCCTCTGATACGTTCCAGTACAAACAATGGGCAATATTCTGACGTGATTTCAAGGCAAGGAAAAAAAGTACACATCTTACCATTTTAAAAAAACTTCAATACTTTAGTTCAGTATTTTAGACTTTTAGACATTTTTAGATTGTTATGTCCCTGCCAATTTTATATAGTTAGGTGTTAACATATATACAAGGTTTTAAACAGATCTGGAAGTCTGATGCGTTGAGTATTTTTAATGATAAAAAGACATTGAATTTACCATTAGCATACATCTGAGAGATGTTCACTGACCACATTCGAGCCGAAATTCAAACGTAAGAATCACAGAAAATTGAAAGGTATGATTGTTTTAGCTTTGCAAATATCTCACTCTTGCATATTAAATAATTTGGTTATAGTAATATTTGGAAGATCTTAAAATACAGAAACTTCTTGTGCTTCTGCTGTTAAGCGCCCGATACCGCCCCAGCTGTCTATCTTCTCCTGACCTCACTCATCCTCTTCATCTTCATCATCACCTTCCCTCTCTTCTCCCCTATTCTCACTATCCGATTCAGCCATATTACCCGTTCCTCTTTTCCCGTCCCCTGGACTATCTTCCATACCACTCGAGTTGACGTTCCCCAATTGTGTTTGTAAGCGATTTGTTCTTTTTCACTTCTTCATGATCGTTGCACAGAAACTTTTTATATCCAAATCATCTTCACGTAGTATCTTTATAGGGCATTAGTATAAAACTGGTTAATATAATTTAGTTCAAAGTAATACCCCATGCTTCATGTATTGTTCAAAAAATGCTACGCCACTGCAGATTTATCTGTTTGTTTGTTTCTGATGTTGCTAGAATGTTCCTTAATACTAACGTTCAGATTCCTTTTAGTTTTCCCAATGTAGATGTTGACACATTTTTTAAATTAAAAATACACAATTGCCTACTTTGGCACCACAGAACATGTGTTAAATTCTTCTAAAACCACATAAAAAAGCAGACATAATTCAGGTAGTTTTCCGATGTTTTGGAAGAAGAACCACTACATAGAACAAGAAATCAATTTAGGCAGCTGTACTTGCCTGCTGTGCTAGGGGTTCCGGATTTGATTCCCGGCTGAAGAATGGAATGTTTCTTTAACTAGGATTACCCCCATCTGGAAGTATGAATGTGGTGTGAATGTCTGTGTGAATTTAATGTAATAAGCTAATCCGAGGTAACAGAAACCCAAAGATCAAAACCACTACTATACGAGCGAACACCATTGCTGTTGAGCAATTGTTCCAAGAGTTAAAAGCCGCCGATATGACCTTCGATGTTAAAGGTGGCATATCAGTGGAACATTAAAAACACCCACTTATTAAAAACTGTTCATGATCCATCAGCATTATCCACTTGGGAAAAGTGCCTCACAAAAGAATATGAAGGAAATCCTCAATTTGGACAGCATATTTGACGAGCACCCAAACTTCAAGTTCATCACTTCACCGAGAGAGGCACCTCAATCGTCACCAAATACCATCATCCTAAACTGATGAGGTTAGGAAGGTCCTAACGAAGCACGTTCTAGATAGAAAATATCAATAAATGGAGATGGATCATATTAAATTTGTAATTTTCTGTATTATAGTAACATATAAAAAGTAAAATTGTTTTTCATCGATCTCTCGCGTTGTAATTTACAACACATTTACAAATGATAAACACTTGTGTACCCTTAATAGCATAGAGAAAGTAACACTAATGAGTTACCCAGCTGGACGGATCAGGCGTCTGTAGCCCCATTCAGGAGCCCCTGGTTCAAATCCCGTGTGGTTCCCTCAGTTGCCAAGGCAAATATCGGATTGGATATTTAATATCGCGACCCAAAGTTCCACCTCAAGTCTAAAACAATATAAAATGAAAAATAGGTGATAATAACGAATGCTGAGCCATCTATCCACAGATAATGTAAGCAGATAGACTGGATGGCCCATTCGTGACGAAACAAGGTGATATGGCATAGGGATCAGACCTTCAAGGCGACGTAAAATAGAGACAATGAGAGAGAGAGAATAATGAGTTGGAAGCTTTTGGTGCCTACTAAATGCCTAATGGTGATATGTAGGGTTAGCACATTATTTTATGGAAATGTAGGACACAATGGTAAAAAATGTGAGACATTTCATAAAAATGGAAACTGATGTAGATTAAGTTTTAAAAGTTGTACTTTACTAAAACAATACCTTTAACTGAATCAATAGATATCTGTCCCTTTCATCTGTCCACTGTGCTCTTATTAGTGAAAATATTCTTTCAATATTAGCATTGTGCTGCTTTGCCTTCAGAGAATGCCAACCTCGGAGTGCAAATGCTGCGTTGCCAATCTCTCGTTCAATGTTACTATGCAGGAGTATACTCTGACTATAGTTGCAGTTGCCAGTTCATTTTGTAACGATCACTGCTTGTTTCTGAAAATGTAGTACATTAGATAGTTTTCAAAAATTTCCCCGGACGCAGGACGTTTCCGGACATGTGGTAATCCTGGTGATATGGCTTGTTACATCGTGCTTTTCACTGAAATACTTAAAACCTGTCTAACCTTCACTACTGTTTTCAGTAGTTTATATAACCTGGCCAACAATAAGGTAGCTGTTCTTATTGGAATTCATCATTTCCTTACCTGGCGTCATGACTGTTGATGGACACGTTGACGGGCAGTTTTAAATGACAGCTGTTAAGAACGGTGAGCTGGAATGTAAATGACTAAACTGTTAAAACATCTCATGACAACGCAACAGTTTGCCCCCATGTTACTGTGATATTCAAGCTTTCAGTTGTCAGCAAGAAAGACATGACCTACTATGTTGACAAGTACAAAACCCTTCACAGGCAGCTTTAGCTGTGTGGTGACAACTGCTGCAAGCTTTGCCACATTGTGGGATATACTCACTTACTGGCATTTCCAATACAATGTATTTGTTGGTGATAGCTGTTAGAAAACATCTAGTGTATTAGGTATATCTGCCGCCTGCTGATTGGCAACATGGCGAAATCCCTGCCTAGATATTAATTACACCTTCACACGATGCCGCGCTTTGGACAATGCAAATGGATGAAGCGATAGTTGGCACAACTTGTGTAATGCGGTTGCATTTTCCAATACTGAATGAGTTCTTCAAGAGGAGTTTAAACGGCTGTAAATAATGAAGCTGGTTGGAGAAATGTGAGACTCGCTTCTAATGTGCATGTTTCGCGGTATAATAATTTAGTAGGTTTCCCTGTGGCAAGATACCAAACGGATCCCAAGTCGATCACCATGGCTTTCTTCCGAGGTTTCCCCGGGTCGCCAGGCGAACGCTAGTAAGGATTTCCGAATCTCCTGTGCCTCTATTTCGTTACATTAATAACTTCATTTCACCCTCACTTCCGATAGGTTTCTTTCAGGGTTGGAAGCGTCGGCGAGCGTCGCGGCAGCAGGGCAGCAGGGGAAAGAAACGCGCTCTGGAAACTTCGTCCCCCGGATTGGAAGGCGAGTCTAATACATTCCGGACTCCCATGCGATGGTACAAGCCCGACGGGAGCAGGGAACCGGTGTATAAGTCCAGAGTCTCCTTTTAGAGTACGAACTCGAAAGGGTGGGAGAGGAACCGGGTTGATCTAGCCTCCGCCGAGGTGCTTCTAACTCGGAAAATGTAGAGACCCTGCCCTCTGAACAGTCGTGGCAATGTTCCGGCCGCCCTTAGGACACATTCACTTCATCCATCCTCCCGGGGGTGCCTTGGGACATTTGAAAATACCATTATACCTTTTAAAACATAATACCAGCATGAAATATTTTGGAATAAAATAATTGACAGAGGTGAACAGTACAATTATACGTAAATATAAAAAAAGCAACCGGAAATGTTATCATGTTCATATAAAACTCGACTCCTCCCTAATATTATCACTCTGGCCATCATCAAGGTTGGTACTCCATTTCGATTATGTGATGTTTGATGCTTGACAATATCACGGGGTCGTCAGCTCATCAACATTTCATAGCTGTTTCATAAACTATTCATATAATCCGTAAAACAAAAGCTTGTCTATTCACTTTATTGTTTGTCACATAAATGTAAGCATAGGAATGGTTTCAATTAGTTAATGTACACTTTTTTACATGCAAGTGGTCTAGACAGCAGTCATATGTTTTAAAAACCAGTCCAACTAGGTCAAACTTTCCGCCACTGAATACATATACCATACATAAATGCACTTCACAGATGGCGATACATTGTATAGCTCATTCTGGCGGCTTTGAGTTTAACAGACAATTACTTAATGTTATCGATAATTATATTACTTTCTCTAGTACAAGGTATGTACATACCGAGATTTCACAGGAAATACCCGTTTTGATTTCCCTGAATCTAAAAAAGGAATTTTAGAAACTTGGAGATTATAAACGAAAAGTGGGGAAACAACAAGATTGGTACCATCTTCCAAGGATCTTCCAAGGATGGAAAGCTAACGTTTTCAAGAAAATCCCCAAACCCAAACCACTCTTTACACAGAACACTTTCGAAAATAATGATTTTCTCAAAAACGACCTTAATCATTTTTATTAAAGCACCATATGTTTAAAACATTTTAATTATAAATTAAATATTTATTTAACATGAATCCTCCGTGATGTGGTAGCCTGTCTGCCTTACATTCAAGAGATCCAGAATTCGAATCTCGGTTAGGATGACCTATCCAGATAGGTTTTTTCCGATATTTTCCCTTATCCTTAGAAGACAAACGTCAGATAATTCTGTGCCCTATGGACCTCGGGTTCACTTCAGCATCATTTCACCCATTTCATTCATTCATTTCCGATATGAAGAAAACCTTGGAGAACGTTAATACATAATTATTTTTCAAACCATAATGAACCACTGGGTAATATCCCTAATGAAACGAAAGCAACCCTCATAAACAGGGTCACTCTTCTATTAGCTATATACTTTTCAAACCTTGTAAATCCAAACCTCAAAGTACGGCCACCTTTAGTAGAGGAGTTAGTAAAATTATCATATTTTGAAAAATACTATAGATCATAGATGGGGAGAACTGACTCAATGGGTAAGTTCCCCTACATCGTAGGTTTAATCCCCTCCATTGCCTCCCAGCGGTGAATAAAACAAAACATTTTTAGAAAAAGGTGTGTTTATGTGTGTATCTGTCAGCCTGTGAACACCATAGCTAAGTCAAGAATCAAAAGTCGGTTAAAAACCAAAGTTGGTATTTAAGTTTAACAACCTTTAAGGATGCGACACGAAAAAAAATTGCTGCTCCATAAACTACCCTTTACATGGAAAATTTTGATTTTATTCAAAATGGCTCTAACGATTTTGATTAAAATGTCATATGTTTGAGATACTTTTATGAAAAATAAAATGCATATTTTGAATTTTCTGGCTATAGCCCCTGTAGTCGTATTTACTCTGGATGACTTTTGCATAACTGGTAAACCGTTAGAGATAGACCAAATCATACTATACAAAAAATGTAAATCTTCCTAAAATACACAATTTATGTCCAGATAAATTTTCTTGTAGGTTGAACCATTTCGGAGATATTTCTTGTTATGTGTGTGAGTTTCGGAAAACTTAAACTTTCGTGAAATGGAACATCGTTGTTCATTTTTTTGTATGTTAAGTGTGCAAAGAGAACGGAATCTCAGTGTTAGTAGGTACAAGAGTAGAGAAAGTCACGTAAGTGCAACACATCAGAGTTTTTTTTTCTTAAAAATTATACTATAAATACAAACAGTTTAACAGGAACACCGCGCTATCACCTACACGACCTATGGCAGCAGAACTATACACGCTGACTGACCTGGTTATCCGCTTTGTAATCCGAGCGATAGGATCGAGATGTCTCGATTGCCGATCCTAGCGATAACACAAGAAACCAGGTTACTGAGATGCCCTAATTTATGAACAAAGTGGTACTATTGTTGTACGCACTATTGGTGATGTTAATATTGATAATGTTAATAATACCTACAAAAGAGAGGAACTGTTACAATGTGTATACTGCAAGATTATCAAATTGTTTACTCCATCCTGCTCCAGGATTTAGGTTTCCTTACCGTTTTGCCTTAAGGATTCAAGAGGTGCTAAGTAGAGTGTAGAAGTAGGAGAAACCACCCCAGCCAAATGCTTGGGCGAGCAGCACGAGCCAGCGTGAGGGTCCCTAACGTGTGCTGGAGATTATTCGTATCTTCACGAGGGCTCGTGACTATCCACAGGGGTTTCAACAGCGATCCTCCCCAACAGGTCAGTCAACTACAACACCAGCTATCCGTCGAGAACAGCAGTTACAGTTCGCAAAGTTCCCACACAGCAGCGCGTAACTCACCCATTCGACCACGTGTTCCACCATCTTATGTTCTATAACAATTTTTGGTCTTATAATTTCTTTTCCTTTGAACGCCATCACTTTTGTTTTTCTGGGGGATATTGTCATGTTATATTTTTTAGCTATTTTATTCATAGCAGAAGTTGACTTTCGATTTTCTTGTGGATTAGATATAATAATCTGCTTATCTGCGAACAATATATTTTTATTAAAATTACTGGAATAAAAGGCTATACTATTAATTGATTGGCTACCCATTTCATGAATATATAGGATACTTAATGCTAAATTATTACAAAGATTACAAAAATAGCTAGGAGTAAGACAATGAATCTGTGGACATTTCGATACTCTCGATAATTGCTAGTATCGAAGTATAGCTAATATGTTAATATAAATCTTCGATACTTTTTCGAAATTTTATAATTCTTAAGTTTTGTATTATTGAAAGTTTTTGCGCTTACCTTTGTGCTAGTTAAGGAATGGAGTTAACACTTCAGGTTATTCCCTCTTACGTGACCCCAGAGAGTTACTGGACTGTAATTCTTTATGATCTTCACTGTGTTTTCTGTGAGTGAATAAATGTAACATTCCATAGACTCAGGTATTTAAGTTAAAAAAGCAAAACATTGGGGAAAATGTAGAAATACTCTTGTAAAACGTACCTTTAATCGACTAGTGAATGAAGCTGATTTACAATACACACTAGATCACGTTTCTGGGATAGCCTGGCTTGGTGACTCACTCTCGGCCATTACATCTATCTTACGGCTAGTTTCCATGAATATTTTGTAACTGTTACTTTACATTCTAGGCATCCCTAGTGCTTACATAGTGACAAACGAAAGTCTATTGCATTTAGTCTATTGTGCAGTACAAATAATTTTAGGCAGGGATATACATATACAGCTTTCCTTATGTGTCCACAATTTCTTTGTAATAACAAGATACACAGTTAGAACAGTGTTTTAAGATTCTTGGTAGCAAGTTTTACCACAAGGTGTATTTCCACTAATTAATTTCAAGAGCAGCCATAGCACCCTCAAGAAGTCAGACATTTAATGAGAATTCTTAAGGGTTTCAGAAGAAAACGCCTATTTGCATTCTAATCCATCAAAGAGTTTCAAGTTTATTCATCAATCATAATTTCCAACGCTAGCTTATGCTGAGGAGCCAATCTGTGTATTTTTAGAATAAAGTTCCTTTTGATTTCCTTCCACGATATTGTGGGCCATCAATCAATTATATCCTCATTAGGCCCAGCCACGCTACACAGGCCGTTATCTCTTCCATATTTCTCTGGCTATTTCTCCAGTCTTGGACGTCTTTTTCCTTATTTCTTTCTTTTTAAAGCTTGTCTGTCATGTTGCAGCTCTTTTAGCCACCAGATGGATAAAACGAACCCCACGCTGTACTTTGTAGTACACAGGAATATGGAATGAAAATATCAGCAAATAAATCTAAAACTGCTAGGCAATATAATAATTGACTATGAATCACACGTAAGTATTTAGGATGCAATACTTTGTACATCGACCTCAGCATTATTATCGTTTGAAAGTATGGTACTTTAACTCTTTGATATTTGAGGTTAGAAATGCCTTTATTATCTATGTTGGCAGGACTGCTTTTCGGACACTTTCGTCTGCTTTTTAGTGTAATGTCGGCCATGTTGAACTCCTGGGAACTGCCGATATACTGTGTCTACTATAGTAATCTGGTTTAGACAGGCATTTGTATGAATATAACATATTATAAGAGATAAAGAGGAGTTTTAATTCATGGTTAGTTAATTTGTATTTGTGCTCTGCGCAGGTACCACTCAGTTTTCCCTCTCTCATGTAACTTCTTTGGACTGGAACTCATTCTTGCAGCACTTCAGCATATCGGTAAATGCTCTTAACAACACTCGTTCCTTCTCACTTGCCCCACGAAGCCCTCGAGTATACCTACAGCAGAGTTCCCCTTCTGTGGCGTTTGTCCAAGTGTCTACAAATTCAACCATTACCTACCTTACATTCCAGTATCCTAGTCTACACACAAATTGAAGACAAGGTTTATGAGATGCTTTTTAACAGTTACTACGTTAGTATAGCCTTTCAAGGTTGAATTAGTTATTTATTTTAAAATCGAGAATAGTAAGTCGCACTTGGGGTAATTGTCGCTAATGTGAGACTGCGAGAAAATACGAATCGGTTGCAGAATTGAAAATCATTTCGCCAGGTTGTCACAGTAGCTTAATGGTTAGAGCACCCGCTTAGTAAGCGGAGGATCTGTGGTTCAAATTCCAGCTTGACATTGAATTTTTACTTTCTCTACTGTAAGTAGAAGGAAATATTGTATTCCACCCAAAAATTCGATGTCGAGATTTGACCGGAAATATGTTTTGAGGTTCCCTGAATAAAAACAAAAAGCATTTTTAGAAAAAGGTCCGTGTGTGTGCGTCAGTCTGTGGACAGCATACTCAAAAACGAAAAGTTGGTTAAAAACCAAAGTTGGTATTTAAGTTTAATGTCTTTCAAGGATGCAACACGAAGATTTTGAAGAAAATAGCCCCACCCTAAACGACCCTTTAGATGGAAACTTTTTCGAAAATTTTGATTTTCTTGAAAATGGCTCCAACGATTTTGATTAAAATGCCATATGTTTGAGATATTTTTATGACAAATGAAATGTATATCTTGAATTTTCTGGCTATAGCCCCTGTAGTCGTATTTACTCTGGACGACTTTTGCATAACTGGTAAACCGTTAGAGATAGACCAAATCATACTATACAAAAAATGTAGATCTTGCTAAAATACACAATTTATGTCTGAATAAATTTTCTTGTAGGGTGAACAATTTCGGAGATACTCCTTTTTATGTGTGTGAGTTTAGGAAAACTTAAAACTTTCGTGAAATGGAATATCGTTGTTCGTTGTTTTATATGTTAAGCGTGCAAAGAGAACGGAATCTCAAAGCTTTAAAAGATTTGACAATCGTACAAAGCCTAATGTATTCTAATATTCTCCTTGCACCTACAAGGGAATAAGCAGTAAGATAATTTGTACAAATGTTTATCTTAACTAACACGAAGAAGATATAGGAATAAGAGTTTGTAAGAATGGTTAGTACAAGAGTAGAGAAAGTCATGTGAGTGGAATACATCAGATTTTTAAATTATGGATTTTGTGTTAGGATTACGGATTTGCGGGGTTTGGATTGGAGTAGGAACATTAACTGTTGACATAGCCTCCAGTTTGAAGTGTGATCCGGAAGCAGTAAGAAATCTCAAGTTTGTGTAGAGAGAACTAAAGCAATCTTATGCAACAAAGTCTACATCTCATTGTTATGTATGGCTGGTAGATGGATTTCTCCAAAGTATGCCCTGCTGTACATGAAAATAGCAAACACAGAGTTGGAACGAGAACATCCCGCCCCTCTCTTCTGCCTGTAGCCATAGATCAATCCGGAGCTGAGAGCATGGCGAGGGGAGGGGGAGGGGGGGGGCTGGAAAACGGAAGGAGTCCGGAAAATATTGGTGACGGTCTAGCACTGTGCATGCGCTATACCTCACCTCCAGTGTCATTCATTTATTTTATATACACCTACTTTACCAGTCGTATTGTAATAATAGGCACACAAATAAACAGAAAATAAAAACACGATCTATATATCATGGAAAAAACTTATAATAATTTACAGAAGGCCATATATATTCGATAAAATATATGAAGAGTATGAATTAAAAATTTCAGTAAATAAAACGAAAGTGATGCCATTTTCAGGAAAACAGCCAATAAGACGAAAATAATAGTGAAAGATCAAATAATCAAGCAAAATTGTAATTATGGATGTGATATAAATTATATACGTACCAACATTTATGTAGAACTTTAAAAAATTAAAGCATCTGATGTGTTGCACTCACATGACTTTCTCTACTCTTGTACTAACCTTTCTTACAAACTCTTATACCTTTATCTTCTTCGTGTTATTCGAGATAAACATTTGCACAAATTATCTTATTGTTTATCTTCTTGTAGGCACAAGGGGAATATGGCAATACAGTAGCGACAGTCAAATCTTTTAAAGCCTTCAAATTCCCTTCTTTTTGCACCGTTAACATATAAAACAATGAATAACGATGTTCCATTTGACAAAAGTATAAGTTCGCCAAAACTCACACAAATAATACGGAATATCTACGAAATGCGTATTAAGATTTGGTCTATCTCTTGCTGTTTGCCATTTATGCAAAAGTCATCGAGACTAAGTAGGACTACATGGGCTTTAGCCAGGAAATACAAGATATACATTTCATTTCCTATAAAAATATCTCAAACATCCTTGAAAGACGTTAAACTGAAATACCAACTTTGGTTTTTAACCGACTTTTCGATTTTGAGTTATACTGTCTGCAGACACACACACACACACACACACACACACACACACACACACACACACACACACACACACACACACACACACACACACACACACGCAAGGATCTTTTTCTATATACTTTTTTTATGCAGGGGCCTCGAAACATACATTTCCGGTGAAATCTCGACTTCTAATTTTGGATGGAGTATAATTCTTGCTCTAATCAAGCACACCACCAAAAAGTCTGCTAGAATAGAAACCTAAAGGAAGAAGATCGATAGGAAGACCAATTTTAAGGTGCGAGTGAGACCGAAACAGGCAAATGGCCTAACCCATGAAAAGAGGAAGAAGAAAAATAAAAAAATCTTATCTGTTGCGCTCACATGACTTTCCCTATTCACTCTTTCTTAGAAACGCTTTTTCTTCTATCTACTTTCTGTTAATCGAAATACATATTCGTAGAAATTATTTTTTTTTCATAGCTCCATGTACCTACAATAGGAATAGGAGAATACAGCACTCTTGCGGTGCTTTAGTGAAAGTAAAATATAGTAACAAATTGACAATGTGACAGTTCCACTACTGACACCAGCGTGACAGAAGCCAAGTCCAGTTACTTATACTTGTCACTTTGTTTTCTCTTCCTAAACTGAACCACAAAAACAGTTCTCTTTTATCGTTACTATAATTTAAAACTCGTGAATGCCTGCAACTTATAGCTGTTGTGGTAACCTTGACACTTACGTCAATGTTTTTCTCTGTTTTAGAAACTGCTTCCCACATTCACACCCACTAAAACTGTTTAACACAACAAACAACACCTACGCGACATCTAATGTCCCAAAACTGTCTCTAACGCTTACATACATACACATACACTGCTAACAGCTATAGACAAGAATGACATAACACGGATTTTTCTCCATACTCGTTTGGTTTTAAACTTCTCGTAAAACCCGGCAGCCGGAAGTCTTGCGAACACTCTAGAAACGCTTTGTTCTCCGCGCGTAACTTGTAAACACGTTCCGTTCCCTTCTCTTTATATGACGAAGAGGGGAAAATGATTCCTATTTGGGAAACCTATAAGCATTTGAAAATTCAAACCAACAAGAACAGATATAACAGAAATAGTTAATTTCACAAACAATTTTTTAACAAATTATGTCTTATTTTAATCAAAATTGTTAGAAATATTTTTGAGAAAATCAAAATTCTGAAAAATATTCCTTGTAAAGGGTAGCTTTATCCTTGAGAATCTTTGTGTTATACCTTTGGAAGACTTAACGCCTGTTCACGTTCAATATTAACTGCTAAGTCAATACACATCACTGAAAAACTGCCTCGTTCACTCGCTTATATAGCCGAGACAAAGTGCCAGTGAATTCTTTGGAAAATACACTTTTTCTTGAAACAAATCCAGCATGTGAACAGCTTCTAGAATGGTAAGACTGCAAGCATGTCAAATGGTCCTTATTGGGTGTTGCTAGAAAAGATCGATTCCGGAACGTAGATGTAAGAGAACTAGAGAAAGAAAACCTTGTGGAAGAAATTAAAATATATCAATGGAAGGATCATGTTAATCACCATTTTACAAACCATTAGGACTAAGAGACACTGCACGACCCCAATGAGGTGGAGAGAACAGTTTGATTAGCCTCGCAACAGGTCTAAAAGCCTGGCGGTAAAACCTCAACTTTAAGAAGCAATTTCCACAGAAGACCCTCATGCGCAAAGATGGGATACAAATTACGTTTAAGGAGGAAACAGTAGAGACTCTACTTAAAAAGTTGAACATATGTTAGCCGTGCGCTGCGGTATGTAGTGAAAGCGGTCTTAACACTACCAAAAAATAGCTTCGCACAGCTCTCGTTGGCAATGTTTCCTTGTGTTAACTCTATGTTCGTGAATTCTAAAGCTACTTTGACCTGCTTGCATAAGACAGCTGTCTTATTCTGTGCGTCCTTTTTACTTTCTCTGCTGCTTATAGTGAATGGAAGTATTGTATTCCACCCAAAAATTCAATATCGAGATTTCACCGGAAATACATATTTTCAGACTCCCTGAATCCAAAATAAAGTATATTCCCGTGTGTGCGCGCAGTGTGTTTGTATGTGTGTGTGTGTGTTTTTGTGTGTGTGTTTCTGTGTTTGTGTGGGTTTGAACAGCCTAACTCAAAACATTTGTTGGTATTCAAGTTTAGCACCTTCCAATAATGCGACACGGGGTTTATAAATCTTCTCTTGCCAAATGAAATGTATATTTTGAAGTTTTTGAGAATATCCTCACAAGTCACCTTCATTCTGGATGAATTTTGCATTACCTACTAGTAAACGTTTATGTCAAGTGCACTTTTTCGTAGGGTGAAACATTTCCGAGATATTCCTTGTTATCCTGAATTTTGTAATACTTTTGCCAAATGAGAACGTTCTTTTTTTGCCCTGATATGCAAAGAGAATGGAATATCAAAGCTATCACATAGCGGCTACCTCTTAAAAGATTTGACTATTGCGTAAGCAATATTCTCCTGTTTCCCTTGTACCTATAAGGAAATATCTAATAAGGCTATTTCTACAAGCTTTTAACTCGATTAACTTAAAGTAGGTAGTAGAATAAGCGTTTATAAGAATACAATGTGCAAAAGTGAGTAGAAAATGTAATGTGATTGCACTTTTTTTTTTTTTTTTTTTTTTTTGAGAATGCGTGAAATATCTGATCGGTGTATTTGAATTGTTCGTGTGCGTATGTTCAAATATGAGAGTTGCAAAGTATATACATACGTGATTTATTCCAGAATTGTTTATTTTTTAATCTATATGTGCCTACGGTCAAGAGATGCACGCAAAGAACACTTTGGAAATGCAGTTGTGAATACTCTCTGCATTGCAGTAAACAAAAGAGCACCAAAATGTGTGTCTGTTGCAAAAAGTAACTATTTCAACAAGCAAACAGTCAAAACAACAATACACTAGCGGCATGGAGGAATGATAGTAGCTTGCACAGCATCCACTGTAATGGAGTATTATGGTTTTAGGTGATAATCGTGCAGCTAAATTAAATTGCATCTGACGTCAAGCATACAAAATACGTCACAAATGTAACCATAGTAGGAAATTAATTAAATGGCAATGTAGTAGAAGAACCCTCAACATTTCAATAATTTAAGGTGTACGAGAGAGGGAAAAATATCACGATGTCGTGGTATACGGGGGTGCCGGACAGATGGCGCGGATGCTTGCTTAAAGGAAAGAGCAGATGTAGGCCGTGAGGTGTGACATGGGGGAAGTTGCTTCCCTCCCTCCCTCCCTCCCTCTCTGCAATGGCTGAGAGCGGGGAAATGCGGGCGAGCTTATCGGGAATGAGTAAACATTACCACAACAGCGTACAGTTGAAACAATTGCAGTTCAATTTGGCATATAGCCATAGTTATAGTCGAATCACTTTGTTCGTTATAATGCTAATTCTTACACATATATAACATAAGCGCTGACTCAATAATTTGCGAAAACTTTTGCATGAATGCGTGGAGTTGCGCAGTCGGTATGAGAGTGAAACAGACGCACTGTATCTATTGTCCAATGTGCGTAGAGGACAGATACATATCATCAGCAGTAAAAGCCACAATTGAATCTCGCGCAAGTGCGATAATGTTTCGTAAACCCCCTCTGTGCCAATCGCGTGTTGACTTTCATTAGCCTGATTAGAATCCCGTGTTAAGTAGGATTGATTCAAGGGAGCCAAAAGAAATAAGGGTGTGTGTGCGTGCGTGCGTGCGCGCGCAGGGGAGGTGTGATGGAGTGCCCAGAGTGAATCAGGCCGAGCCTTTCCCTCTCAGAGGGTCAAATCCATTGCAGATGTACCTACATACGGTGCCATTGATTCCTGCACACAAAGGAATCTGCTTTATCATCATCATCAAAACTTATGTCTCACGCCGTGGAAATATCTTTTGTTTTCATATCGCCCTTACTGTCGAATTGCAGAAGCTGTGCCTACGTTACTGTTTTTATTTTATTTAAGGGTGCGTATAGAACAAAATAGACCAAACTATTGTAAAGAAAATATCTATTTTTGCCCCATTTTTTGCTTAAACCTTCGGTAGTATTTGAAAAACATGTGAGCCAAAAAGGGCTAAAAAATAGCCGAATTCATCGCAAAAGGGTGGTTAAGGCTATGAATCTGAGGAGAGACACCACTAGACAAGCTGTGACCAACAGGTAATCTGCCTCATTATCATGATGCATTGTTTAGAAAACAATGAAACTTCCAGTTCCGTACTCACATTACCGTTTTTCTACACGCACATGAAGTTTGTGGTGTTCATCTCTTTTGGAATAAATATTAAAAGTAATAAAATTAAGTGTTCATATTCTACAGCATTTTTGTTTATTGTTAACTAATTATTTAAACAAATAACTTTAGAACCAATAAATGTACACAAATCCCACTTCTGACACCAGTGTAAGAAAATGACAGAAGTCGAGTCCAGTTATTTTTGTCACTTTATTTTCTTCCAAAGTTGAATGCACAAAAACACAGTAATCACAGTACTAAGTGTGTCCAGCTTATAAACGATAAATCAGCCGAGGTATTCTCACAACAGTTACTAGACATTAGAAATGGACAGCTGCCAATAGATGAGACAAGACGAATACCATTTCCTAGTAATTTTTCTAATTTAGTACCATAGAAAGAAGAACTTATCGAAAAAGTATTTCCTAATATACAAATTAATTATAGGAATCACGACTGGATGAGTGAACGAGCTATCAACTTAATAATTTTATACAATCCCGCATTTTCAAAGTGAGGAAATTATATATAAATCGATAGACACCGTTGTGGAAGTAGATGAAACAGTTAAGTCAAAAGCGAAAAGTCTGTTACAAACCAAAGTTGGAATTTAAGTTTAAGGACGTGACACGAAGATTTTGAAAAAAATTCCTCCCCGCTAAACTACCCTTTATATGGAAAATGTTTCGAAAATTATGATTTTCTGAAGAATGGCTCAAACGATTTTGATTAAAATGCCATATGTTTCGGATATTTTTATGACAAATGAAATGTATATATTGATATACTATAGCCCTCTTTACTCTGTATGACTTTTGCATAACTCGTAAACCGTAAAAGAAAGAAAAAATCTTAGTATACAATACATGTAGATCTTTCTAAAACACACAATTTATTTCCAAATATTTTTTTTTTTTTTTTTTTTTTTTTTTTTTTGTGGTGTGAACCATTTCGGAGTTAGTCATTATTTATGTGAGTTTTGGAATACTTAACATTTTGTCATTTTTTATATGTTAAGCGTGCAAAGAGCGGAATCTCAAAGCTTTACAATATTTGACTATCGCTCAAATACTGTATTCCCATATTCCCCTTGCACATACAGGGAAATAAGCAATAAGATAATTCCTGAAAATATTTATCTCAACTAACACGAAGAAGATATAGGAATAAGAGTTTGCAAGAATGGTTATTACAGGAGTAGAGAAAGTCATGTGAGTGCAACACATCAGATTTATTTCAGAATGGGTTCATTATTAACGAAAGCTGATTTCCACATATAAATAGTTGTTTTTAGTTCGCGTGACTTTCTGTTGCTTTAGTTTGTGATCACTTCTAGACAAAAACATGAAGAAAAGAATATCCTTAATGAATATTTAAGATATCAGGATCTGTGTAAATTTGAGCCGAAATACGAAGTAGTATGAGGTTGTACCATTTTATTTTCTGAATATTCTTCTCCCCTAGTACTTTCTTTCTGCTGAACTGAAAGCTCTAACCACGTGACTAGAGTTGTAAAACACCCTAGGCTACCTAGACCATCATAAGCTCGTAAGTGTAGAATATGCTAGTTATCCTAGTAGAACTGGCCAGTTAAGAACCTACCCACATCACCTGTGCGTTTGGTGTGTTGCATATCTACCGGGCGTTCCCTCATATCGACCATGTTGTTTACGTTGGTTGATCATGTTTTACTAGATTCCTCTAAAAATCTGAAGCTTTGAACTTTGAGCCTTTCAAAGCTGAGAGAGGATGATCACAGCTTTTGGTGAGCCTCCGGCATACCAGAATTTTGCCCTCAAGAGTTCAAAATGTCAGTTAATCTCCTGAGCTTTCGCTTTTAAGCACACTTGAAAGACATCGATCTGCGCTGGATTCGAACCCGGCACCTTGGGATCAGTGAACCAATGCCTATCAACTGAACCACCCAAACCGACTCAATCAAGTGATATCCCTCTTCCCCATGTCACTGACAGTTTGTGAGTCTGTCACAGGCACTAGCCGATTCACCATTCCACTAAAGGAGTGGGGTGTGGAATAGCAGTTAATTACGTAAGCGTCTCCAAAGAGACACGTTGGACATCGCTGGTATATACTGATTCCAAAACAGTCAGTTCCTTTGTCTTGCGGGAAGATGGCAGTAAACTGCAGGATTTAATATTGACATTCTACAATAGACGGTGTAGTTAAGAGGTGCAAAGAAGTTAGCGGTTGAGATAATGAGGGGCGCGATGATCAAGACATCGAACTGAGGACTGCGGCACGGTTTGACGGAATGCATGATTAATGTCGCGAGCGCGCACTCTACTCTTCCTCCTTTTCATCTTCCGTCTCGCCATACAGAATTAATGATGCTGGACCGTGTTAAGGCTCAGAGCTCGGAAAATCAACGCACTCTTTCTCTCTCTGTCCCTCTCTCTCTCTCTCTCACTCTCCGTGTTACCAGAGATTAAATTACTTCCTGTTCTCTTTGTGCTGCCTCCACATAATCACAGGATTAGCAGTGGCTTATTCGGACCCTGTGTATTTCTTAGGTATTCCCTACCTCGGATATTAGCATCTCTTTGTTAAATTAAATCGCTACCATGTCGACACATCTTACGGTAGCTCGTACAAATCTTGAGCAAATACTTCTCAACTGATTCACAGGAATCACGAGGCCATTACTGATATGTAGGGCCCAGGTGTAAAAATATGCAAGCATATATGTCCGAAAAAAATTAGAAAATATGAGGATAAATATACCATAAAATTTCTGAGCCTATTTTCAAACTCTTCATTAACATTATATTTAAAATCTAGCACACTCTGTAATAAATACACAATATTAATTTTAATGTTTTCGAGTTCCCATGCACAGGTGTGCAGTGACTCAGTAAAGAAGGTGCTAGAGCTTTCTGGTGTTATCACTGTTCAATCACATAAACACAGTCGCTAGTTGCCCTGTAGCCTCGCATCTCCTTTGTTTTACCTCTATTATTGCGGTCACGCACACACAATCGCGCGCCGTATCCAAGGTCACCCAGTCTCCTCTCGTCCATATATTGTTGAACGACCCAATGTCACAGTGTATTTTAAAGTTTTCAAAAAGGAATTATCTTCTATTTTCACGCAACATTGACTTGTAAAGGAAAAAGATCTCTGAACAACGTTCGGCACATTTCATCGTTGACTGTCGGTTGTTTCATCCATAGAAACCCAGATCTTGTTATCAGCGACGTATTGGCGTGCTCTATTTAAAACATTCCTCGTAACAGAGAATATTAGGACGACCGCAAGTGAAACTGGAATAGAAATATAAGAATATGACAAAGTACGAAAGTTTGAGGGCAAATGTGACCATAATATGAAGAATGACAAGAAAATGACAAAAAGTAAAAAAAGCTTAACAATACGACTTTGTATGACCCATCAGAATTGCACAATTTTAATCACCATAGATAAAATCGTGTTTCGCTTATATTTTCCATGGAAAAAGCCACAAAAAAAAAGGTATGACATTTCATAAACATCCCGCATGTCAGTACGTGTTTGTAATGCAGCTCTACTCTTGTCCGTGACGTCACTGAGCAAGTGTGAGCGCCTGCGTGTGATTGTTGTGAATTAGCGTTATGTAAAATTATAAATTAAGGTAGTGTAAGAACACTAGGACGCTGATTGGAATGTCATTGTAAGGAAGTTGAGAAGCAGTACTAGGACCCAAACAATTTTGAGGGATCTGTGTTGAATGATATTAACTAACAGACAACAATATATACTGTAACAATGTTCAATGCAAAAGCTTTGACGTTGTGACGGTGGGAGAGTGGTTAGAGTCGCCGTTAGGTTGCGCAGTAGACAAATATCCAATGACGTCACAGTCACGTCACGTCACGTCACATTTTTTCACAGTGAAGCTAGAAAACTGGAATATAGTGTGTACAAATACTTCCTGAGAAAGATGAGAAACAGTTGCAACGCAGCACTTCCCCTATTTCCCCTAATGCGCGTTATCTGTCAGCGCTATCGTTCCTGACGGCCACTTCAGAAGCTTTTGAATGTGATACAGATATATCTGGTGTGTAAAATAAAGCAAGGGACAATTTAGTAGTGCAGAAGTTTAGAAAACTGTCCAAAAGATGTAAAACTGAGAGGAAAATAAACTGATTTGTATATTCTATGAGAAGACACCATTTTCAAGAGGGTTGTTCCGGGTACAGTAACACATTTATCGTCTAATGTGTTGTTTTTGCGTTCTATAATACGTGCATTGAATAATCCAGCAGATATAAGAGCTGAGGAGTGCCGGACTAACTAAAATGTCAGATTACAAGATTATTATTAATAAAAAAAACCACGCGACAAAAATTACACGCAAAATAAATATTATGATATATGCTCAAATAACACGTTTTTCGTGTGTAAATACCGGACCACTGCAAGGTCGGATTACACAGAGAGTACTGTAGCATTTTCATATGACTGTAATATAATCACAATCTATTAATGCAGGTTTAAATAAAACGGACAATTCATAAATATTTGTTCCATTACTTAGGGCGCATAGCAGAACCTGCTGCCTGACTATTAATATTTAGGCTATTACGCGTAAAGGTAGATTTAAATATGGTGCATAAAATTCAATAATAAATTAATATATTGTGAAAGCTCAAGAAGATAGTTGAGGTTTAGTAACTACCAGGGGGGGACTCTAACGTCTTTGGCATAAGTAGACATCCCTTCGTGCGTTAAACAGTTGCAGAACACAACGGAGCAATTTCAGTCATAGAGACGATAGTGGCATGTACGAACTGGCGATGAGAGGCACGAACTAGTGTGTGTAGTCTGTGATAGTAGACAGCATAAACAATTGAACAGATCTTGCAATGTTTCGGCTGCGAACCTATAGCGGCATTGCTATTCAATTTGTGGTTTATCATACAGAATTACTGCAGTTTTGCTCCTGCCACCTGAAAACCGGGGAATAGAAAATGCAAATATAATTGGGCCATTGGTAGTAGTAGGTACAATATCAACTTTCTTTCCAAAAGTATCGTATTTCTTATTTTTAAGGGCTTCTCCACTCCTCAGCAGTTGCCCTATTTTCCCCATTTGCGATACTTTCCGTTTAAACAAGTCATCTTCCTCTAGGCATCGATCATTCATCATTCTATGAATGTGTCCTCTCCAATTTGCTCTTGGACTACCCCACTTCCTTCTTCCACAAGATGACCGTTCTAAAAAGTTCTTGTGCTGAACTGAAAGAAAAGGGAAAAGGAAAATCGTATTGTGAATAATATACTGTAAATAATGTATATAAATGCTACTCTACATAGGCACTCTGTATAAAAATTAATTAAAACGTAAAATTAATCAATTACAGGTACAATATAGACGGGAATATAGTCTGGCTTATATAACGGGTACTTCTCTTAGAGTACATCGTCTCATTATACAAATGCTGTTGGTAAGTAAACATGGAGGACACAGGCGAGTTGCTTTGGTGTTAATCGGGTTCCGCACAAGCACCACGGTTAGTGTCGTTTGTTCAGCTGCTCACACGCTAAAGTTTCTTTTCCTTTTCTCGCCTGAAATATCACAGTATCACACACTTGTAGTCCTCTCTTAATGTGTGCTGGACTGCAGCATATTATTATTAATGGTTATTACTATTGGTCTTATTAATGTTTTGTACATCTTGTGTTTTGTTCCTCCATTAATGAATCTATTTTCTTAAAAGAGATGCTGAAACTGCTACCGTCGTTGTCCACACATTGTTGCTACCTCTTTAGGAAACTATCCATCACTCGCCGTAGTTCACGAGGGAATTGCTGGCAATTTTGCTTACATTCTTCCAGGGTGTGTGAGTTAGTTTTCTACACTTTACACTTTAAGTTATCCCACAGAGTTCATGGATTGTTGTACGACTTACAACTTTTACACTTGGAAATCTTTCTGCAACTCGGACTTTCACTTGGCGAGCTGATTTAATTTCATACCGCCAAGTTGTTATGGTAGCTCAGTAATTAGGGTAGTCGCGCGTAGAGGGAAGGTCTGTGGTTCAAATCCCGGCTATGGTATTGCATTTTTCACTCCTCATTCTACCTTCCAATATGATATAGCTTTTACTCGTTTTAATGGTTTTATTAAGTGATACAACATAACAGTTGACAATGCCAAGTAGATATATGTGAGGTGCAGTGAGTAAATCGTTTCCTGAGATGTAAACAAGCATCTTTGACTCGTAAACAGAATAGGGCGGAAATTAGACACTTGATAGAGAATGCAGCAGCGCACAGCAGTGCACCCTGGTGGAATGTGAACACATAAAGGAAGACCCCTCACCACGCCACCGACAAGTGCTATCCATTATTCATTTTGAGTTCGCATTACGGCTTAAAGCGTTCTACTCCACATGCATCTTTTTTGTGCCGATCAATGTCACCGTTCCAACACATCATTCTCCAGATAAATGTTACTACCTACTGCCGAATATATATCAGTCTCTCACCCCCACTTTACAGCATGCTTTCGTGTTCACAAATTGATTAAAGTACCATCTCTCTCTCTCTCTTTCTCTAAGTTAGTACGTGCTATCAACTAATTTGGATTTTACATATTCTGCAATCTGTAACTAATACAACCTTTAAGAAATAACTTTGAATCATATTTATAAACATAATCTTGTATTAATATGAAACTGCCACATGTTTAAACTAAGTGACACGGAAAGTCTAGGCCCAAAAATTAAACTCGCCCCGAACTATGTAGATATCCATCCGCACTCACTCCCGAAGCTAGGACTGGCACCGGCCCTGCTGTCGCCTCTACCCCAGTGCTACCAACGGTAGCTATCGGTAATAACTGTAAGAAATCACAGCCTAAGATCTCTCATAATGAGCGCTCGGCACACACTTCTGACACCAGTGTGACAAAATGACAACAAATTCCAATTAGTTTTTCTGTCACTTTATTTTTCTTGTAAAACTGAAGTAATGAGCACAATTCTCTTTTACCGTGGTAACACAATCTACAGTTTTTCGCTGTTTTGCTTGATTGTCCGCGTCAATCCCTTATACTCTGCTGCCAATCCTACGCGACAGAGCGGTGCCCATACACTAGGCGCTGAGGTTCGTCGCCGAGATTAGGTTCACGAAACAATTTTGATTTGTGCTTTGAATTTTATGGGTTTAGTACATGAATTCTCATTTGTATTGTTTTATCCCTTCTTTTTGTTCTCTTAACTGCTCACTCTTTTACCGTTTACTTTTAAACAGTTTACCTGTTTTAACGTTCACTTTTTAACGTTTTACCTGTTTACCGCTTGTAAACGGTTTGTATTTTAGATTTCGTCTTTTATTCACGGAAGCTTGTGAGTGTTTTAGACCAAACATTTTGACTTTGAGCCCAAATTACTTAGCTGTTGAAGGGTCTTTAAACTCCACTCACTCACTCACTCCACTTACTCACTCACTCACTCACTCACTTAGAGTTATTCGCGATGTACAACTCACAGTTGTTCTGTCTTCTATTAACCTTGGCCCACACGCTTTTCTGTCGTTCAGTTCTCTCTAACAAATTACTGACATTGACAATCACATTCAAATTAATTTCGACGCACACACACACACACACACACACACACACACACACACACACACAATAACTGCTTTCTTTCTCTCACAAAAACAGCCCTCCTTCGCCGTCTCTCAGTATTTTTATAGACGAGAATGACGTAGCAGGAATATTTCTAGAAATTCACATTTTCTCGAAGCTTTTTCAAATAAGCTGCAAGCTGGAAATCAGAAGTCTCTTGGAACGTTTGTTCTCACGGACTCTACTGCTGTCAGAATAGTGGAAGGAGGAGCTTGACCTCTTCTCGCTTCGATGTGCGCCGACGCCGCAGGCGTTGCAAAATATATGTAGGGTATTGGGGGCATAAGTGCTGCGAATTTGATAATTGGTGTACTAATAATGTAAAACAGGGTGTTTTCTGCATGATCGTAACGGCGCCACGAAATGTCCGTATAGACCGTCTGGTTTGACCTTACGCGTTCAGACTTCCAAACCTAACTTACTGGCTCAGGTAGTCTGGGGTCATTAGCCTTACAAATACTTCGAAATAACTTACACATTGTGGAGGAGCTACCCTTTGGCAGCTGCATATTATGCACTTAAGATAGTTTTTTCGCAAAAAAGAAAGGCAGTGAATTTTGAGAATAAATTTCGTCGAATTTAATGACATTTTGCGAACATTCATTTCCACCATTTTATTAAGGTAAATGAATCTGTGATTGCAGAAACAACACTAGTCCACTTTTTGGCCATATTGAGTTAAGAACTGATTTGCACATTTTGAGGCTCCCTCTGTGTAATGCATGCAGAAAGAATATTTGTCCAACACTTTAAATGGAAGAAATGCGCTGCGGAAGTTATGAGCGAGAGGAGAAACAACACTTGTCCAGGACTAGTGCTATTTCTGCAACCAACATTGGCAACTCTGCTCTCTTATATTATCCGGGTATTACCGCGCTTTTTGCATTCTTACAGAACATCATGGATTTTATGGATGTATATGCTAGTAGTGAGAATTTAAAGAGGAAAAAAGGTGTAAAGAATGTCGAGTATCAATGCAAAATAATAAAAAGATCGCGAATTAAGGGTTTAGAGTACCAAAATTACAGTGGCAAGTTTCACAGAAAACGATGAGTGAAAATTGCAAGTAAGTAATGCTCTATAATTTATTGTGGCTATGTATTATTAAAGCATTAAACTAATCATTTATTGTGTGACTGAAATATACGCATAATTTTCTCGATGTCTTAAAAAATGCTTTGGAAGAATTCCTGAACATCAAAGAAATGAAGTATTTTCACGTTTTTACGACATGACATCAAAGGATGCACAGGATTCTTATCTTCAAGGTTTGATTTCTGTTGGTAATATTTCTAGAAGGCGAGGAAGAGTGCCAGAAGGAGCTAACTCCAAACCAAGATGCAACAATTTTCAATATTTCATTAATTCTAGCACTGGACGATCAGAGGTATGTAAGAAAGCCTTCTTAAGTATCCATGGTGTCACAAGCCAAAGGGTCAGGAGGATAAGCAATTTACTTGCTTGTGGAAAATCCCCTATTGATCGGAGGGGCAAAAATGCATCAGCAAATCAAATCAGTGCTGAAGAAATAGGTATGATTATTGATCACATAAATTCCTATCCCCAAAAGATTACTCACTATGGCACAACAGAACAGCATTATTTAAATGAGCAACTAAATGTCAGAATCAAGCATGATCAATTCAAAATACAATACCCCCAGCAAGTAACATTAAGTATGAATTTTATCTGAAAATATTCAAAGAACGGTTTTCACTTACATTTGGTCGGCCGCAAGTTGACACCTGTGGAACTTGCGAGGAGCTTAAAACTAAGATGAAAAAGTCAAGTTGGTAGCTGCTGTGGAAATGATTGTTCACAAATGCAGGGCTTCAAAATTTTCTGCTCGTATTCGTGAAGTAAAAGAAATATGTCAGAAAGAGGATGATGTTGCAGGTATTGCCACAGATTTTATGCAGAATCGGTCCCTTTCTACCATACCAGTTCAGGAAGTCTTCTACTTTCGACAACTGAATGTTAATGTGTTCAATATCCATTTCCTCAAAGCAGGATATGCAAAATTTTATATTTATCATGAAGGTACAGCAAAAAAGAGTCCTGATGAAGTCTGTAGTTTTCTGCTGGATTACATGCAAAATGATTTGCCACAAAACATAAAACACCCGCACATATTTTCAGATGGCAGCCGAGGACAGAATAAGAATAATACTATGATAAGGTTCCTTATGGCAATTGCAGCAAATAATCGTTTTGATACCACTAATCATTATTTCCAGTGCGAGGCCATTTCTTCCTGCCCTGTGACAGGGACTTTGCTGTGGTTAAGAAGAAAATCCGAGCTGTTGATAGAATTTTTAGCATTATGGAATTTGTAAAGCTTATTGTTGCTGCAAGTGCCCAACACAAATTTCGAGTTAGTTATTTCAACAGACTCCATCATAGCCTTCAAAAGATGGTGGCCAAAATATTACAAACGCAATGTCTTGTCTTCGGAAACAATGAATAGCAAAGTAATTCCAAAAAACAAGAAGCAATCTTTCACTATATCAGAATTCATGGAATTTGAATACAGAAGTGAATACAGTGGAAATGTAATAGGAAAACTGCACATTGGAGGCCTTGTAAAGCACACTTTTCGTTTACTTATTGATGTAAACATGCCAGTAACACTTCCAGCTACTGCAGCATACGAAAACTGTGTTCCTTTAAGCGATAAGAAAATAGCTGACCTCAAGAAATATCCCTGAAGAGCACTTACCCTTTTACAGGACACTACAACTGGCCTTTAATAGACAGTAAAGACAAAGACTGTGAATAAGAAACTTGCAGACAAGCAACAATTCAATAAGCTTGCTGGTGTTCGGAATCAATTATATAACCTTAAAATAACTGTTTCTGTATTGAGAAAAAATAAAGATGGTGTTCAGAACCTATTATAAGTTTGTAATGAGAAGAAATAACATTTTAAATAACTGATGAATAATGCAAGATTATGTTTGGGAAAAGCAATTTATTTCAGAAACAACACATGTCCAACAACTTTAAGTATTAAAATTATTATATAATTTAAAGATAAGACCACTGAAAATAGTATCTGGATATAATTAGAAGCTTTAGCATACAAAGCAAAATAGAATTGACACAGAAAAGAGAATCATATTACAAATAAACATATTTTTCCATTTTTCTCAAAATCAGCTGGCAAGGACTAGTGTTGTTTCTGCAATCAGTGATTCAAATAGACTTTGCAAGCCTAGAAATAGACAGAGAAAAAGCACTAACTTTTGCATCGCTCTATCGCACTCAGCTAATTGTTGCCTATGGAATCCGCAGAAAATAAGATCAAACTCCTTTATTTGATTGAACCACTCAAGCAACGGAGAAGTTTGGAGATTATGGTGATGTAGTGATTGAACAATCCGTCACTGCAACTATTTTTTAATTAAACGATATAAATATCATATTCTATGGACACCTGTGAATCATTTTGGTCAAACATGTTTCACGATATGCCATTTTTAAAAGCCCAGTGACATGTTTAAATCACTTGTGCGCTTCGTTTAACCCCACTGGAGCCGTCCTATACCTCTGACCTTTTTACCCACTTTAACATTTTTACGTACGAAATTTCTTCTCAGCATAGCTTTGATTGGTATGTGAAGTTGCGTACATAACCTGAAATATGTCTAAACAGTTAAGTGTGCATTTAATAACTGATTTATCAATTTTCATGCAAAATTCTAAACATACACCTATATCTCTATAACTAATAACATCAACTTCACTATACTAACGTATCAGAAAATGTCTGTTACTATCATACCATTCTGGCAAAGCGGAATGTTCAAAGCAGTCGTAAAAAGTTCGCGGTTTTCCGCGAGTTAAAAATGTGTAATTGTATTATCTGAAAAAGCTGATGTGTTGCACTCACATGACTTTCTCTACTCTTGTACTAACTTGTACTAACATTTGTACAAATTATCTTATTGCTCATTTCCTTGTAGGTACAAGGGGAATATTAGAATACAGAAGGCTTTGAGCGATAAAAAAATATTTTAAAGCTTTGAGATTCCGTTCTCTTTGCGCACTTAACATTCCATTTCATGAAAGTTTTGTTTTCCGAAATATCCTCGAAATGGTTCACCCTACAAAAAAATTCATTCAGACATAAATTGTGTATTTTAGCAACATCTGCGTTTTTTGTATAGTATGATTTGGTCTATCTCTAACGGTTTACCAGTTATGCAAAAGTTGTCCAGAGTAAATACGGCTACAGTGGCTATAGCCAGAAAATTCAAGATATACATTTCATTTGTCATAAAAATGTCTCGAAGATATAACATTTTAATCAAAATCGTTAGAGCCATTTTCAAGAAAATCAAAATTTTCAAAAAATTTTCCATCTAAAGGGTAGTTTAGGGTCGGGCTATTTTCTTCAAAATCTTAGTGCCGCGTCCTTGAAAGACATTAAACTTAAATATCAAGTTTGGTTTCTAACTGACTTTTCATTTTTGAGTTATGCTGTCCATAGGGTGACTGACACACACACACACACACACACACACACACACACACACACACACACACACACACACACACACACACACGGATGTTTTTCTAAAAAAAGTACCAGTAGAGGAAGTAAAAAGTACTTCAGATAGACTTTAAATTTTTGTACTATCATTTCTATATTTACTAATTTTAAACATAGTAATTTTCAAGCACATATCCTTAGGGGAGTTAAAGTTAAAATATAAAATTTATGATAATGTGCTTTTTAACTAATCACTAAATGTTTACGTCAAATAACTAGAATGTATACAAATTTTCACTGCAGTATTTTTTATAGTTTCAAATTATTTGGCGCGTAATTAATTATTTCGATTATAAGCAAAAATAATATAAATGAAAAGAATCTACTAATATAAATATTTATTTTGACTAACGAATATTTAGGAAAATTATTTTTTCTCTTTTCTTTTTCTTTTTCCTTCTCTCCTGGTGGATGGGATCCGGGTATATTGTCCCAAATAAACTCCCTACATTTCAAAAGTGAGTTAAAATTATTTCTAATGATTATTAAGTTAGATGAATCGTTCTATATAGTAGATATTTGTAATAAGCAAAACTCGAATTATTAAGATTTTCATCAATTTTCACCCTTATCATTTGGAAGGCATTTTAGACTGTAAAGGAAGAAGAATCGTAGGAAGACACCCTAAGAAAAGCTTACTCTCACGTAACAATTAATATTTGTTTCAAATACCTGACCTAGTGCATCCAGGGGAGAAAAAACAAAGCAATTTGTTGATTAAGTTGGACCAGTAACGAATAACTGGTGCACTCATTACTTAATTAAGCATTTTAATTGGTTGTTAGCCGGAGTAATGCCGCTGTTGGGAGAGGGTGGCAGATTAGCGAGGTTAAACACAGAACAGAGTGGCCGGCCGGCCGGCCAACAGCAGCAGTAGCAGCAGTCACAAGGCAGAGGACCGACCGAACCACCGTCGCTCTAACCCCCACCGCCAGAAATGTTGGCATCGGAAAATCGATTCCATGTCGACGGACGGACGGATGGACAGACGGACAGACGGACAGACGGACGGCGCACTGGCGTGGCGGGCTGCCAGCATCTCCGTCCTCCATGTTAATATTGTTAGGATGCCTCTTCATCCAACTGGAATAATAACCTAAACATTACCACAATTAATATCACCGACTTATGTCTACTTTTGTATGCTTTTAACATTGGTACAATAGGGCAATAGACCACTTTACACGGAACGATTCGCCTCTTGTAACAATTAAGAGACTGTTTCCCAGCATTGACTGCATACCAAGTCGAAAAACATTCAAGTAAAGAAAGGAAATTATTTTACAGTTTATTTCCTTGAAGCTGCAAGGAGAACATGGGAATACAGTAGACTTTGAGCGATAGTCATATGTTGTAAAGCTTTCAAATTCCCTTCACGTCTAACATAAAAAACTCTGATGTGTTGCACTCACATGACTTTCTCTACTCTTGTACTAACCATTCTAACAAACTCTTATTCCTATATCTCCATGTTAGTTAAGATAAACATTCGTACAAATTATCTTACTGCTTATTTCCTTGTAGGTGCAAGGGAGATATTAGAATGCAGCAGACTTTGTGCGACAGTCAAATCTTTTTGACCTTTGAGATTCTGTTCCCTTTGCACGATTAACATATAAAAAAATGAACAACGATGATCCATTTCACGAAAGTTTTCGAAACTCACACACATAACAAGGTATATATCCGAAATGGTTCACTCTACAAGAAAATTTATTGAGACATAAATTGTGTATTTTGGCAAGATCTACATTTTTTGTATAGTACGATTTTGTCTATCTTTAACGGTTTACCTGTTATGCAAAATTCGTCCAGAGTAAATACGACTACAGGGGTGATAGCCAGAAAATTCAAGATATACATTTCATTTATCACCAAAATATCTTAAACATATGACATTTTAATCAAAATCGTTGGAGCCTTTTTCAAGAAAATCAAAATTTTCGAAACATGTTCCATGTAAAGGGTAGTTTAGGGTGGGGCTACTTTCTTCAAAATCTTCGTGTCGTACCCCTGAAAGACATTAAACTTAAATACCAACTATGGTGTTCAACCGACATCTCGTTTTTTAGTAATGAATGCTGTTCAGAGACAGATACAGACAGGTACAGAATTCTTTTCTTTTAGATTCAGGATCCTTAAAACATATTTACGGTGAAAGTCGACATCGAATTCTAGGCCGAATACAATACTTCCCCTATTTACTATACGAAGTAGAGAAAATAAAAAAGGGTTGCACGTTGGAAGGGTACATATCAACTGCGGCATACAGTTGTTAAATATTATTCACTTATGAAATGCTGATAAAACACTCAGAGTTGTAAGTTACAGTTCGACAATGCGTAAGAAAAGTAAGTGCAGCATACGATGGAAAGTTAAGAACTACCTGAAGGATATGGTGAATCCCCACAAAGTTCGCAATGCACCGAAAGATTTCTTTAGCTGTATGTACATTTGGAGCTAAAGTATTGTGAGGGAAGGGTAATTTAGCAAATCCCACTTCTGACACCAGTGTGACAAATTGACAAAATCAGTACAATTACTTTTCTCTGTTTAGTTTTCTTCTAAACTTTTGCTTTCTTCTATTAACATTAAGACACTCCCTAGTCGTTCGTGATATTACAACTCACAACTGTTTTCTTCTGCTAGCCTTGGCCATTTCCGTGACTTTCTTTAATTTCTCTGTCTCTCATATATTAACGCCAACGATACAATCAGTCGGCACTCAGACACAATGACCGATTCATATCTGTAACTCTCTCCTCTGCTCCTTCCTTACATGCTCATATTAGTGGGGATGACGTCACACAGACCTTTCTCGACTTCCAAAAAGACGCCTCTCAAATGCTTTGGAAACTCTTTGTATCGCCGCTTGATTGTTGTTAGTCACTGTTTAATAGTGTGAACGCTATAGGGTAGCTTGACCGTGAGCGACTTCGTTCGTTCGCCGGCCGGATATGTGACGTGAGATAGCTCAGCCCGACGGTCCTTTGTTGTGCAAAGGATTTTTTTTGGATTTCATTTAAATGTTGCACTTTTTGTTTCTTTATCGCATATTACTGTTGCACTGTATACTTTTTGAGAGCCAAATATCAATGTCTAAACTCAATAAAATGCACGAACTTATTAATTATTATGTGACTTCTGTGATCGTTATTAAATTTGTAGCTGTGGGCTTGCTGATAGACAGGAAACATTCAAGCTCAGTTTTCATAGAAAATAAACTAGATGAAATCGGTGCCAGTTTAGTGATCGCTAAACAAACTAGCTCAACAAATTAACCATGAAAGACGCTCAAACTACCTCACACCACTGCGAGATGAGTAAACAATCTAGCAATTGAGCGGCAAGAACAAAAATAGTTTATTCGAAGAATGTTGGAGAAAACTGTTCGTGGGCCGCGCTTGTTTACGAAAAGGTAAATTTCTAGAAAAATCCGTGCTCCGCCATTCTCGCCTATATAAGCTAATGCGGTTGCGAGAAGCATTCTTTGAAACCGTTAAGTATTGATGAGACAGCTGTTACTGGTTAGACTGAAGGTGTGTGTGTGTGTGTGTTTGTGTGTTTGTGTGTTTGTGTGTTTGTGTGTGTGTGTGTGTGTAGATTCGGTGTTGAGAGAAGGCGTTTGAGTTTAGTCAGAAATAGTTTTGGACATTTAATCGTCACGTCGTTGTAATTGTTCGTGTGAAGCAATTTTAATGATAAGATAATTTAAACATGACATTGATAAAATTCTCAAGCTTTAGACCTTAACAAGGTTTGCAAGAAATCCAAAAGTTCGTTCCGGCTGGTGGAAAGCCAGAAATTAAGTTGTACCACTCTATAAAAAAAGTGAATAAAAAGAAAAAAAAAAAAAAGAAAAAAAAATCAGGGATAAGCTTATTAAACACAGGCTACAAAATATAGGCATCCGTAATAAAAAAATAGACCAAACAAATATGTGGAAGATAATCTTCTAGAGGAACAAAATGGTTTTTGGAAACGCAGAGTATCGACCTAGTTTTCATGTTGAAATTATTAATAGAAATTCCATAATGAAACATACACAGCATTACTAGATTATGAGAAAGCCTTTGACAGGGTAAATAGGAATGTGCTAAAACTTAGTACGACAAGGTTCAACACTTTCACCATTGCTTTTTAATGAAATTACAGAACAATGGGAGGCCAACTTTGATAATGGAATAAATACTAATCGATATACAAAATGTATATCTCGAACGCGAGAAATTTGGGCTAGAAGGAAGCCGACCATGGAAACGGTCTGGAGCATTGCGTTTCTCAGTTGTCCAACACTTTCTGAATTGAAATTTTGATGAAAGTGATAGAGGGGATGCTCTTAAACTTATATTTTAACATGACATTGCGTTCCTCACATGTTTTAAGTGGGGGTAGTTGATTCATCGTAATCCACACTATCCTTGCGCCCCTTCCCAAGCTGTTTCTTCCCTTTCATTATTTGCACTCCTTCCTATTTGCCCTTTCCACATCTTCTTTTGTCTCCCATCACGCTCCAAGTAATTGTATCATCGACCGATGATAACAACACCCCTGCACACGTCACAATGAAATGCATCCACCCCTGCTGTTTTTATGGAGACACGAGTATGGCTCCGGGCAAATGTTGATTTATATGCAATGCCATTTCATCGCAACGTAAGGCGACTGTCAAACTTTTTGTACAGTTTGGGGAATTCATCTGTACCACAACTCGCAAACAGGTGGCTTTTAACAGGAGTAAACTTCGAGTCTTCTGCTTCTGGGTGCGTGTGTGTGGAACAAGGCAGACGACAGAAAGAGTAATGTGTATGATTTTTGTGATTACATCCCATGACTCGGGTACTAGATAACCTCACAAAGTGGTCAGCTATCAATCGCTATTATATTTAGTGTCCGCCATAGAATAAGCATTGACAAGCACTGACCCAGACAAGGTCAACTAGACATGCTTAGCAGAGGCGGATGGCGCGTAGTACTATCACAAAAGTAAATACCCACCTTTAGTGAGACCCACGTGAGGGGTCACCTAGTTCTCAGGCGTACCTAAACAGATGGTATGAGAATGAAATCAGTCATATATGTATGCTTCCCTTGCTGTTCAGAGGAGATGGCGGCCATTGCCTCACCTCGCAACTTTGAAAAGCGATATTGTGATTAGTAGCATGTATTAGAGATCCACATCAATGGTGTCATGGTTACCCGTAAATTGTTCAAGACACAAGTGGTCAAAGAGGTGGCCCGCAGACCAAATGACGTAACACATCAGTGGTGGCTAAGCTTGGTTGCATTCACGGGCAGAAGCTTATCCACAGTATGTTTGCCTTATGAAACGTTTTCCTTTAGAATTGCCATTATATGCTGTATATTTAAGATATATATATATTTAGGATTCTGTTTTTTCTTCATTATACATTAAATCTATCGTGTCATTCCCTCCATTACGTGACGTCAGGCTCGGCGCTCAACAAAGGATGGACGGGGCTAAGTTACTTCAGATCACGTGCCGTTCCGGCGAGCCGGCAAAGATGTTCAAGGTTGGGTTCCCTCGCGGGACTATGCGTGCGTGACTGTTAACAATCGAGGCGGCAGAAACAAAGGAAGTGTCGAGAACGTTCTCGAAACTTCTAGCGGAGTCATTTCCGATGCGTAGTTAGAGGTCCAAAAAGGTCTTTGCGACGCCATCTCCAGTACATCATCGTAATTAATGCATGAGAGACAGAAAATGTGAAGGAAGACACTAAATGGACTGAGTCAAGTTTACGAGAAGTACAAGTTGTGACTTATGATAGCCCGAAAGAGTCTGGCTGTGTTTATGACGAGAAGAAAACTGCGCATTTATGCTAAAATTTTAGAAGATAATGATAAAAAAGCAAACGGACTGATTTTGTAATTTTTTTCGCGATATTGTAAAATTTAAACCAATAACTTGGATCATCTCGAAACTGGCTATCTCCACAGAAATGTTATTTGACTTATTTTGGTGCTTTAATGAAATTATGTCTACCTTTTACTGTGCACCACTTAAGAAAAAGCCGTGCAGAATGGGTATATCTTCAGAGGCTATTGTCAGAAAATTCAAAATATATATTTCATTTGTCATAAAAAAAATCTTACAGATGTGGTATTTAAATCATTAGTTATCGTTTTTTATTGAATAAAATACCTAACAGGTGCGTAAAGCTCAGGAGTGCTGTGGTAACCAGGGGGAGTTAGAGGGGGGGGGGGGGTTCATGTTAAACTAACCCCAAGTACTGTGGGGAGCCGAGGTAGATTCTGTTTGTTCTTGATTATACATTAAATCTATCGCGACATTTCTCCGTTGTTGCGTTTAAAGGAAACGTGCTGTAAAGATGCCAGGTATTGTATGCTTCCGTCAAGTTGGAAACAATGGTCAGGTGGCAATAATAAGGTATACATTGGCCCAGTCAGTCAGTCAGTTAGTCACTCAAGCTCTCCCAGCCACCACCGTTGTCACAACACTATCGATCGATCCTATTGGCCAGGCAGCTGCTTCATGTCACCGCCGTTTACACAGTACCGCATATAATTTAGGTAAAGCGCCCCATCCTAACTTAGGTCACTCAGATCGCTTTCCCGTTACCATAGCAATGGCATCCGCGCTATTCCTTTTGCTCCAGCCCGCAGCGCTGATTACAAACACCGCACAGTATGCTCTTAATGAATAACTCAACTAATTGGATCATAATGATATATTTTATTCATTTACAATAATTTATAATAAGCAATGCGGACGTAGACTGGTTTCAATTTATATTTCAGCTATTCTATTGCAACGTTTTTAACTTCATACCAATGTCATTTCTGCCATTTGAAACAGCTTCTTGCCTAAGCCCTCGAAAATCATAATAAAAGGCAAAAGAGAGGCATTTAGAAGTCATGTTTCACTTGTTAAATCAACAACGAAGAAAGGGCAAAGTGCTCAAGATATAACAAAAAGAGTCATCTAGCTCTCTGACTGCAGATACGCCGAGGCCAATATTTAAACCAGTGCACGTCAACTCCATTACTAGCCTCGATGTACATAATAAAATACCACTTGACATTTAAGTTTTGTGCTCTTGTATATACCCTTAAATTTAGCTCCAGGAAAGGAGGGAAAAAAAAACCAATATACCTTGGAACCACTGGCAATTGGGTAATTTGTGTAGCATTTCTTGCCTATATATTATTTTCTACATCTTTAAAACGTGTAACAAACTAGTGGAGCACCGATTTCAAAATATTTGTATTTGCGCAATAATTGCAAAGTGAATAAATCGATCTTTCACTCTAATTCCCATATGTCGAGTCATTCCATTGTTTTAGAGCTCTCTTCAAATATAACTTGAATAGTGTTGGAGACGTCCTACATCCTGGTCTCAGCCCTTTGGATACACTAAACTCACATTTTCTATACTTAATGGAAGCTCTGCAATTATATCATCTTCGTTCTCCATTTCCAATAGCCGACAACAGGTATTCTCTATTTAACAACAAACAAGCGCTGTTCTTTCACTATACACTCTCTTCTCAACTGCCATCTAGTGTCTACGCGGTGTACTAGCATTAGTTCATCGTCCTACGAGAGGGCGTGACGGTACATGGAGAGGAAGTTTTTAAAACAACGCCATTGTAAATCCATTCTGAACGCCACTCATAATTTCTTTTTAGTTCAATGCTTCCCCTTTATTACGTTACACATCCAGTCTAAACATTTAAAATTTCATACCCACTTAAACCACTTAAGTTGCCCTCCAATTGATCATTGATTTATCCATCGTTCACCGTTCTAATTCTATGAACTCTAATCTGCGTGACTTTACAATTTTAATTATCCATTTAATAGTTTTGCAGAACCCTTACGCCCAATGTTCACTACCAGGTTGCGTTTACTAATGATTTCCCTCAACTCAGGAGGAAGGGATAAAATGAAGGAACCACAAAGGCGCAGGTAAATTCCTAACAGTTGCCAGCTGGAATATGAACGACCCATTAACCAAGCAGACTTCTATTGTCCATGGCAAATACCCTTTGAGTAACGAGTGAGGGAGGTGAGTGAGTGAGTGGCTGAGTGAGTGAGTGAGAGTAGGATTTAAGGACCTGTCAACAGCTAGATCATTAGGCGTGCCCCTGAAAGATGGAATATAGACAATGTAGGACACAAACTCTTTTAAAATAAACCAAAATCTTGTTATATGTTTTGGTAGGACATCTTAACTAAGGGTTTCCTGATGTGCTACATATGAGAGTTTCGGAGATAGGTAGCTGTCATATTTGAACTCTGACCCACATCACACTATTTTGTTTGGAGTTTCAGTAAACAGATCAGAGAGTCTGCACTTTACACGAGGAGAAACTAGGTCAGAGTGTCGCGTAAAAAATTGTAAGACGAAGCCTTCTGCATGTTGGTAACACTGTTGGGATGCAACGAGAAATTTAAATTGCATTTCAGAAAGTTCTGCAGCTTGCTTCTTGTGTTTAAGCTCTTCTTCTTCTCCTCCTCCACCAAGCATTAAACCTTTCCGAGGGTGTTGTGTGCTTCAAATGTTTAATTGATCATTGATTTATCCATCGTTTCCTACGTTTTCTGCTGTTTTGCTTTCCTTTCTGTATATAGTATAGTATTTTCATCGGTTAACGTTCCTCATTCATTCTCTCTACGCGATTATCTATTTCTTCAGTTAGGTTAAAGATTCTTAGATTTCGTATATCATTCTTTATTCTCTCTCTTCCAGTGATTGCTAAAACTGTTTTTAAAAATCTCATTTCCGCTACCTTTAATCTTCTTTTATCTGTGTTTGTCAGTGTTCGCTGCTGTATAGAGCTACTGGGACTGCCATGGTTTTATAAAACTTCATGGTACCTTGTGTTACTGTTTTTAAAAGTTCTTTTAATTGTTCCAGATATTTTTAGAGGTTTTCAATGTTGGCTCCACTATCTGCTTCTTTAAACTATAATACTGAAGATACTATATTTAAAACATTTAACGATACAACTACGTGTCGAAAAACTCAAATGACACGCATAATAGCTTTAGCCATATAAGTAATAATATTAAAACGCACAGGAAAGGTTTAGAACTGTCTTAAATTACTAAATTGTGCTCGAAAAGTTGCGAAGTGGCAACGGCATAGCACCTGGCGTACTGCCTCTAGGGTTTGAACTCGAAGCGTGCCTTTAGTCAAGCTTCTAAATAGCGTACTGTGTTTGCTAATCCCCGGAACACGGGTTCGCGTCTCGACATTGCATACATTTTTTTCTGTTCATCAAAACTTGGAAACCCAATTCACAGTAATATAGTTTTAAGTCTCTGAGGGTTTAGGATATAATTTAAATGGGAATAAGCTTGCTTTTATTTCCCTTTATAATATATTTTCGCGTATAATACTTTCCAGTTACTCCTGATTAAATTTATTTGTGCAAGTTGATTAAATATATAGGTATAGGTGCGTAAAACGTTAACAGTTTATACAAGCTATCCCTTCCTCTGAACGTGATCACCATTGTTTACTTTATTCATTCGAACTGTAACTGCAGAGAGTGCGCGCGTGCCTTAGTGAGGCTATGCTGCCAAACATTATATTGCATATTACTTATTTTTGGAAATATGCTTGAGGTTTGACCAAAGATTATGCTGGCTATTGTTCTTTTCGATGCTTTCTGTTCGTGGTTTAAGGGTACACCGAGGCCGGTGTATTAGGTATTTTATTCATTAATTCAATATTCCGTTCTCTTTGCACACTTAACATATAAAAAAATGAACAACGATGCTCCATTTCGCGAAAGCTTTAAGTTTTCCGAAACTCACACATAACAAGGAACATCTCCCAAATGGTTCACCCTACAAGAAAATTTATTTGGACATAAATTGTGTATTTTAGAAAGATCTACATTTTTTGTATAGTATGATTTGGTCTATCTCTAACGGTTTACCAGTTATGGAAAGGTAGTCCAGAGTAAATACGACTACAGGGGCTATAGCCAGAAAATTCGAAATACACATTTCATTTGTCATAAAAATATCTCAAACATATGACATTTTAATCAAAACTGTTAGAGCCATTTTCAAGAAAATCAAAATTTTCGAAAAATTTTCCATGTAAAAGGTAATTTAGGGTGTTGCTATTTTCTTCAAAACCTTCGTGTCGCATTCTTGAAAGACATTAAAATTAAATACCAACTTTGGTTTTTAACCGACTTATCGTTTTTGAGTTATACTGTGCACAGACACAGACACACAGACACACACACACACACACACACACACACACACACACACACACACACACACACACACAAACACACACACACAGCTTTTTCTAAAAATGCTTTTTTTTTATTCAGTGGGTCTCAAAACATATATTTCCGGTGAAATCTCGAAATCGAATTTTTGGGTGGAATACAATACTTCCCCTACTTAACAGTAGAGAAAGTAAAAATGAAATAGTCAAATGTTTGATTAGCAATATCGTTTACTTCTGCGATCAATGTAGAAATATAGAGCTTCTAAAGATGAGTTATTTGTGTAATTTACATTTTTTGCTAAAATGAGACGTTTAGCTACAAAATAATATTGTAACCCGCCATTGGCATTACGTGCATCAAAGGCGCTCAAGTTCAAGCTTCCCCACAAACACGTGACAACAATGAGCGCGGCACGTCAATGAGATTTTCGAGATTACTCGTGAGGTGTCCGACGTGAAGTTAGAGAAATGTTCTTGTTAGGCCATCTTCACTATATAAGGAGGGGGGAGGGGCAGCGCGAGTTTTTGAGTCAATCAGTTTTTAGTTTGAATGTGCGCGTGCGAACGGTCGTCGTGGAATATTATTGCAACAAATTCATGACATTCGTTTGGCAAGCACACAAAGCGGAAGGTCAGGAATGTTAACAGTAAAAACGGCCTGCTCAGGTCTCACTAATACTGCTTGGAAAGGTTGAAAAACCACCCCTCCCCTTGTTCTTTGATGTAGCTGATAATTTAATCAGACACGTCGGAAAATCAGTTTTCGAGCGGTGATCTAGTTTCAACTTTAACTGTCGTAGATGTGACCGCTGAGAAGTCGCATTAGTAAACAAAAGATTCGCCTCTTCAGCACACTATTCAATAATGTGCAGTTATATCCTTTACCTTTTGTTGTTGGACTCTTTATTAATTATATTTAAATCTGTCATCACGCGAAATTGCGCATTCATCACCATAACACCCTGTATAGCGCGCCCTCTTGCCCAGTAGGACGATAAAATACATTAATTAATTTGTAATTCTGAATTATTTAGACATTCGCCGCATGGTTACACACCAAAGCCGAAAGAACGTGAATTACACGCTATGAAACACGTAAAGTGAGATGATCTCTCTGAAAAAGCATGTCAGATGTGAACTGACGCGGTTACCGGCCAATGTGTGACAGATTTACACACAGCGAGAGTGAGTTTTCTATCTACTAGAATCACTATTCAGTGATCGAATGGTGTCGAAGTAAAGGGGAGAGTTATACACGCACCCGATGACGTGGCGTTGCCAACCTTGCCACCCTAACTCAATATTATTTCATAGGAGAGAGTGTATACCACTATTAATTTATTATTTATGCATTTGAAGCGCCAGAAATGCATGGAATGTTGAATATACCTAATGCAATAACACTGGTCGGCCGAAAATATATTATTTATAGATTAAACCATACCAAATGTTATTTCAGACTATTGTGAATAAGAATATAAGGAAGAGTAGCCAATTAGTTTACGCTTCACCACACTCCCATTAGGCCAGTTACCTGTAATCCTCCGTGTCACGACTCTATGACTTCAAATGTAAAAATAACTTTACTAAAAAACAAAAGATACATTCTACTATTCTTTTATAGTTACACAATATATCGAATACGAGAAAATTAATGTAAAAGGTTTTGTAATCTGTAATTCCGGGTGTTTTAATGCTAAAGTCAATATTTTTGCGATATTGATGCCCCTAGCTCTTAAAAATTGTGGGTGATGGAGAGATTTCATTACCTGTTTTGGACTGAGGGTAAGTAAATATAAAATAACCAACCATTATTTCATCAGGGCCGACCGGTGTAATTAATGGATTACGTGTTTGTTGTGCCATCTAAACACAACTGTTATGCTACACGTTCAATTCGTATCATACGGTGCCTAAAGACACGGTTTTGTCCAAACAGTAATGTTTATTTTATTCTAAAATTATTACCAAGGCAATTCGGAAACTGTCCTCCGTTGTCTCATAGAGCTTTAACATGGGTCCACAGAGGATGCAGTGCAGGGCAATGGCACCTCCACCTCTGTCACGCTAGATAGCACTAGAGTCCTCTTCAGTTTATCTGCTTCCATTTTCTGCGGATAGATGGCACAACATTCATTGTTACCATTTATGCATCATTTTTACTATTGTTTTAGACTTAAGCTGGTGTTAGATATTCAATTCGGTATTTACCTTGGCGATTGAGGGAAGAACTTATTGGATAATTAATTCATCAAAAAAATCTCAGAGTGTACATTTTACATTTTGTCACGTATTCTTATAGAGAGAGGGAGAGGGAGAGGGAGAATTTAAAGTCTTAGCTCTTGTGAAAAAATACCAAAAAAATAATAAATATGCTTGAGGCTTGCGTAAATTTTAAAATCAAGTTTGACATTTATCAGATATACAGGTTTTAGGTTATGTTTTTCACGCGTGCGCACACACAAACGTATTTGAAAATTCATTTTTTGGAGTATAGGAGCCTCAAAACATATACTTGATATGCATTCTATATGTGGGACTTTTGGTTCGAATACCGTGCTTCGTTCTATACACAGAAGCAGAAAGGATAGGAGAAGCAGTTGAGATATCACAAACAATAGGAAAAGAAGTAAGAAATGCCGCAGAGGAGCAGAGAATAGACAAGTGGTACAGAACCCAGTCACTAATAATAATAATAATAATAATAATAATAATAATAATAATAATAATAATAATAATAATAATAATAATAATAATAATAATAATAATAATAATAATAGTAATAATAGTAATAGTAATAGTAATAGTAATAGTAATAGTAATAGTAATAGTAATAGTAATAGTAATAGTAATAGTAATAGTAATAGTAATAGTAATAGTAATAGTAATAGTAATAGTAATAGTAATAGTAATAGTAATAGTAATAGTAATAGTAATAGTAATAGTAATAATAATAGTAATAATAATAGTAATAATAATAATAATAATAATAATAATAATAATAATAATAATAATAATAATAATAATAATAATAATAATGCTAGTGTTCTTGTTCTTATTATGTTATTATTATTATTATTATTATTATTATTATTATTATTATTATTATTATTATTATTATTATTATTATTATTATTATTATTATTATTACTATTATTATTATTATTATTATTACTATTATTATTATTATTACTATTACTATTACTATTATTATTACTATTGCTATTATTATTACTATTATTAAAGGTGTTTTATTGTATAAAACTAGTTACTGCACTCGTATCTCAATTTTAATTTCTTTAAGTCACATAAATGTAAGATATTTTATATTTCAGTGTGAGAATATGCGTGTGTTTTGCAGTGTCGATTTATTTCTAATTAAATGGAGGAATTTTGAAAATATGGCTGCGGTAGCCGTAGGGCGGAAAGCACTTTGCGAATTGGTTGTGTAAGTTGCCCCGTTTTCCCCTAGACAATATATAATTCCCTCGCCGCTATGTCACGGAGCCCTCAACCCCTCTTCTCTCCCTCAAATCATCCTTTTGAATTTATGAGCTTGCCGCCATTATTTATTCCAACACAGAAATAAGTACTCGTCCCTCCACTGCGCTGCAGACATCGGCTTTTAAGGTAATACGACCCACGTTAAAAATTCACAAAGTGTGAGCAGCGCTCTAGGGTTTGTTGTAATTATTAGCATGCAGTGCTACAGGATCGGTCGGTCGCTACTATTTATCTTTACAGTGATAAATAACTGTGATGGGCGTATCACTCGACCCAAGCAAACATGCAGTAGCTGTATTTACTTTATATCTACTGTTTATTATAATACTATAAAAACGGCATTTGAATAAGGAATGTACAATCTCTCCCGTTAATGCTGTCACAACGTAAACAGTGTTGTCTGAATGTTGACCTAAGCGACTGTATAAACAGAGCTACTTATGCAGTGGCGCCCTCTGAGACTCGTAACACCAAGTATACCTCGTATGTGCCATTGCGCAGGTAGGACTGTGAGTTTATAGACTGCGGATGTCAAAACCATCGTTTTTCATGTTTCACTGCACTAAATATTTAAACATAAAACTCCATTTATTTTCTCCCCTCTTCAATTTTCACAGCTCCTAGACAGAACGATGAACCTGTCTACTCAGCGGCCTTCTAGTATCCAGAGTAGCTTTTCCTTTGATCAAGCATCCGCACCATCTATCCGGCACCGCCATATGCCACGAAGTCTGGAAGCATACCTAAAAGATAAGGAAATGGAATGAAGGGAAAATAATGGAAAGGAAGGCAAGGTCGAGGTGGACGCTTGACGGAAATCGAACCCGGTGCTTCCGAAAACGAGCCGCACACCTTACCCCAGATAACTTTTGCTGAATTCTTACAATTTTTATGGCAGGTGGAGCTGGTCAACACAAAATCCAATCAGAAAATCGCCTCGTCTTGCGGTGTTGTGCAGTTAAACATACTGTGAAAATACGGTGTGAAGCCGGTGATATAAATATATAAATTTATTTGTACAACAGGAATGGTAGTGGTCTGGTTCAGCCGCCATTAAATTTTGTATCTAATCCCAATAATAAGCCAAATAATAGAATGGTTCGTATGTACGTTTAATAAACTTTACTGAATTCTCATTTCATAAATTATTTAATATATCAGACTGAATTTTTCAGAAGACTAGATGCATTGATCCAGTTTCAGTGATATATAACAACATTAATATGTTCTTATTGTACTAATTTCTCGAACAAACCTTCCCCCTCATCTACAAAATCAGCTAACATATGCCTATCTACTGCAAAAGAGAACTGGCGTTCAATTTTTCTGCCAACTGGTACGGAGTTCATACAAAATGGCATTTTCAGGACGATGTTCTAAAATATCTTTAAAATACAAGTACGTACTAAAATTAAAATTTAATTTCGAGCTACCACTTATTATTGCAATTGCAGTAATAGTTAATCTATTACTTCTTCAAAAAATATCTAATAACCTAAAATACAATAGTATATGCAATATTAAATTTAATAATCCTTGCAGTGTTTCGAAGAAGAATGTTATGGTCAATAATCTTATTTTATATTCTACGCTAGAAAACATATTTGTAAAATTTCGTAAACTTTTTTCTATTAGTAAAACATTCTGCTCCATTTCAAAAGTGGCTACAGTGTTTTAGCATTTTGTCTCGTTTGATTTAGTTGCAGGATAAAACATCCCAGCCTATATAATATTTTAAACAATTTTTACTTTAAATCTAGGTGGGATAGATGTGAATTACAATCAAGTTAAGAAGAAATATGTAATTAAAAATGTTGAAGCGTTTTTAATGCGATGTTAATGGTATTTAGGCTGAAAAGCTGTCTCTTTTTCAAGCAGTGAGTGAGAGTGTTGATGAAATGCGGGTAACCAACTGCATGCCTAAGAGACACTGTGTGTGAAACCCGAACAAAGACCAAACTCAATGGATTGCGCGCACAGCTAAATTTGATTCTCCACCAAGGCTGTTCAATCCATTTTTTAAACCACTGCGTTTGAGCGGAACGTTGATGTAGCCTTTACTTTCTGTAGAACAGAGGGCGTTTTAGCGAAATAGACACCACGCAGATTGAATGTAAAAACACGGTCGTGTTTTTTAAAAGTGCTCTGATGTTGAAGAGTACACGAGTTGTGTTTTGTTTGCTACGCCACTTGATGCGCAACTGTCAATATGAAGCAGCAACCTTTCCGTAATAACGTATGCCGTTTTTGAGAATAGCAATTTAATAGACTATTTAGAGAAGAGTGTTCAAAGCCACCTGTAGGATGTTGGAAAACGTTAATTTTACTGTCAACTGTTGCATTTCCCCCACAGCGGCGTACACGTAAGCTCAAAGCACCGTTTACTGTTGGTGTTCATTAAAAATGGATAGCAAGTAAAGCAGATTTATCATGTCATACGTCCAGCTGATAGTTAATTGTAACAGGGAAACTGTCCTTCGCTACCATTCTAATTTCTTTACCACGTATAGTAATGCAATTTTTGTGGAGTGAACCATTTCGGAGATATTCCTTGTTATTTATGAGAGTTTTTCAATACTTATACTTTTCTCGAATGGAAGGTTGTTATTCACTTTTTTATCTCTTGCCTATGCCTTTCCACAGATACCTGAACTTCTCCTTGATCAAGATGATGGAAGCTGCTAGCCCAAGCTACTCCTTCCCTTCCGGAGCACAGCGCAGAGATCCAGAGCGGACATGAACTTGGAGAAACAAGAGAAGTCCTCAATGCGTCTACTAACCTCCTCTCGCTTATCTCGCCGTAGGAGGTGAGTTTAGCTAGGTATATTTATGCATACCTATTTGATTTTTACTAGCATTTTTATTTTATATTGAAATTTATCACTGACTTTCGCCATGAACTAAGGGCGCTGATGCCCAAGTAGTTGAGTAACCTTAAACCCACATCACCACTTACTCAAGAGTAAATAGTTGCCAAATGGACAGATGTCTAACCTATGGTAGGTATCTTTTTATCTATGAAAAATCACTTTTTCTTAATGTCAGAAAGGGAATTTGGAGAAACTTCTAGAACTTTAGAAAATATTGAAACTAAAATTGAAACTCCAAAGCGCCTCTCCTGTCTAGTAAATTAAGGTAATCCGAAATAACCAATGAGGACGCACAAACCAACAAGGAAAGCAGTGCTTCGTTACAAAGTGTTGGATAGCCGCTCTCAATTGGACGTAAATGTGAGGGGAGACTTACACTTGGGACAAAAAGCAAGTGGTAAATGAAGCTCGTAAGTACGGGGAGGGCAAGTCATCTAGAGGAAATTACCTGAAGGGAAATTCTGCAGCAGCTCCAAACCAGCACTATAAGACCCGTAACTTTACCCAATATAAAATTGGCTATTAAAAGTTAAAAATATGACTTATAGAACGATAAAAGTGAACTCAAAAAATAACAACAAAAATCATTATATCATAGAAAAACAGTTTAAATGTATTGAATTTATTTATCTGCAAATAAATAAAACGTCAAAAGGATGACGTAATCGTGGAGTAATAATCTTATGTAAGGAAGTCACCTCAACAAAACAGCCTCCCCCAAAAGAATGAAATTTGGAAATATCAGCCAGCAAAGCCAAATTAAAATAGGGAAATATAATGACATAACCACAACAGAATTTGAATATTTAGATTCCATATGTCATTGAGTACCAGTAGAGTGAAATATAAGTCTACTCTGTTATTTAAATGGAACAATAAGGATGGATTTTAACCCAACAACTTCATAGAAACAGAATTTTATTTCTCCGCAAGTAATAACATCAACTTCCATCAAATATATATTATTTTCACGTTACATTTTGTGAAAAAATGTAAATGCGCAGAAAAATTTTAAAACAAATTGCATTTTTTGGCTAGTAAAAATATGTAATTGTATTATCTGAGCTAAAACGTTGAGCTTTTCAACAATCACTTTTTCTTATTTGAAAACACTAAGAGTGCTATATTTCAAGCAAATGGCTTTAAAATTATAAAACAAACAAATTAAATAAATAAAAACACCGGGGAAAGAGTATGTTGAACTACAGTAAATACCACAGGAAGGAAAGCAAGCTGTGTGAATGTAACACGTTGCATTTCTATTTCAAGTATATAGAAAAGTGTATGAATTCTTGGTAGAAGAAGGGTAAAGAAAGAAATACGATTGTGTTTCATAAAAGAAATGTGAGCAGAGAAAACCGCATTTCTATTTCAATCATCAAAATTGTATGAAATGTATGTTGACAGGCGAGTAGAGAATGACATGTGAATGTGTTACTAAAAGAAAACTGAATATCTACACAAAATCCTGTGAATGTAATGCGTTGCATTTCTATTTAAATCATAGAAAGGTATATAACTTGTATGCTGAAGGACGAGTACAGAAAACCATGTAAATGTAATAAGTTGCATAGTAAACTGGGTCATATAAGTCTCCATGAAAAAACACCTGTGGCAGTTTGCTTAATGATCTGAGTTTATCAACTACATATCAACATCCATTTAACAGTATGTTGAAGAGCGAGTAGAGAAGATCATCTGAATGTGTTACGTAGAAGAAAAGCTAATAGAGAAAACCATGTGAATGTACTACGATGCGTAGTAAAATTGACTCTCCTCGTAACAACACATATACTGGCCGAATTTCGCTATGAACGGTCAAGCGGTTTTGGAGATTAGCGGTTATGTACACATCCGACAACGCTAAATGTGCGGAACGGCAAACTGATTGGGTTTCAATTAGGAATCCCTTACTGGAAATGTACGGTTTGGACGCTGTAGCGCATCAAAGTGTGAGATGGGTTTACCCTCACATTTCGTCCACAAAACCAACAACGGGCTGTCTACATTACAAACGGACTGCGAACTGTGCACCTCCTACGTCACTGCAGAGCCTATATCGGCGGTGGTGAGTCTTATGCCCAAGATTCAATACGTGTGGTTGTCTTTCAAGATTTTCAATCACTTCATCGACTCCAGCCATAAGCTCCTCCGCTGAGGTTACACTATACTCTTCATGTAACTCCACAGAATATAGTCGAGAGATATCAGATCTGACGATCGTGGTGGCCACAGAACTGGTCTACCTCTACCAATCCATCGATTTAAATATGCGACGTTGCGGAATCGGCGATATCTGAAATAAACCATCGCAGACCGTCATGATTAAAGGATACGTCTTAAACACCTACAAGTAGAAGGTACATTTATAATAATAGCTTCAATGCGTCTTGATAAGCTGCCCAAATGATCTTGTTTTGCTTATTAATTGGCGTTTAAAACACACAGAAAATGTTTAACAATTTTTGCCCAAATCCAGTTTCCTTTCTCCTATGCAAGGTATAGTTTCAGATATGTGAAACGGTAGTTTCGATATTGCAGATGCCACATCCAACAACAGAGAGCAGAACGTGTGTATGAAATTGTCTTAACACGGAAACGGTTGTCGAATCTGTCGATGGCGTCATTGACGTTTAAACCACTGTCTGGAACTGAGAGACAAAACCTCTGGAACTTCCTCACGCATACAAAATGTCATACAAATTCTTCAGCACCCATTCACTCTTAACCATTTAATCAGCCTGTATCACTTTATAATTTAGTGGAAGAAATTCTAGTGTAATTTGAGAAGAAAGCCGCCTCAGAATGCAGAAGGTCAAGCTTTCAAATCATTGAATGTGATAGACCCGTGTAAGTAGGCGGCCGGCAGCCCCCCGTCAAAGAGAGGCTCGCTGTTAGCTAACTCATAGCACTGCTTGTAAATACGACAATGGAGCGCTTAGAACAAAGACGACTATGAACGGCAGAACAAAGTAGTTCCATGCCGTTCTAGAAGCTCTTCAAGTGCCGGTTATTTTACGAGAAGTTTCTAGAGTAAAGGTGTATTTTCCAGAAAATTCGCCGGCAGTTTATTTCGGTTACAAAAAGTGAAAGAGTACTGACGGAGAGTTCGTTTTTAAGTGTGTGTTGACTACAGTCAGTGTTGAGAGAGTTTGAATGTGTGTATTGTCGAAGACAGATTTAGATATATATGAGTTGCTTGTTGTATGAAGTAGTTTTAGTGAGTGCATCGTTGGAATCAGTTTTTTGTGAGACAGAGAAGGTAATAGAACTGTGAGTAGTTTGTGTCAAGATTACGAACGGACAGTGAGTTGCAAGGTTACGACGAATTGTAGATTGTGTGAACAATAAAGAGGATAATTATGTTTTTATGATTCAGCTTTAGAACAGAAATAACGTGACATTAAAGGTAGCTGAACTGGCCATCTTTGTCGCAGTATTATGACTGAAGCAGAAATTGAAACAAATCAGAAGCACAAGAATGCAGAGACGTATTGTCAGCTTCTCAACAATGAGATGCATCGTTTAATTGATGGACGTTATCCAACATGTGGATTTTACACAATGGTGCTCCAGCTCATTTCAGTCGGACAATATGTAAATACTTGTTTGCATAGATGTATTGGTCGAAGAGGATTGAGGATTTGAATCCAATGCGTATCTTCGTTTGGAGACATTTAAAATCCTTGTTTATGTGTATCCCGTACTGGATTTTGAGATTATGAGAGAGCGTATCCAAACTGCATTTGATCCAATTTGAAATGCTTCAGGAATCTACAACAAAGTGCGCGAAACTTAACGTGCATCAAAGCAGGGGGAAAGTACCTCGAGCAATTATTTTTGTAACCTTCAATAAATTTGTAATTGAGCAATTAATGATCTTCAGACCCGTGTTCATATTGTCCTCGCGCCTTTGGCTAATTGCCGACCCGAGCGCCTACAGCATTAATGACCCTCCCTAGCAGAACAATACGTACGGAAACAATCGCTAATATGTGCCGTTTTGGGTGCCAGATTCTTCGTTTTCTGGCATTCTACAACATTCCATTTCTATAAAATTTCTTATTGTGTGCGGGACTCATATAAGGGGCTGCTGAGAGCAAACGTTTGCGAAGAGTTCGGTGGACAGTGACTGTGACCGTGCCGAGTGAAGTTCAGTGTGATTTGTACTCCACGGTTAAGTTGTATTATTTTGTGTTTATATAACAGTGACTTAAGTGTAACATCAGTCAAGACCAACATAACAAAAGTTGAAGGTGCTACTATCGATTTTCGTATATACAGTCGAATAAGAAATAGTTCAGACACCAGTGACAACATGCAGCATGGGATATTAAAAACATTTTATAAATTATTCAAACTTGTTTCATGGTCGAGTTACTTACTTGTAACCAATTATAGTTCAGATTCAGATACAAGGTCGAATGAATATTATGAACTAAGTCGCTACCGCTCTTTCCAATTCTCTTATAAGACGGTACTCTTTCATTACATGTCTGAAATTCCGGAGGAGAGAGAGGGAGAGCTGGTGTATCAGCTAAATTATTTATACACACAATTATGTACGTAAGCTTGGAAACTCTGCGGGAGTTTTAGCAAAATAAAGCAAAACAGTTCTCTATGCGACATGCTTACTAGTGCTGCCATCTCCAGCTGGTAGATTGCCTTCTTCCGTGACTGCAATGACAAACACTTAAAACTAACCGACCCCGGCCAAATGTGTGTGTGTGTGTGTCCGAGATAACGTAAACCCTAACGCAATAGAGTGAGAAAAACCTGGTGAAAGGAAAGCGACAGGATAATGAGCTGTTGCTGAAAGAAAAAGAAAATAAAAAAAGTTAAGTGAAGTAATTTAGATCTGAGAGAGTGATTCTTTTGGAAACTTTGTTTTCCTGTACCTTATACCGCCGACCTTAGTGCTCATTAGTCAAAGAAACTAACTTTTATTTCGCGTTTTCACCCGGTTCAAGAAGCAGTTATCTGACGTTAACCAGTGGCGTGCAGTTTCAAATCCACTAAAACCTCCATTATTCGCAACTCTTGCTGCTAGCTTAGAGCCTCAGCGCGGCTCTCGGGTTACATCAGTGGCGTGCTTTATTCATAACTAGGACTGAAAAGTCCCAAAAAAATTAGAGAAAAAATCGTATGTATTGCACTCACATGACTTTCTCTACTCTTGTAATAACCATTCTTACAAACTCTTATTCTTCTATCTTCTTCGTGTTAGTCGAGATAAACATTTGTAGAAATTATCTTATTGCTCGTTTTCTTGCACGTGCAACAGGAATATGGGAGCACAGTAGAGTTTGAGTGACACTTAAATGTTTTAAAGCTTTCAGATTCCGTTCTCTTTGCACAGTTAACATATTAAAAATGAATAGCGATGTTACATTTGACAGAAGTACAAGTTCTCCAAAACTTACACAAACAACGAGGAATATCTCCGAAATGGTTCACTCTACAAAAAAAAAATTTTATTCAGACATAAATTGTCTTTTAACAAGATCTACATTTTTTTGTAGAGCTAAGATTTGCTTTATCTCTTACGGTTTACCAGTTATGCCAAAGTCATCCAGAGTAAATAGGACTTCGAGGGCTATAGCCAGAAAATTTAAGATAAACATTTCATTTGTGATAAAAATATCTGAAATATATGGAATTTTAATCAAAATCGTTAGAGCCATTTTCAAGAAAATCAAAAGTTTCGAAAAATGTTCCATGTAAAGGGTAGTTTAGGTAGGAGCAATTTTCTTCAAAATCTTCGTGTCGCATCCTTGAAACACATTAAATCTAAATACCAACTTTGGTTTTTAACCGACTTTTCGTTGTTGAGTTATACTGTTCACAGACTGACTGAGAGACACACACACACGCGCGCGCGGCCTCAAACATATTTCCGGTGAAATCTCGATATCGAATTTTTGGGTGGAATACAATACTTGTACTACTATGCATAGTAGAGAAAGTAAAAATGAGCGTAATTGATCTGTAATTTTAACGTACAAAATTTTAAAAAATATGCATTTTTATTATTATAACCATTATGTAATGTATCGCATACATATTTATATACTAGGAAAGATTTATGTATTTAGGCATACCTTTTATTCAACATTGCAATAAAGAAACATTGCCAGTAGTAAACTCGGCTTTGAAAGATCGCCGGTTGTCTTGCAGAACTTGAAAAACTCATCTCTACTACTGACGTCATGGGCGCGTGCTTGAAGTGACCAAGGTCCCCTGGTGAAAAACCCTTCTTCAAAACAACTTAAGTCAGAATGTTCACGTTGCAGAACTTTTACACAAGACTGATACCCAATGTTCTTTTCTAATACATTTTTGATTTTCTCACATACATGTATTGCTATGCCAAACGTTGAACGCCCGCTGATATCCTCTACAGTGACATCACTGGTCGCTGCTCGGCAAGCAAGCTCTTGGCGCAGTCTACTGCTACCTTCCGGTGACTGCTTTAAGCGATAGTCAGATCTTTTAAAAATAGTCGCAAGGTGATTGTCATGAAATTCCATCATCTTTGCATGGCCCACGAATAACAAAACGAATAACCACTTATCATTTGACAAAAATGTATGCATTGGAAAATTCAGATACATAACAAGGATTATCTCGGAAATAGTTCACTTCGCAAAAAATGTATTTCACATAAATTGTGTGTTTTAAAGATATCTATATTTTACGTGTCGTAAGATTTTGCTTAGCACTCAGTTTAACAGGTATGCAAAAGTTGTTCAGAAAATGCAAGGTAGGTATACATTTCACTTGGCATACAAATATCTTAAACAGATGGTATTTAATCAAAATCGTTATAGTCAGTTTTGAGAAAAACAAAATTTTCGAAAAATGTTCCATGAAGTATAGAACTTCCTTGACGTTTCGTCTTTTAGTGAGGTTGTTTGCGGTCCATGGACACCAACACGCGCGCACACACGCGCGCGCGCGCACACACACAGAAACTGACTTCCCTTATCTCTGAGTAGCTGAAATGTAAACCGGAAGAAACAAATGTCAGTAAACATTGAAATATTCAGGCGACACTCTGGTACCAAATGGACTTTCTTCCCTAATTAACTAATTTTAATGAAATTTCTAGATTAAGTTGCACCTACCATGCTATACTGTTGGTATAAGTTTCATTGCTATATATTAAATATTTTGAAACTAAAAAAATTGTTTATTATGGTTTTTGGAAAGAATTGAATAGTAATAAAAGGTATACTTTTTGCAGTTTAGAATTAAATTAGAGGCCTGAAATTTGGTATGCTAGTTTTTCTATGCCTATGCAATAAAACTGTGCATTAGTTTTCCAAAATATTAACATTTATTAGAAATATGAATCTTTTTCTATTTAGGATAGAATAAAAAGAAATATTACTAATAATTACAAAAAAATCATATACTTTTATGTATGAGTGTGATCAACAAACCAATGCACAGTTTTATTTTGTAAGTTATGTTCTACATATCCTGAAAATTTCAACTTTACCCATCAATATTTAATGCCAAAAAGTTTACCCCAAAGCACAAAAATTGTTATATGGGAAAAAACATACTTAAAGTTTTGTAACACACTTACTGGAAATATTGCAAGAGTCTAAATAAATTTGAAATACACCAATTTACAGGTGGATTTGACACATAATATTTAATGGCCATATTCTGGACATGTTGAACACAAGATTTCTTAAAAAAAATGGTTTCTGAAAAAAAATTGCATTCTTGGCCATTTTGGTACCAGAGTGTCCCCTTAATAATTCAAGTTTATTGTTATCCAACGACTTCCATCTTGCAATTTTATAAGTTCAACTTGCAATGTGAATTCAATAGTTACTCCAATGTTGGTAACGTCTATTGAAGGCCAAAACGAAAATAACACTACATTCTCCTGCTCCGCCTCGATGCAGTTTTGAACCTGAAACTGTGAAATACAAATTCTTCCTGTAATATCTGTGAAGGAATATTTATGTGCATGTCCTTGGTCTTGACTAAACAGCCAAATAAATGCTCTACATACTCAAAGCATATATCGAAGGATGGCAGTCCTTTTATTTTACTGATGAGACGAGATCAGATAATTAAATTTTATTTTATTAAACAATAATTTACATAAATATTTAAAACGGTAGGAATACTTTCACGGATAAATGATCACCTACAATGAGCCTGAAAACGGGTTCTAGTTAATATATGAACTGTTTTCGTGCGAAAAGAAGTAAATTATGGCTGTTAGTTCCAGGGCATTAAATATGAAAGGATAATTTAATAATTTAAAATACTCTTTACCATGATAGCAGCATTGTTCCACTACTTTTGTAAATAATAGGGGGCGTTTTATTGACATGTGGGAGGCAAACACCGCCAGAGAGCTGATTTAATTATAATAAAGAGTTTTTAGGGCCTGAATGGTTAACAGATGGGAGAAAAACGTTAATAAAATATTCCCAACGCGTTCTGGAAGGCTTTAAAAATTAGTAGGGCATTTTTCACCATCGCTATATTCAATTTCAAGTCGGCTGGATAAGTTGTTGAATCGGTTTTAGTATAGTTGCTGCGATAGTTATGTAATTGCATAATTCTGAAAGTTATAAAAGTACTATTTTGTCCCTTATTATTGTCCGTGTAATTGCAGTAAGAAACAAGTGATATGTAGAAGTGAAGTCTTTTAATAAGCACTTTGTGAATGTAATTTCTTCGAATTAACTGAGGATGAAGAGTACATAGGGAAATGAGAAAGATTCTACTGCTGCCCTGTTGTGCTCTTCTGTCATACAGGTGCTCAAATGTCGCATGAATTCCTAAGATTGAAATAGCACTTTGCTTACTTTCCCTCCTCTGACAAGAAAGTAATTCCCCCCTTCACCTATCACTTTTGTTTCCCCTCTTTACTTTTATCTTACTTTCTCTGCTTTTCTGTCCTTTACTCTCCACAGATTGAAATATCCTCTTTCGTATTGCTACTACACTCATCCGTTCCTGCTTTCTCTAAATCTCTCTCCTCTTATACTCCTTCTACATCTTCCCCCTTTTCTCACTTCTCTTTCCCTATATTTCACATCTTCCTTGTATTATTATGACATATCGTAAACCTCCTGTCTTGTCTTCTCTCTCTCTCTCTCTCTCTCTCTCTCTCTCTCTCTGCTCTCCTCTCCCCCATTGTGACATATCGTGGGGAAGTGGCGTACAGAAATTGCCCCTCCACTCTCCCTGATTATCTTCAAAATACAGGGACGGTAATGATGTGAAGTTGCAACTGCAAACAAGCGCCGGTGCACCTCACCTCAAGCCATACATACTTCCGGGGCCAACATCATTAATAATTTTCCAGGGATGAAGCGCAAACACACAGCAATAATAACAGCACAGACAAAAGCCAAACACCAACTTTTCGCTCCTGATATTCCTAGCATATCGGCAACAACTTCGCAGCAGCTCTACGTCATAGACAATGAAATATACAAGCAATTCCACAACGAAGTCGAACATATTTGCTATTTGTGATATTTATGAGCTGCGAACGTAAAGGCGAAATTCAGTCAGTGCTACAATAGCTCGTACGTAAAATCACAAACTCATCTAGCCGAAGTTTTAATGAATGTAGTGAGCAGCAATGGCATGCAGCATATGTATATGCATTTGTTTTATAGTTACAAATGCATTGATTTCAACCTCACCTAACTTGCTTGCAGTTGAACACCGCTGATACAGACCCAAAGAACTAAGGACCGGCTGCGCGGTTTTTTTCACTTCCACGCTGTTACAGCAATCAAGGTCACCATAATGACGCGGATAAAACAGCAGCGCTTTTTAAAATCCGATGTCATTTGTCTGATTATAACCCACAAATATGTCGTATAATTTTGTTTAACTAGCCTTGGTTCAAAAGAAAATAATGTTGAAATTCTATCATTTGAAGTTTTAATTTCTTTTTCGTGTTTTATGCAGCTTTAAAAAGTAATAACTCAAAACCCGTCCTAAAGAAAAACGTCATACCACAAATTTAATTGCTTACATGACAAGTTTCAGAAGAATTGGTTAAAAACTGAATCAAAATGAAAAACATTTTTATTCTGAATTTTTAAGATACATAATATAGGTATTTGTAATATGAAAGGTGAATGCTGGGAAGCATAATTACATGCCCCAAATTTGCTGTCGTTTCCTTTCATAATTATGTAATTTCCACAGCTTTTCAGCAGGACCTTCTAGATTAACGGACCTGACACTGCCATCTAAGTTGTACAAAAATGGCGTCGGCTGGTGGCGATGATTTCTGAGGTGTTTCCACACGCTGTTTTTCGTATTATTTTCTATGTCTTCGAGTTATTGTTTCTTATAATAATTCCTATGTAAGTTTGTCTTCATATTAGCAAAGCGAGTGTTTCAAAAGTTTTATTTGGGCAGTATAGGAACAGGAATAAATGTAATAACGTTTTGACTGTGCCGTGTGCTATCCACGTGTTCATGTTTATTGTGTTCCATCTAGGACTATGGCTACATTAGCCGTATAGTGTGGTTAATTTATCTGTTTGCAAGTACAATTTGTGTCACGATTACAGTGGTGAGAGGTTGTTGAAGAAAAACTGTTCCAGTAGTGTATATTAATGTTGCCATACTACAACCTAACCTCAAACACGACAATGCACCGTAACTGTTGCATTCCCGGATGCAAATTAAAAATCAGAAACTTTCAGTTAAAACAAAAGGTAAATTACAACATAAAGCTTCTAAATTCAGTATTTAATTAGAATAAATTGCAGCGTTATGTGTATTAGTTGCCGGTGTGTATATAACATGGTGAATAGTGTGAATAGTGAAAGACAATAATTTCGAGTGAATTCAATTAGTGGCATCTGCAACACCAACAGTTTGTTTCATGTAAGTAGTATGCTGCTCATATTTGTACATTATCTTTTGTCTTTGTAATTTAAATGTGTAGCTGTAGTTTAGAAGAAATGTGTTATGTTGCTGCATGTAAAACTGTAGACTATAGCAAAGTTTGGTAAATATTTACAAAATCGTCCACTCGAGAAAACGAATGAAACATAGTGCAATGGATGCAGTTTTTATTGCTGATTACGATCTTGTAAGTTTTATTGTGCGCTCAAGCTTCGTGTTTTATTTATGAGAAAATTTCGTACGGTCGATGAAGTGGTTTTATTTCGCTTATGCGGCGGATATTTAGCTAATAAATGTACATAAACGAGTGTAATATATGCTAGAATGATTGATTAATGCATTTACGTTGAAATGATTGCATAAACACTACCCAAATTGTAAATATTTCGATAACACAGGACCCTGTCACCCCACTCATATGCAAAACTAACCTAACCTAAGCTAACACAATGTTGCTTTACAATACTGATTTAAGATTACGTATTTCATGTATTTCATTTACAGTGCTGTTTTACGGTTATTATTTTTAATATTTCATCTGCTTTTGTGGATTCCCCCTGTAAAATAAAGTGTCCTGAAGTGCTGAGTAATATGTTGTTGCAAACTGAGTAATCAAGTTCTCAGTAATAGTAAAAGCAAAATTTCACCCTAACGGTTTTGAATTCAGTAGGTAGCTTTAGGTCATTCTAAATGGCAGCATTTGTATATCAGCCATCCAGTATAGTATGTTTTGTGTAGGTATATAACATTATGCACATTGTACAAATGTGACAAACAGTGTAAACAATGATTAACAATGCTGAGTCAACTTAATGTCAACACTTCTGTTTTATTTAAGTAACATGCTGCTTGCAGTTTTGTCTATCTTCTTTGTAATTTGAGTGTGTAATGCAGTTACATAATGGCATGTAAACCTGTAGATTGCATGAATGATATTTGAGGTTATATATTTCATTGCCCATGGTTTATCGTTTAATATTAAATGTCATTCTTTTTTGTTTACTTGAGTTTATGTTTAAGACAGTGTTTTTGTGTTTAACACAGCCCATATTCACAAAATAGGCGTGTTATTACACCACATTTTTATTTTACTGCGTTGAAATCGTAGCCTGTAGACGAGTTGTTTACAAGTAGTTCCCACCACATAGGCCGCCATCTTGAATCACAGTGTCAGGTCCGGTATTTAGGAGGTCTTGCTTTTCAGCAGGACCTCCTAAATTAACGGACCTGACCCTGGCATCCCAGTTGTACAAAAATGGCGTCGGCAAGTGGGAATGATTTCTCAGGTGTTTCCACACGCTGTTTTCGCATTTTTTCTTTGAGTTATTGTTTAGCATAATAATTCATATGTAAGTTTGTCTTGATATTGACGAAGCGAGTGTTTAAAAACTTTTATTTGGGCAGTATAGGGCACGGAAATAAATTCAATAACGTGTTGATTGTGCCATGTGTTTTCCACGTGTTCATGTTTATTGTGCTTCATCTAAGACTATGGCTACATTAGACGTATAGTGTGGTTAATTTATCTGTTTGAAAGTAGAATTTGTGTTACGATTACAGTGGTGAGAGGTTATTGAAGAAAAACTATTGCAGTAGTGTTTGTTATTGCTGCCATACCTAACCTCAAACATCACAATGCCCCGTAGCTGTTGTGTTCCCGGATGCAAATCCAACTACAATAAAGATGGACCATTAGTTCCGATATTCATTTTTCCAAAAGATGAAGAGCTTAGAGAAAAATGGATAAGATCCATACACCGTGAACACTTTACACCATCAAAGCAGTCAGCTGTATGCATAAAACATTTTGCTGCCGAGTTTATTGTAAGAGAGGATAAATTCCCTTGTAATGATGGTTCTTTTATAACAGTGCCAAGGAAGAGGATTAAACTGCAAGACGGTGCATTTCCGACTATTTTTGAAAATCAACCATCATACTTAACAAAACAATTGCCTCCTAAAAGAAAGGACCCCAGTGAGCGTATGAACCAAGTTCATGCCCGTGACCAAAAACAATTTGAAGAGTGGAACGAAAGGGACAATATAAGTGGATACTGTGAGTTTGTGGATAAGTTGAAAAGAAGAAATGTGAGTCCTTTCATTTTAATAAGCAGGCCTGATAGTGCTTATATTTCTTTATGTAAAATAGATGACATGTGTGTTAGTGAACCACCAAAAGTGACTGTGTGTATTAAAATCATGCCATCTCTCTCAGTGCACATATTTCACAATAATGCAGAAGTTCCCAAGAAACGGTTTGAATGGTGTTTGGGTGAGAAATTAATATGTGATAAGTGGACAAAGTTTGATTGCCTGTTGAGTCATGTAGCAGCATTTGAAGAGGAAAATGTAAGTACTAATGATAAACTTGCATTGTTTTTGAATTGGTTTGGCAACATGGACCTTGACAATTTTGAAGATAAAACAAAAAAGAAATTGGTGTTCTTAAGAGAACAATTTCAACTTGCTGTGTCCACACAACCAAGGTACTCATCGGAAACTTTGTTTTGGGCTTCAGTATTATTTTACTCTTTTCCTGGAGCCTATCGTTTGATTCAGACAAGTAAGGTTATGTCACTTCCTCATCCAGCTTATTTAAGAAGGCTACTCTGCAAGTTGGGGAATAATAATATGTGAGACGGGAACTTCTACGTATATATTTGTAATTTTAGATTAAGAATGTACATAAATATAAGATTTTAGATATAAGTATAACTTGGTATTGTGCAAAGAAATTGCCTTTTGAAAGTAGGTTGACCTGAACAAGTTTCTAAAGGCCTCTAGAACTAAAGAAATCAAATCTATGTCCTTAATTAGTCACATTAGAGTTCATTAAACAGTTAAATAATGTATCGAATGGACAGTATGGGAAATCGAGGTGCAAAGTGCAACGGTCTGACAGTTGGGTCTGGATGGCGATGTGCCCAGGAGTGTAAACCTCGTATCGCTAAATGAGTATAGCTTCGCGCCAAAAAGGAACGTCGAGGTGAAAAGTGTAACGGTCTGACAGTTTGAGTCTGGGTGGCGATGTGACTAGAAGTGTGTAAACCTGGTATCGCTAAATGAGTATAGCTCTCGCGCCAAAAAGAAACGTCGAGGTGTGAAGTGCAACGGTGATTAGTGAACGTAAAGCAGTTAGCAATCTAAGAGAGAAGCACCAGAAACTTGCTCAGGTCGGAAATTCGAGGCAAATGAAGTGTTGAAGAATAAACTTAGTAAAAGCCTGTGTTGTGTTGTCATCTAACCTCGCGCCCGAGAAACATCCTCTCATGCCTACCTAAATCCGGCACCCAACATCCAGAAACCGCTACAAACGGCGCATCCAAGTCACGATCCCGTTACAAATGGCGCCCAACGTGGGGCTCGACAAAGAATGACAACCAGAGGATCACCGATGTAAGCAGTTAACTCGGCGAGAATAAATCGACGCGTAGGAAGAAGGTGAACTTCAACCCAGGGACAGCAGTAGAAGCCGTGGACGCGAAAAGGAGCCGACGACCAAGTAACATCACGAGCGACAGGAAACAGCCTCAAGACCTCGGAGGAAAGGCGCACGAGGTGCTGTTTCAATAAGCGAGACAATCAACATCAGAGGACGACCACATCAACCCAGCAACGCAAGTCACCGAAAGGTTAGAGTTAAACAAAACAATTCTAGGTAAAGACAATATATATCACAGTTAAAATAGTAGATGCATGGAAACAAATGTGTGGAAGAATGAGAGGACATTATATACTGTATGATTGAATGGGGAAGATTAGAATAAGGTAATTTTACATAGATGCTCCTTCGTAGCGGAAAGCTAAGTAGAAATACCAAAATGGAGTCGTTAGAACAGAGTAAAGAAAACAGTGCTGAGAGCAGCGATGCAGTAGGGAATACTTCGGGAGATTGCTTTAAGATACTCTTGAAAAAAATAAACGAAATGAGTACTAGAATAGAGAATATGGGTGAGAAATTGGAAAGTAAAATTAGTGGTCAGGGTAAGGAACTAAACGAAATGAGTAGTAGAATAGAGAATATGGGTGGTCAGGTTAACGAAATGGGTGAGAAATTGGAAAGTAAAATTAGTGGTCAGGGTAAAGAACTAAACGAAATGAGTAGTAGATTAGAGAATATGGGTGGTCAAGTTAAAGAACTCTTAGACGAAGGATTTAGGACCCAAGAATCAAAGCTCAAAGAACATTTAGATCACAAGCACCAGGAATTTGAGGAGAGAATGAGGGAGCAATTAAATACACAGCAAGGGAGCATTTCCGAAATCCAGGAAGGGTTAAATTCCTTTAGAATTAACGTAGACGAAAATTTAGAACGTATGAAAGAGATGTGTGAAAGAAAAAATGTAGAAACTAGGAAAATGCTGACGGATGAGCTAACAGCTATTAAGAACGCAGTGCATGGGGAGGTAAATGAAACTTTGCAGGTAGTGCACGCTGAATTAGAAGCTGAGGGACAAGAAATTAATAAACTTAAGGAAAACACGGAGAGACAGCTATTAGCTCATCTAGAGGTAGATAACCGTTCAAAAAAGAACGAGAGTAGAATAGTGGAAATCCAGGGATCTGTAGAGAGAATAGAGATACAATTAAGAAGTATTAATAATGGTAATGCGACAAGCGCAGTTGACAGTAATGGAAATAACTCAATTGTAAATAGCGCACAGCATGAGGCTGTAGCTATAGAAAATGTGACACCTAGCTCCTTCCACGTGAACCCGTCTAATACAGGAAATAGTCTTAGTCAATATGGCCAATTACTGAATGAAGTGTCTGTTCCCATTTTTGAAGAGTCTGAGGACATAAATCCTAAGCAATTCCTTATCGACTTAGACCGCTATTTCGAGATAAAGGATATACCGGAACAGCTCAAAATGTTTGTTGTGCGTAAGGCTCTGAAAAATAGATCTCTGACGTGGTTAAAGCTTGTTTTGGGAGAAAATTGCTTTTACGAGCATTCCAAGCAAATGTTTATCAATATGTACTGGGATGCGACTACACAAAGTAAGATAAAATTAATGCTTAGGAAATTGGCCGCGGAACGAGTGAAAAAGAAAGACGAAAAAGGCAAAAGGAATCATAAGATCAGAAAGAAAACGAAAGGGGAAATCCATATTGATACACGAAACCAACAGTCATTTGTGAAACGCGTAGTAAAGATCTTTACAATAGATAAGGGGCAGGCGGATAGCCACGGTCCTCATTGTGACCACACCAAGGCGAAAAGGGACGACAGACGACCGAACCAGCTGTATTTACGGCCAATGAACCGAGTTACGGGATTGAAAACAGTAGAGAGTAACAAGGAAAGATTTATTTACCTACTTTACTAAATAGCTTGAAAAAAATTGACTTAAGTACCCGGCGTGAAAAGAGACTGAGAAAAAAAAATGAATAAATAAAGTTGACCGTGGAATAGATGAAACAAAAGGGGATTCGAACCGATAGAATAGTGGAGATCCAATTCATTAACAGAGTGGGCGCGAACATATAAAAGAACAATTGATGTAGAAGCGGCGAAAAGTAAACTGAGATGCGCGAACTTATGAAAGAATAATTTATGTAGATGCTGCCGAAAAGTGAACTGAGATGCGCGAACTTATGAAAGAATAATTGAAGTAGAAGCTGCCGAAAAGTATTTTGAGATGCGCGAACTTATAAAAGAACAATTGAAGTAGAAGCTGCCGAAAAGTATGTTGAGATAAAAATGATAAAGTTGACCGTGAAAATAAATAACTAAATAAAAACAAAAGTAGACCAATGCAAAGCCATGCACAAGGCGAGAAAGGTAGAAAAATGCTAAAACCGGATTAGAGTCCTAATTGCTGGAACGTTATAACTCGTTATAGTACTTATTAAATGAAAAATGGAAGGAAATCGCAGATTGGTTACGGCTACGACAGAAATTACAGAGATATTAAAAGTGTAAACGGTATCGTACAGTAATTGTAAATTTGATCTAATTACTTATCAAAGGGAGACCGAAGATGCGGGAAACACTAACAAGCAACAATTGAAATGAAAATGATGGTTTAAAATACGCGCGAAGCGGTAAATAAGTTTAAAAAGACAGATGAAGGAACAATGGTAAACTTGGAAGGATATAGGTGAAAATAGGTAGATATAAGTGTACAATTAGTAGCTCGTAAGTGTGATTAGATTAGCAGTGCACAATGTCATTATGTGAAACTCTGGTTATGAACTAAGGAACCCTGGAAGACATTGAACCCTTGTGTTTACATGGGCCAGGTAGACAAGGAGAACCTGTGTCAGTGACCTATATGTGTGATATTGTAAAGGAAGAAGGTGAAAGTCCAAGACAGGTAGATAATTGAAAGCAAAGGTATACTACGAGGAAGTGGACATTTTCATGTGTAGGTTAAGCTGAAGTCAGGACTTCGGAGGAAAATAGAATTTGGTAACCAAAAAAAAAGGAGAAATCTCTCAAAGATCTTCCTGTTTTTCTTGTTACAAAATCCGGCGCATTTGAGACGGGAACTTCTACGTATATATTTGTAATTTTAGATTAAGAATGTACATAAATATAAGATTTTAGATATAAGTATAACTTGGTATTGTGCAAAGAAATTGCCTTTTGAAAGTAGGTTGACCTGAACAAGTTTCTAAAGGCCTCTAGAACTAAAGAAATCAAATCTATGTCCTTAATTAGTCACATTAGAGTTCATTAAACAGTTAAATAATGTATCGAATGGACAGTATGGGAAATCGAGGTGCAAAGTGCAACGGTCTGACAGTTGGGTCTGGATGGCGATGTGCCCAGGAGTGTAAACCTCGTAGCGCTAAATAAGTATAGCTTCGCGCCAAAAAGGAACGTCGAGGTGGAAAGTGTAACGGTCTGACAGTTTGAGTCTGGGTGGCGATGTGACTAGAAGTGTGTAAACCTGGTATCGCTAAATGAGTATAGCTCTCGCGCCAAAAAGAAACGTCGAGGTGTGAAGTGCAACGGTGATTAGTGAACGTAAAGCAGTTAGCAATCTAAGAGAGAAGCACCAGAAACTTGCTCAGGTCGGAAATTCGAGGCAAATGAAGTGTTGAAGAATAAACTTAGTAAAAGCCTGTGTTGTGTTGTCATCTAACCTCGCGCCCGAGAAACATCCTCTCATGCCTACCTAAATCCGGCACCCAACATCCAGAAACCGCTACAAACGGCGCATCCAAGTCACGATCCCGTTACATATGATAAATTCTTCCCAAGTAAAATATCTTGCAGAAAAATGTAAACTTATTGGGGAACATGAAAGAATAGTAAGTGTATTGCTAGATGAAATTTACGTTATGCCCAAGTTGAGTTATAAGGGTGGGAAAATAGAAGGGATTGCCACAAATAAAGAGAAGGAAGCTGATACTGCCACTACAATCCAAGCATTCATGATTTCATCTCCTCTATCTGGAAATTTAGATGTCATTGCTCTCTTCCCAGTAAAAAATATAAATAGCACATCATTGCATCAAATGACCCTTGAAGTACTGAACACTTTGGAAATTTGTGGATACACTGCTCTTTGTCTTATATCTGACAACAACAGGGTGAATAAAGGGATGTTTCAGCACTTATGTAATGGGTCATTAAAAGTGAGTGTACAAAATCCCTCAAATAGTGACAAAAAACTCTTCTTACTTTTTGATTCAGTGCATTTGTTAAAGTGCATAAGAAACAATTGGCTCAATGTAGGAAACCAGATATTCAATATTCCGAACAAGAATGACATTCAGTCAGGCATTACTCAAGATTGGTTGCAAAGCAGCATAAATGATAGTGCCACATCATCTATCACTTTTACCTATTTTACAGAAGAAGCTAAGTTCAGTGACTTAATACATGTTTTCGAATCAGAGCAAAATAGCATAATTAAGGAGGCTCCTGCACTCACCAGAAAGGCACTTTTTCCCTCTTCTTTTGAGAGGCAGAATGTTTCTCTAGCAATAAAGATATTTGATGACAAAAACATAGTAGCCCAATTTTCTCCAGCTTATTACCAAATGGTGGAAGATTTCAAATGTCAAAAGTCCATGGAAAGGAAAACATAACAGAGATCTTGATTGCAACCCTATCGAGGGACCTGAAGATCCAAAACTTACATTTTTAGAAGAGTTTTCACTGTTTCTGAAAGTGTGGCATTCTTCAGCAGTCAATGGTAAACTGACAAATGAAACACATGTTGCTCTCACACACACTTTAGACACTTTTGTACATATGTGTAAATACATTTTTTATAACTTTAAATGGAAGTATATTTTGGCAGGAAAGTTCCAAACTGATAAGCTGGAGGGTAGATTTGGACAGTATAGACAAATGAGTGGTGGAAATTATCACATTTCAGTAGAACAGGTCCTAGAATCTGAAAGAAAACTGAAAATTTGTAGTGTCATTAAATTAAAATCTGCCTTGTTTGGGGAATGTTCTATTACATCCTTTGTTTCCTCTTGCTCCAGCAAAACTGTTTCCAATGATGAAAATGTACCAAGCACAGTTCTAGAAAAGTTTGAATCTGTAATTGAATGTGTCGATTCAGCTGAAATTGAAACTAATAAAGAAGTGATAATATGCATTGGTGGCTACGTGGCACACAGTGTTCTTAACACACTGAAATTAAACAAAGACAAATGTGCAACATGTACCTCTACATTATCCTCTGCTAGAAATTTAATAATTGAGTGTGATGCAAGATTGTCATACTTTGATGCTATCAATCGTGGAGGTCTCAAGTGTCCTTCAGATTTTGTGATACATTTGTGTGTACTGGTGTTTAAAATATTCACCATTTTAGTTGGTGAGAAATATGAAAAGGATTTCTTGCACCTAAATTGCCAAAGAAAGCTTGTGGTGCAATTGGCAATGCTTCATTATGAACAGCACTCTGTTGACTTTGAGGAAATCTGTCAATGTGGACTACCTCTACAAAAACTTGTAAAGAAGTGCTGTAAAGTCCTAAGCAATATATTTTTGAATAATTATTGTAAACTTAAAATGAGAAACTTTCACTAAACACAAAAGGTAAATTGCAACGCAAAGCTTGTAAATACAATATGTAATTAATATAAATTGCAGCGTTATGTGTGTTAGTTGCCGGTGTATATACATATAACATGGTGAATAGTGAAAGACAATAATTTCAAGTGAACTCAATTAGTGACAGCTGCATCACCAAAACTTTGTTTCATGTAAGCTACTTGTATTTATACATTATCTTTTGTCTTTGTAATTTAAATGTGTAGTTGTAGTAATGTGTCATGTTGCTGCATGTAAAACTGTAGACTATACCAAAGTTGCTTTACAATGCTGATTTAAGGTTAGGTATTTTATATGTTTCATTTACAGTGCTGCTTTACAGTTATTATTTTTAATATTTCATCTGCTTTTGTGGATTCCCCCTGTAAAATGAAGTGTCATGAAGTGCTGAGTAATATGTTGTGTAAACAAACAGTGTAAACAATGATTAATAATTCTGAGTCAACTCAATGTCAACACTTCTGTTTTATTTAAGTAACATGCTGCTTGCAGTTTTGTCTATCTTCTTTGTAATTTGAGTGTGTAATGCAGTTACATAATGGCATGTAAACCTGTAGATTGCATGAATGATATTTGAGGTTATATATTTCATTGCCCATGGTTTATCGTTTAATATTAAATGTCATTCTTTTTTGTTTACTTGAGGTTATGTTTAAGACAGTGTTTTTGTGTTTAACACAGCCCATATTCACAAAATAGGCGTGTTATTACACCACATTTTTATTTTACTGCGTTGAAATCGTAGCCTGTAGACGAGTTGTTTACAAGTAGTTCCCACCACTTTGGCCGCCATCTTGAATTACAGTGTCAGGTCCGGTATTTAGGAGGTCCTGTTTTCAGCGTTGTGTGTCAGCTGTTTTGCGAGGATGGCGCTTCTCCGTGAGTGATAACTGCGTTCTATAAATAGTACGGTTCTCGTTGCCGAGGTGGCGTTGCGGTAGTGTGCCGTAGGGCGCGCACCAGTCGAAACCTCAATGTCAGGCTCCTTGCGCGAACCTCGCGTCGAGATGAAGAACTACCTGTAGGGACCCGGCCTCGGTGGGTGTGTTGTTGACTCACTGGCCGCCCGTTAGGTACTATCATCTCATACTTCCGCCCTGGGTCTGACGTACAAAATCCGAATCAGTTTCTCACTTTTCCCACATTTAGGAAAATAAAAAAATTCGCAACGGGATTCCGGGTAAATAGGAATCTTTTTGAAGGTGTTCTTGTAACATATTTGTAAGGTAATGAACTTAAATAACTATGGTAGACGCAAAATGTAATGGCGGCTGATAGCTGACTATTTTCTTTGCTATTAAGCAAACAGATTTTGTGGGTCCAAATGACATTTACATCACCAGCTTGATATGTGATTTTATAGCATGTTTATACAACAACGCAAGGTGTGGCAAGCCTCTGATTGGATTTTGTGTTGAGCCAACCGCCATTAAATTTTGTGAGCTATAGTTTGGTCTTTATTCGACTTTTCGTTTTTGAGTTATGTTGTTCACACACACATAAACACAAACACTTTTTTCATTCAGGGGGCCTCAAGCATGTTCCATAAGCTTTCGATATCAAATTTTTGGTTTCTGGACCTACATACTATGTTCGTGGTAGACCAAATAAAAAAACTAACGACCTCCCACTTGAGATAAGTATAAGTATGTATAGTGCCAAACTAACAACATCGAATATCTCGGAAATGTTCAAATGAAATGAGCAGTTCAGATGCTACCTCCGTCCAAAATGAATTTATATATTTAATTTATCAACAAATATATCATAAACTTGTGGTATTTTGAACAAAATAATAGTCATTTTACTGTTTGGAACTAGTGAACACATTCGAAAAACACTATGCGCTGTAGCCAGTGTGCTTTGTGGTGTCACTGTACTCGCACAATGACGTCACACTCTGTCCCTGTGGCAGGTAACTTGTGATTAACTCCTTTCGCGAAAGCTGTATAAAGCTTGGAAGCCTAGTAATGATAGGGATTATAGAACTAATTAGACAAATACGCCCAAGAGGATAAGCTCATGAAAGAATGAACTAAAAAGAGAAATATACGATCAGAAGGAAAAGAAAGTCTGGATATGCAGGAATATATTTATAAGCTAGGCAGCAGACGTTATAAAAGCTGCATAGTTTCAAATGTTTGCTTCCCATACAGGGAGAGAGGGAGATTATAATGAACTAGAACTTGTAGTAAAGTTGAAACATCAATATTAGGATGAATTAATTTAGAACTGCTAAAGAGTTGAGAACCTAAAGCAATCAGTTAATTACTAAGTTAAACATGAGCTGAATTTTATTTCATCTGAAATTATTTGCCTCTGAAAAATTAACATTAGAAAGAAAAAGAAATAAAGCAGAAAGGAGAATTCAGAGAGGAATTTATAGCAAATTCTTCTTTAAAATATCTCTTGAAACAATTTAAAATCAATATGTGAGCCAGTATTTATTCATATTGGAAGAGGGAACACACTGCGGAAATAATTATGGAATACCTTGTAAACTGCACAAAAAACAGGTCCTGTACTAAATAAAGTTTCAGTTCTGATGGCGAAATCCTGTATTCTCAGCCGTGTGGTAAACCTATAACGGCAGACCAACGTTCACGAATAATATTTAACTGCTAACAAAATTAGAAATTCAATATCAATTCTTCGCGACAAAGTGGATCGTTTGGAATCGAACATTTAAGGAAACATATTCGTATATTGTAAATCAGTAGTTGGTGATCCTTTCCACGAATAATGTCCTGTAAATACCACGTACATTTGTATTGGCTCAAGCGTTAGCATCTTAAATAAATATTTTACTTGTTTTGGCACGTATGTTTGAATAAGAATATTTCCCAAGCTTTTAGCGGTAAAAATCCGAGCCCTAGTAATCACATTTTAGCGAGGGGCTACTGACCAATTTTAGTAGGAATTTTGTCTGTAATACAAAATATATAACTCATTGTAATAGGTATGTTATCTAAATAAAAGGCAGATAATGCCCGGCAACATACTGGGGCATAAGCTACTGGCGATGTTCATATTTTCGGAGCACGGAAATGCAACTTATTGACTTGCCCGGTAGAAGATAAAGGCAAGACAAACAGTTGGCCCGTAGCTACATAGCCAACTGCAAACTCCCCTTTTGTTACATAACTCGGGGGACCAATTAATGAGTTCGGTTGCCAGGCAATCGGCCACTAACGGCTTTAATCCTCGGAAGACCCGATGTACATACCAAAGTGCTGCTTAAGTGTACGGCAACAGCGCCTCCAAATCGTCCTTTAAGCAACTAAACTCTGTAAATGAATATGCCGCGGCAACAGGTTAGTAATCTCCTCTACTGGACCTGGGTTCGGGAGTCTGTTGAGGGAATTTGACCTACATTTGTCTTCATTAGCATCTCTTGTTATTGTCTGCTTCTTCTGGGCAGTTAAAAAAATCACCGTAATTAGATCCACCATCTTCATCACTAAAAAGAGTTAGGATTTACCTTTTGGAAGCACAAACACTGCTCCAGAATGACAGATGATGAATGACAAGTGAGTACCATAAGACAGGCTAATTTCGGCCACCTTGGGTAGCTTCGGCCATTACCTTGTTGAACTCTATATTATACGTGTGCTATCACAACTCACAACTTTTACTTCTCGTAACCTTGTTCAGTCATTTCAGTGTCTTTCTTCACTTTCTCTGTCTCTTATATACCATTCGACACTCGTTGAATCTTCTTCACGACGACCAACGTATCTATCACGACACACACGTACAGCTGTCTCAGTCGCTGACACACTAACCAACTCATTAACCGTAAAACTCACTCACTGCTTCTGGTCTCCTTATATAGTGGCGATGACGTCACACGGACCTTTCTCGACTTGTACACACACGCCGGCGATCACGTGACCAGATCTTTCTCGAAAGTTCTAGAGAAAGCCGGTCCGGCGTGTGGCGTGAAGCAGCACGGCCCCGACAGTTCTTTGTTTTGCGCCGCGCCCGGAGTCATAACATTAAGAACCTGTGATTACTAATTTCTACAAGTTTCAACACATTTTCCGAAATTGCATTACTGGTATGTTTAACATAATTTGAAATTTCATGGCATAACTTGCAGTAAAATAATTTTAAGAAATAAAACAGTCTCATGTTAAATGCTGCATATGATGAAAATGTGAATAATTTAAACTTTAAATACTGCATATAAATCTTTAAATACCTATATTTATTTTCAAATAATAATATAGGCTATATCCAGAAAATTAAAAATATACATTTGATTTGCCATAAAAACATCTTAAACATTCAGCATTTTAATGAAAATCGTTGCAGCCATTTTCAAGAAAATAACAATTTTTAATGTAAAGGTACTTTAGAATAGATTATTTTTATTGAAAAATGTTTGTGTCGCACCGTTGAAACATATTAAACATAAATACTAACTTTGCTTTTTAACCGACCTTTAGGTTAACAGACACACACACACGCACGCACGCACGCACACATACGAACCTTTTTCTAAACTTTTTTTTTTTTTTTTTTTTTTTTTTTTTTTTTTTTTTTTTGATACCAGTGGCCTCAAAACATATTTCCGATAAAATCTCGACATCAAAATTTTTGGTCGACCTAGTAAAATACGCCACAGTTTTAACTAAGACCGTGTGCTTATTAAATTAACTATGTTTCATACCAAGAAAATACTTTTTAGACCTCTGCATCCATTTTCAAAGAACCCATTGTAAAATCTGAACAAATATGGAGTGCCAGGAAGATAAGAACACGGGATTAAAATGTTTAATTTTTCCGTACAATTTGCATGGTCATTTCTATTTTAACATGAAAGCAAATGGGTATTCGTTATACGAAGTTTGAGGTTTTCTTCCTATACACAATTATGGAAAGCCTTCTTCGAAATTAGTATTGAATACTCTAAATCTAAATTTTCTCCTTTTAAACCCAAACTTAAAACCTAAAATGGTTTTATCACTTACCTAGATATTAAGTTAAAAATCACATAATTTTAAGCACTAAAAAGAAATGTGTTAGAAAAGGTAAATCCTGAAGTTAATTTTAAAACCAAAAGTATGTTACATTTAATTATTCTCTAAACTCAGTTTTACACCACACACACACACACGCACACACACACACGCACACACACACACACACACACACACACACACACACACACACACACACACACACACACACACACACACGCGCGCACACACACACAATTTTTCTAAAGTTGCTCTTTTGAAACAGCTGACACAGTTGGCACACCTGGGATGCGTGTTTGTTTTGTTCTATGGTACGGCTGTCTCTGGTTTCTTCTCAGAGTTCGCGCGCGGCATTAATCAGGGTCACTATGTCTATTTGTCTGTGCAAATATTTTTTTCGAGGTGTCATTTTTTTACAAAGGAAGAACGCTTTGGTAAGTTTAACATGCAATTCTACATTTTTTAATTTGTGTAAATGTATTGATTTGCTCGTTGTAAATATCTGACATTCTCTGTCCGTTTTACATGAGCAGCCTATTTAATACAAAGATTTGACGAGTTTCTTTGAGTGAGTAACATTATCCACCGTAATGGATGGTAAACCTTCCATTTTCTGTATACTTTGCATGGATATTCTATTATTTACCGTAATGTTAATTGTAGTTCTGTGTGAGAGTGATAGCTTTTGTTTATGAAAGAATTATTGCAGCTTTAAGGTTATGTTTACGAGCAGGCGTGAGTATTAGTGGCCCGTATAGTCACCTCTGAGGCATTTCACTGGTGTTCGGAGGTGCGTTTAAGTATCTGTTTACATTCTCGCACATGCAGTGGCGTATTTCACTGCATAGTTCTAGATTATTCACATACGAATATATACATAACCTCCAACAACGTCTTCAAATGGCAAATTGGTTAAACGATACTGGGTCTGACTTTTCCATTTTTTTTTTTTCAATTTTACCTACATTAGTTGCAAATATGAGTAAATAAATAACTGTACAAAACTCAATGTTCTAGTTAAACAGTTTCTCAAATAAGTTTTACTCAGCAAAAACACGTGTTCTTTAAAAATATCTTCACATTTTTCAAATAGGTATACTAGCGAAATTTGCTGATACATAAGCAAACTGAAAATAAATTAAAGTATTTTATTGATGTTATTACCTGCAGAGAAATACATTTTTATGCGGTTGTTGGTCTTAAAATTGCGTTTCATTTCAGCATAAATTATTCTTTTGTGTGCCAGTGGATAAAGTAGTCATCAAATGAATATTTTAATCTTTAAATAACACTTTTGAAATTATATATGCACTTTCATATGTTACCGGTCCGTTTGAGTGAAATACGCTGTAAATTGTTCAGAATGCAATTGACATGGAGAAGTTAGAAGCTTAGTAGATGAGGTAATGGTTCCATACCCACGTCCACTTTAAAAACGGAAGAAATATGACTTGTAATATACTCTGGACACTTTCTTGTATACGAAATAAGACACTAAACGTAGCCCTTTTGTTACAACTGCGATGTGCGGCGGAAAGTGCCAACCCATGAAGTTTAGCTTCCCATATCCCATGGCTACGTCCCAGTTCACTCTTGTTATAAAAAACACTTTGCGGCTTAGAGCCCTTAATGCCTCTTCTACGCGTTTATTTTTCGTTCAGATTTTGGCGACTCGCCCTTATAAACAGCACAGGTAGACCGCTACCAGACAAAGCGTTTTGGGGCTCTTTTGAAACAATGTCGGAAGATGTGAACCCTAGTTTAGTTTCACAGATCCTACTGGCACATCCCCTGGTCATTTCACGCTTGCGGCTGTCGTTTAATTCTTGCAGATTTAAATTCCTGCGTTGAAATTGGCAATTGGCTACGTACATGAGCTTGACAGGAAAATGTCATGCTTTGTTGACATTGCAACAAGATTTTCATATAAAAAGGATGGTTAAAAATCTGATATATTGACAAGATACTTATGAAGGACCAGTTTGGATTCAGAAAAAGGAATTTCAACGAATAATGCAATTTTCAAACTTACACATCAAGTGTTAACTGCCCTAAACAATAAAATGCATGTAGTTGGTATTTTCTGTGACCTGGCAAAGGCATTTGATTGTATAAATAGTGACATTGTTATAGTTAAACTGGAATTCTATGGACTTAGAAACGAATATTTAAGTTGGTTCAAACCATACCTAAATGCAAGAAAACAAAGCGTTGAAGTAAACAGTGACATTGATTATGGGAAACAAACATCAAATTGGAAAACAGTAACACATGGAATACCCCAAGGTTCAGCACTAGGACCTCTATTATATGTTTTCAGGGTGGTTAGTACCTCCAAGTAGGCGTGCTACAGAAAACTTGACGAAGAGTGGTGAGGAAGAATCTGTAATGCAGTAAGGAATGCTGTATGGGAACTACAAGGCCAATGAACTCACATTATTAGGCCAGTGGGTCACGCATTGAGGTGTGAACATATCGGATAGTGTATCTCACAGGATTGCTGAGGGAAAACTGTTGATGGGAAAACTAACACGCCGAAGCGGATACGTATTAAAGTAGCATTTATCAAAATATCTGCGCTTATACCCTTACACCTGTATTTCATTATTTGATGAGTATTACAAAATCGCTGCCTTTTGTGCATGACTATTGTGACGCATTAGAACTAATCCCCTGATTTTAGTCATTATAGTGTCAATTTATATTGTCAAAGCAAACTATCCATCACTCAGTTGTCATTTATATAAGCTACATTATTACTAATGTTAAAACTTACAATAATGCAACAAAAATGTATCTATAAAATGCGCTTAGTGTCCTCTTCTCTCTCTGTCTCTGTCTCAGTTCCGCAGAAGTGGCTCCCGAATCTTTGCCTGTAATATATCTTTACGTAAATCAACTGACTTCATCGTATACTTAGCACGTGGGTTAGTCGATTAAAAGAAAAAAGCGAAGGTGGAAAAGCGCTACTGCTGTACTAAAGTGGTGAAGCCATTGCTCCTTAGTTGCGGACGATTAAAAGCTACTTTTAACGGGGAAAGTGAGTGAGGTTGCAGTGATTTCGGCTTAGCTCCCTTAAACATACCAGCTCTAAAAGCCATAATCGTGACTGCAACGGAGCATGCTAAAGCAGTTTGAAGCAGTTACAAACAGTTGACAAATGCCCAGCGACGTCATGCTGGGATGAGGGAATGGACGCGAGCTCTTCAAAAACAGTCGAAAGTCACACAAAGTTCCGCCATTTCCTCTGCTGCTCGCTGCTTGGTTCATTTAATGGCCATTGAAAGAGAAGATGCGCAGCTCGAATGAAAGACCTGAGTGATGAAGTCAGGAGAGGACGAAGAGCAAAATACGACCAGAGAGGAAAGATTTACTGCATTGGCCGATGGAAGACAAGGACGGCAAGTGACAAACTCTGTTCGACCGTCATTTTTTTCGCCACTCGGTTGTTTTTCTATAATTGACGATCGCCATCATTTTCGCTCCTACCAGGAGGCCGTGGATCGCGAATAAATCGCTCTTTTACCACATACGACGAACGAAAAACTGAAGCAGGATTATGACTGAGAGAAAAAGAAGTTAAAATATTCACTTGCTCCCTTGTAATTTTTTATCCTCACGCCCATTTTTAGTGCTTTTCAGTTTTGGATTTCTTGTGTCATTACGTGTTGTGCGAATGAAAGGGAAAGTTGTCCTTTTACTTTTTGCTTCATTATCTGGATTTCAAATTAAAAAATCATTATCGTAACTTTGCTATCCCGCTAGTAATTGCAGTTCCATTTTTTTTTAACTTTTCTTCGGCTCGTAGTAGCTATACAGCACTTGTCCGCGCTCTCTGAACCTCGAAGTAGACAAAATACCACTTCATCTCTACAGGAACCCAACAGCTAACCCAGCGATGTCCAACCTTATCTCTGTGGGACGCTTACGTAGTTAGCAGCTATTCATTACTCTACTTTTTCAGTCGGAGAGTGAATCAGCTATTGCTTGTGATGTGTACATACACAACCACAATCAGTATCCAGTGACGCACACAGACAGGGGATTCCATGATAGGTGACCTCTTTATTTTGTATAAATGGTAAACAGTAAGAGAGACAGACAGAGAAAGTCTTGCTAAATACAAAGCAATATGGATCTGGTTGAAACAAAGTTTATATGAAATAGAATTTCTAATGTTATCCAGTTTTTTATCCGTTACCCAGCAAAGAGAATGGAATTTCAAAGACATCGCATAACAACCAGTTCTTAAAATATTTCACTTAGGCTTAAATATTACTGTATTCTCATATTCCCCATGCATCTACAAGAAAATTAGCAATAAGTTACTTTCTGAAAATGCTTATGTCGATTAAAATCTAGTAGATAGAGAAATAAGCAAATGCAAGAATTGTGTGTATAAGACTGAGTATAGCTCTACATATACCGGGTGGAAGGGAAGTCATTACATTAATTTAAACCAATTAGATGTCGGTATTTGGAACACATTTTGTATCTGACAATTTTGTCTCTGGCCGGAGATATTTTTGTTTTGTCGAAAACAACCTGGCAACACTACAGATTGTGTGGGTGTCACTTTCACTAGATCAGTATATAAATGACTTACAAATCATCCTAGTTGAAACAAAGGAAATGCTTCATCATACACGCCGCCATTGATTGAAATAAATATTTAATAAATATGCAATTTTCACATATTTAATTACAACATCCTGTACTCCTAAGTTTGTGTTTTGAAAATGTAGCATGTATTTCATACGTGTTAAATATTGATAATTACAAGAATAAGCATGCTTACAAACAATAAATAAAATGTTTTTGATGGCTTTCTTTGGTAGCGATTTTTATGCCAGGAAAGATAATTAATGAGATAAAACATCAAGCTGAGACAGCAGTTACTTTTACTGGATGCGCGGACATTTAAATTAATCATACCCAACAACTGTTTCAAAACATGTTGAACATAGAAATCGGGACGGAACAGAAGGGAAAAAAGCAGTAAACCGGAAGAGTTCCCCATCTCCGTTCTCGGTTAAAGGTGTGGGTATATCAGCGAGTCAAACGTTTGTGAAAGATGACAGTCTGGGTTTACCTCGCGGACTCTTCTTCTCTTTAACCCCCAGCCGTACATTGTCTTGCAGTGGCGGGTGCACGCTGTGTTTGATTCACGAAAGCACTTTCAAATCTTACGCGATAAACATCTGTTTATTAACAACTTCTTTGGTACTGCTTACTTTTAGGAAATCTGTCAATATTTTGCGTAAAGTTCTCCAAAGAGAAGTTGGGCATCCCTGGGTTGTATCATTCATGTCCAAAGCTGTCTTTGTAAGGCTAAAATATAAAAAAGTGAAAAACTACCTTCCATTTGAGAAAAGAATAAGTATTGCAAAACTCACACAGATAACAAGAAATATGTCAGAAATATTTAACTCTAAAACAAATTCATTTCGACATAAATTGTGTGTTTTTACGAGACCTACAGTTTTTTATAGTAAGATTAGGTTTATCTCTTACGATTTATGAGTCAGAAGTCATGCAAAAGTCATCGAGAGTGAACGGGGCTAGATAGGGTATAGCCGGAAAATTCAAAATATACATTTAATTTGTCATACAAATATCTTAAATATATGGCATTTTAATTAAAATCGTTAGTCATTTTTGGAAAAATTAGAATTTTTGTGTCGCAATCCCTGATAGATATTAAATTTAAATACGAACTTCAGTTTTTAAACGATTATTTATTTTCCAGTAATGCTGTTCACACACACACACACACACACACACACACACACACACACACACACACACACACACAGACACAGACACACTCACACACACGCGTATACACACACACACACACACACACACACCGACACACACACACACCAACACACACACACCGACACACCCACACACACACACACCGACACACAGACACACTCACACACACGCGTATACACACACACACACACACACACCGACACACACACACACCAACACACACACACCGACACACCCACACACACACACACCGACACACAGACACACTCACACACACGCGTATACACACCGACACACACACACACACACCGACACACACACACACACCAACACACACACACACACCGACACACCCACACACACACACACCAACACACAGACACACTCACACACACGCGTATACACACACACACACCGACACACACACACCAACACACACACACCGACACACCCACACACACACCGACACACAGACACACTCACACACACACGCGTATACACACACACGCGTATACACACACACACCGACACACACACAACACACACGCGCACACACACACACCAACTAACACACACACACTTACAACACACACAGACACACACACAGACACACACACACACCGACACACAGACACACTCACACACACACACACTTACAACACACACAGACACACACACACACCGACACACAGACACACTCACACACACACTTACAACACACACACAGACACACACACACAGACACACACACCGACACACACACACCAACACACACACACCGACACACACACACTTACAACACACACACAGACACACACACACAGACACACACAGACAGACACACACACACACAACACACACGCGCACACACACACACCGACACACACACCGACACACACACTTACAACACACACACACAGACACACACACAGACACACACACACTTACAACACACACACAGACACACACAGACACACACACACACCGACACACAGACACACTCACACACACACACTTACAACACACACACAGACACACACACAGACACACACACACTTACAACACACACACAGACACACACACACCGACACACAGACACACTCACACACACACACACTTACAACACACACACAGACACACACACAGACACACACACCGACACACACACACTTACAACACACACACACAGACACACACACACAGACACACACACAACACACACGCGCACACACACACCGCCACACACACACACCAACACACACACACTTACAACACACACACAGACACACACACCAACACACACACACCGACACACACACACTTACAACACACACACACAGACACACATACACACCGACACACAGACACACTCACACACACACGCGTATACACACACCGACACACACACACAACACACACGCGCACACACACACCAACACACACACACCGACACACACACTTACAACACACACGCGCACACACACACCAACACACACACAGACACACACACAACACACACGCGCACCAACACACACACCGACACACACACATAACACACACGCGCACACACACACCGACACACACACACCAACACACACACACACCGACACACACACACACACACAGACACACACACACACACACGCACGCGCACCAACACACACACCGACACACACACATAACACACACGCGCACACACACCGACACACACACACCAACACACACACACACCGACACACACACACAGACACACACACACACGCACACACACGCGTATACACACACACACCGACACACACACAACACACACGCGCATACACACACACACCAACTAACACACACACACTTACAACACACACACAGACACACACACAGACACACACACACACCGACACACAGACACACTCACACACACACACACACTTACAACACACACACACACACAGACACACACACACCGACACACAGACACACTCACACACACACTTACAACACACACACAGACACACACACACACAGACACACACACACCGACACACACACACCAACACACACACACACCGACACACATACACACCGACACACAGACACACTCACACACACACGCGTATACACACACACACAACACACACGCGCACACACACACCGACACACACACCAACACACACACACCGACACACACACTTACAACACACACGCGCACACACACACCAACACACACACACAGACACACACACAACACACACGCGCACACACACACACCAACACACACACCGACACACACACATAACACACACGCGCACACACACACCGACACACACACACCAACACACACACACCGACACACACACACAGACACACACACACACACACGCACACACACACACACACACACAGGTCGAGCTTTTGTTCAAACACGTAAGAGGAAGCCAGATATACCCACGAACACCTACATTATGCAAGATTTTCACGCAATGCGCAATTTGATTTTTCACTTTTTCCCCATTTGATTGCTCAGTAATATCATCTTGCGGATTAGCCAAGTAAGGCTTATGATTTGTTTGGGTGTAGGGGTTTATCCTGAACCAACACAGTCTCTCTCCCTCTCTCTGTCCCTCTTTCTCGCTCGCTCTCTATCGTTTCATTTTCAATGCAGAGAACAGAGGCAATCCAAACTGTGTATTCTCTGCAGCGAGCGGGATTTAATAATTGTGGAGGTGCTGCAGCGGTATCTGTCAACAAATGAGAGGCGAGCTCATTGACTCGCTCGGTCCCGTGCAAAATTTACGGCATCATGAAGTGGGGGGCGATGCTCTGCAGCGGCATTTTATCTGCGGGCCTCTGATCTCATTGCCACTAAAATTAACCGCCATTGTGAAACAAATAATATATTCCACGTGACAGTGGATACTCTGTATTTGTTTATTTGTTTAATAGAGTCAAACGTAGCAGAAACAACTCCAGTATCATGAGTGGTGTGAAAGAATTAAAATCTGTCCTGTTTAAAACGTAATGAATATGTGATTACAGACTACAAATGCTAAAATGTATACCGTGTCGGGGTTTAAGAATATCTTTTTTATGGACTATAAAGCTTAGCCTTCGTGCAAATTGTTGGTTGAAAATGAAAGAACAGTAAAATGGCATTTCTATAACTGGGCGATAGCTGCATTGGCTTTGTGAATCACATACTGAATCGGTTTACGAATGAAACAATGCACGGACCGCTGAATTATGGAAAAATGTTTGGTGACGCTTACGTAATTAGCTGCTATTCCCTACTCCACTCCTTCAGTTGGAGGGAGAGTCAATCAGAATCAAGTGACGGTTACAAACAGGCAATACCACGGCAGTTTCTAAGTCATACCTTGGATTTTCTGCAAATATCCTCAAAAGAACTCTTGCGGGACAAAATTCCGGCACACAGGCGACGTTCATCTGATCCTGGAAATTGACAGCGTCGGTAAATAACAAAATTGTTTTTATTGTGCATAAAAAAACCGCCATTGCAACACAATACACGGCAGTTATTCACTCGATCATTTGTTTATTTTTTATTGCTTTTCTTATTTTGTTTTCCTGTTTTTCCACACATATGTACTCGTAGACACGCACACACACGCGCACGCGCATCTCAATGTAAACAAGCTAAATGGTTCAACAATGCAACTAACGCCATTTGTCATACACTTATTGGAATGAATCAACGACCTAAAATAACCATCAGTATGTAATAGAAACGTTAAAAAGAAGTAAATACAAACTCTATCAAAATTGGCAACCAGAAGTGACAAAATAGTTCGAGTAGAAATCCTTTTCTTCTGCCCTTTTTTTACTTACATATAATGGCCCTAACGATTTTTATTAAAATGCCATATGTACAACATATTTTGATGACATTAAATATATGTCTTGAATTTTCTGTATGTAGCCTCTAAAGTAGTCCATCTGAATTACTTCTGCATAATTGGTAAACCATAAGAGATAGACATAATCTTACTACACAAAATATTCAATCTTGTTAAAACAATTTGTCAACTTTTTTTTGGTGGAAATAGTCATTTCCGAGATATTTCTTGTTTGTTTGACTTTTCGGATACTTTTCTCAAATGGGAAGCCGTTATTTGTTTGTTAGGGGCTTGCTCACCTAGCGACTAGTTCTTAAAAGATTTGAACACCGTTTTAGCCTAATTTATTCCCCTACTTTCATTGCACCTACAAGAAACTATGTAATTAAATAATTTGTTTAAAAGTGTATCTTGATTAACCTAACGTAGATACATTTTCTCTCAAAAATATGTGAAATATCAGTATGAGGTTTAAAACACACATAACTGAAGTGACAAATGTTTGAAAACATTTAGATAAAACTGAAAGACGTACCTAGACACTTCATCTCACCGGCAATAGCTGTATAAAGGGACTAGAAGCTCTGAGAGTTGAATATTCCTCACGCCCCGTATAGGTGAGCTATGTTGACCAAACAGCCACATTTCCGCAGCGTATGACGATGACTTTTCTCGTCTTTGAAACCATGAACTACGCACTGTTTAATTGAAATATGCGGCAGTAAATCAGTTTGGAAAGGCGGTATGTTGTCGCGGATCTTGCTCCGCCAGGCCAATCATCCCCCTCCCTCCTTCCCCTCCCCTCCCTTTCCCCTGTTGCGCCCTTATAAAGGGAACACAGCAAGGCAAGTCTGAGAACTTTCAATTTACAAAATAAGGGAAACTTACTACAACTTCTAAGTGACGGCTCCTTCGTTGTAAGATGCCGCCGCCGCCGTGTTGAATGTAACAAGAACTGCATCAGTGGCGGCTGGTGTCTTTACAGACGTCCACAGTGAAATAACTTCTGAAAGAGAAACCTTGGTCTGGAAAAAAAGAAGATACAAAAATGAGACACAATATTTATATTCCAAGTAATATCTTTGTAGTTTCAAAGACTTTGCAAAAATTAATATACCCAAATCAATACATATGTATCATGCGGTTGCCTCTGGCGCGGAAAACTTGGGTTCGATCCCCGGTACAAGCATGGGGATTTTCCCCCTCTGGGAGGTGTTTTTAATTTAATAATTGTTTCCTTTTTTAACTTTCCTATTTCAAAGTTTTAACTGTTTTACCTGTGAAACTTATAGGCTTTGTTCGTTTTAAAGTAATTACCATTTGATTTTAGCCCAAATGACCTAGCTGTCGACGGGCCATTAACCTTTCACTCAGTCTCACTCTCACTCGCTGTAAGTCACTCACACTTATTAGACGGTATTTCAAAATTCATAACAGGGTCCTTATTTATCAAAAATAAATGTCTTACTGCAAACCATTACACTTTGGGGTCTATTTAATTGTTTTAATTATTTATTTTGTGATTCAATGAGCTAAAGTGACTACCATAGATCATTTGTCAATCTGTTTATACTAAATATTTATTAAGTCATATTTCTTTACTGTTTATTTTTTCATTGGATACACCCAAATGTTTACTGTTCACTGAAATGAGGTTTACTTATTCAAATTTATTTTCTTGGCGGAGGTTAGATTCCTCCTCCAACAAAATGAAGGAGATAAGGGCTATTGTTCTGACACTAAAGTATTTATCTTAAATTTTCAACAATCCTAATAAAGTATTGTTCCTGAAATTTTCACCCATCTAATTGGGGCACTCAAATGTTCACTCACTCACTTGTATTCTAAGCTACACTTGGCAGCCAAGCCTCCAGTACTGACATGTTGTACCTTTTATAAAGAAAATTATGTTATACATGGCTAAAAAAAAAGAAACTAGAAACCTTCAAATAACATACTTGCTAACTTTTACGTTTTGCCCATAAAATACACAAGGGCCCAGTCCTCTTTATGACTTTACGGCAAAGGATCTGCTTTTACGACTTTGTGGGTAGATTCCAAAGTGTTAGATTTTCGTCACACACGTGATAAAGCATTATATTATATTGTAACTACACGGTGGTACGCAGTGGTATGATAGGCCACAGCTTATCTGTGCATCATCACGATCATTGTCCCCCTTTACTGGGATGCAACAAAATCCAAAGGGTACGGCTTCAATTTTGATTTTACCGCTAGTGACGTCGAATAATTGAATGAGAGACAAAGAAAGTGAAGGAAGACATCGAAAGGACTGAGTCAAGACTATCAGAAGAAAACAGTTGAGAGTTGTAATATCACGAAATAATTTACACTGTATTAACATCAGTGAAATAGAACTGTGTTTTTGTGCAAAAGTTTAGAATAAAAATAAGGCGATAAGGCGCTTCTCGAATGATCTAGAAAACGTCTTTTGGTTCTGCTGCTCTGATTGTCAAGCGCTCACAATAGTCGCGCGAAACAGCCTGACCTAGACCATCTTTAATACACGCAGCGTCAGTGGGGTGTGACAGCCCGACCCCGACAGTGCTTTTGCTGTGCGCCGCGGCCAACGTCACAATATGCAATGTAAGCATGTACCCGTAGCTTGTATAGTTTTTGGTTTTGTGATAAGCGAGCTATTATATTCTCGCTTTCCTGTCATTTATTTCGTTTGTTACTAGTTTAGTTGAAAATTGAACTGCTAAGAAATTAGTTGCACACTCATCTTTCTGTACCACAATTGCACTATATTGTGGTAGTGTTACCATACGTTCTGCAGACTGAGAAAATGATATAAACATTTTCCTCTGGATAGGATTTGAACCTGTGATCTCACAAATGATAGCGTGCTATCTTGTCCATTTGTTATATTTGTTTCAGAATAAAACTATTATTTGAAGCTGTTATTTTTAACCGTAGGAATTTTGCTATTTTCGAGAATTTACGAACGAATAGAGACAATGAAGGTTAAAAACTAATTTTCTAAAGAATAGTCCGAAGCAGAAGTGTTGTAGGAGAGTCAGGGGGTTTTTATGGGAGCGGCAGGAGGTGTTATTTTACTTTACTAAAAATATATTTTTTGAGTTTTGCTGGTAAAAGAGGCACCATACTTCGAACTATATATCTTTGAAGTTTTAATTCCCCAGTGGGTGTGTAACATTGTGGGACGCCGTTTAAATTATTCTCTGTTCCTCTAAATTATATCGTATTTTCTCAAGTTCAGTTATTTTGTTCTCTTTCGTTTTTTCGTTTTTATCCCATAAAAGTTGTGATGTGCAAATTTAGCATAATGTACTTCAAAATGTGAGTAATAAAATTTCTAATTGGATTTTTCATATCAGTGATAGTTATATTAAAAAACTACCAGAATCATATGCTGATTTTAGCATCTCAGGTATACCCTTAAGTGCTATGCAAATGTTATATTTGTTTCTTATAGCGCTTCCTCTTCAGCGCACTCTGAAGTTTGTTTCTCAGTCCTAAATGTTATATTTTGGTTCGTTATTTTTAAATATTACTTCTTTACGTGACGGTGAACCATTTACAATTATCCAAATATACTTTTTGAGTACTATTTGTAAGATACAAGAAAAAACACAATGCTGCAAATCGTATACGATATTTTTGAAGTGAACAGAAAGGACAGATAGATTTGTATCGAGCGGGATGGTTCAAGGAGTAACGTCCGAGACCCTCGGGCGCAGAACCGAAGCCTCCCGCGATCATAAGAATAGCCCGAAAACCTCCCGGACCCTTAAAGGTCCAATATTTCATATACTGAAGCCTCCCCGTCAAAGCAGGTCCAGTTTGGTGTTTATAATACAGAGACCCAAAAACATCAGAACCGTTGCGCGGCGTTTTTCCACTGTGCAAACGGAAACACGATAACAGCAGCTGATGTACACAAGATCACGCAAATGACTTCCTTTTTTCTGCTCTGAAAGTACAGTATCATGCTGTATTCAGCTGACGTTGATATCAAGTGGCTGTATTACTATAAGATAATTGGGCAATAAAATAATTTGTACAAATGTTTATCTCAACCAACACGTAGAAGCTAGAGAAGTAAGAGATTCTAAGAATGGTTGGTACAAGAGTAGAGAAACTCATGTGAGTGCAACACATCAGATTTTTATGTATAATATTTTATCACAGTTGATAATTTCATACAACTCTGCCTTGATTCAAAGCACCGAAAGCTGTTTGGCTTGCTGCACTCCCCGCATTGCCGGGATGGATGCTGCGCCCGTGGACCAATTTAAACTGTTAATTATTTACATTCTGGACTTCCTGCATTGTTTCACAAGGTGCTTAATTTAATCTATCTCGCCCATATCGTACATGTATAAACCAAACTTTGAACAAAATATTTGTTTTGTTTCATATTTGTGGCTACAGAGTTATTTCTGAATTACACAAAGGTTCAAACTTTCATACTGTCAGCCATTTTATACTCTAGGCTTAAAAATAAATTGACATTTTTGTCTTTAAATACTGCTGTATAACAATAGTAGGCACGATTAATATATTGCTATCATTGCAGAATAGCTAACACGTAATATAAATTTAATGACGTAATGGGAACTTAAGTTATGGTACACTTCAAGCCGACAAGAATAACCGCATTACGTCTGCGTTATGTGTGTTGCATAGCTCTCGGGCGTTACCATTGTTTACGTTCTTTGATCATGCTTTACGAGATTCCTCCGTAAACAAAACTGTAATTTTCATAGAGCGCAGGTCTAGATTTGCCTTTCACCTGCTATGAGATCAGGTGTGACTGGTGGTCTAGCGTGCAGGGGTAATTTATTGTAAATGTGTTGCAAAAGAGATAACTTACCATATTTTACTTATCTCTTAAAGAATTCATACATGAATAAACCTAAGCAACAGTTTAATTGTAAATTAATATGGGTGATACCGCCTGTTGGTTCAGCAGATCAGTAACACTGAAAGTTTCAGCAGTTCATCGTAGTAACCGAAAAATTACTAGTTTCTGCTTTGATGGAGATGTTCACACACTCGTATTATAGAGAACAAATATAGAATAGAAAATAGAACCATGCTAAACTAGTCTAAATTTCATCCATTTTTCTATAATAGTTTAAAAATGTGTAAAAAAAGTTATGTTTTAACTCTAAGTTTAAAATATATCTACTTTTTAAACTTTTTCCTAGGTCTCCTCAGTTTAGACTCGAAAAACATTTAAACTCACAAATATGTAAGTTGTAACTTTGCAGTTTGAAAATTAAAAGTACATATATCGGACAATAAAATCTAGTGCAATTTGAAAATATTTGAATGTACAGTTCACATTAAAATTCACGCGATATTTAAACATGCAGTACGGTATTTAAAAATGGCAACCTGAAGAAAATTATGCATTTTACCCATTCACGTATGTCTCAATTATTTTATAGATTAAAAATAAAGAACTTTGTCTTTTTTCCCTCGATTTTCATTAAATTTGTCACAGATATCCTTAACTATGTAGTCATATCTTGACAGGTCTGTTACGAGATACTCGTAGACCGGTGTATAGTGGGAAATCAGCTTTCAAGATCGCACACGAGTTCACAAAGCGAACCCTTCAGGGCAACTATATCTCCGCCTCTGACGGGCAGATGGCATTAGTGTGCCATCCAGTCTTTCTGCTTGCATTACCCATGGATAGATGGCACAGCATTCACAATTGCCATATATTTTTCATTTTTACTATATTTTTATACTTAAGGGGGAACTTTGGGTTGCAGTATTAAATATCTAACCCGGTATTACCTTTGCCGACTTCACGAAATCCAAAAAATAACCTGTCAGATTGGTCGACTCTCGGGATTTGAACCCATGACTTCCGGAATGCGGGCCTCAGACTTAACACATGAGCTATTGCACTCAGTACAGTTTTTTTTTTTGTGCAGCCATGATCAAAATGAAATTGAATTAGAACGTATAGTGGAGTACGTTTTTAAACTTTTTATTCCAGCGTAATTAATCAACATCATATTCTCAGTTCAGGCACATAACATGCGTGTACCATATTTGGCAGCTCTGGCAGGAAGATGATAATTCGAGGAGTCAAAATTCCTTTTAGCTTTTTCATCCACTGTAATACAGTGTTATAGGCAATTCGAGAGAGATATAAAATGGCGGTGTGAAAACGACGAGGAAACTGAGTGGCCGCGTAGTCGAAGATGTTAGTGCAAATTACTCAAATAACAAAGGGGTAATGTGTTAAAATTGGAAAATGCTGCCCCACACCGTGTGTCAAGGAAGAACAAGTGATTATGTTTAACCGTGTTCTGGATTGGTCTGGGGGATGGAAATAAAAGTTAGGGATAAAGTCCAGTAGGTATTATAAAAAAGCGAAAGTTATGGGAGGAAAGCAAGTGAAAGTAATAAAGAGATGAGGTGTGGGAAATCATTAGCAAATAATCACGAATTATAATAATAATGAGGTGGGAAATAAATTTTAGAATGTAATGGTTAATTTAAAATAATAATGAACTAGAGAAATGTAAAGAACAAGAGAATTAGGTGAATCAAAATACGAAAGTAAAAAGAAAAGACAAATTTGAATAAGGTTAAGTAGTTAAAGAATAAACAGCACAGTCAAAAAATGACATTTGCAGAATTTTAGAGGGCTTTGCAATAACAGAGGGGTTAGAGCCCACATTCATGAAGTTTCTACTCTGCTTTTGACATGCTGTATCTTTAAGTAGCTTTGTGAGGAAAGCGCAAAGCCGAAGGCAAGGACTCCATTTCTAAATTCAAATGCGTGATAACTAGTTTTCGTGTGACGTATTGTGTTAGGTTTCTTAATGTGCAGCATTAAAATGTATGGTATAAATCAATCGTGCCTTGATTGTTGGCCGCAGTCCTTGAGAGACGAAAAAGGCACAAAGGAAGATGTGGAACGGTGCATTGCAAATTACATGTATCATTAATACTGGTTGGAAGAGCTTCGGTACGTTCATTTCAAATGCTAACACTTCTCTCATAAAACAAACCAAAGATCATGCCAGTTTATCGTATAAAGCAAAATGTAACCATAAAGAAAAATATAATAAATCATATAAGGGTTACAGACGAAGAACTTTAATATATCCCATAACCCAAACTACACCTAAGATTCAACATTTTTATTTCCTCAGAAACACCTCTAAGGATTGTTATTTACATGTGATATATATGAGGTATAACAAATGAAATTAACTTGAATTCTCTGTTTACTCCCGTCATTCCCATTTAGTGCTGTGTGTATGTGTGTGTGTGTGTGTGTGTGTGTGTGTGTGTGTGTGTGTGTGTGTGTGTGTCTGTCTGTGTCTGTGAACAGCACAACTCAAAAACCAAAAGTCGGTTAAAAACCAAAGTTGATATTTAAGTTTAATGTCTTTCGAGGATGCGACACGAAGATTTCGAAGAAAATAGCTTCACCCTAAACTAACGTTTACATGGAAACTTTTTCGAAAATTTTGATTTTCTTGAAAATGGCTCTATTTTGATTAAAATTTCATATGTTTAAGATATTTGTATGAAGAATGAAATGTATATTTTGATTTTTCTGGCTATAGTCTATGTAGTTCTGATTAGTCTGGATGACTTTTGAATAACTCGTAAACCGTAAGAGAAAGAGAAAATCTGACTGTACAAAAAACGCAGGTGTCACTAAAACACACAATTTATGCACGGATAAACTTGTTTGTTGTGTGAACCATTTCGAAGATATTCCTTCTTATTTGTGTCTGCGCTCAGCTTTTTCTAAAAGTGCTTTTTCGGATTCAGGGGGTCTCAAAACATATTCCTGGTGAAATTTCGACATCGAATTTTTGGGTGGAATACAATACTTCCTTCTACCCACCAGTAGAGAAAGTAAAAATTGAATAAAGAACTCCCATCTGAGAACAGCCTATAACTATTGAAACTTTTTACAAATAACAAGAAATATCTCCGAAATGGTTCATTTCACACAAAAAAAAAAAAAAAAAAAAAAAAAAAAAAACATTTGAGATAAATTGTGTTTTAACCAGAACTACTTTTTTTTTATTTGTATTGGAGGCATTGCTACGGTTTGCTACTTCTGCAAAGATCAAGAAGAAACAGAACTACATAGGCTATAGCTAGAAAATTCGAGGTATAGATTTAGTTCCCCATAAAAATGTCTTAAACATATGGCATTTTAATCAAAATCGTTGGAGGTATTTTTGAAAAAATCAATTTTCAAAAAAACTTTTCTGTATATAGGATAGTGGAGGGATTTTGTTTAAAATCTTTGTGTTGCATCCTTCCAAGATATTAAGCAACTTTGGTTTTTAGCCGACTTTTCGTTTTTGCGTTACACTGTTCACAGGCAGATGCACATGCCTTTTTGTAAAACTACTTTTTTGATTCAAGGAGCCTCAAAACACGTGTTTCCGGTGAAATCGAAATGTTTGGTCATATACAATACTTCCGCTTCTTACTCTACGTAGCAGAGAAAGTTAAAACATCATTTGACATAAATTGTTACGGTTTATCAGTTATGTAAAAGTCATCAAGAGTGAACAGGACTACATGGGCTAGAGCTAAAAAATTCAGAACATAAAAATATAAGAAACGCATGACATTTTCATCAAAATCTTTAGAATAAATTTTGAGAAAATAAAAATTTTGCAAACATTTGTTATGTAAAGGCTAGTTTAGTGTAGAGGAATTTTTCAAAAAATGTTCGTGTCACATTCTTCAAAGATATTAAAGTTAAACACAAACTTGATTCTTTCCGACACACACGCGTTCGCAAACTTTTTCTAAAAATTATTTTTTCTACTCGGGGCCTCAAAACACATTTCCAGAGAAATCTTGATATCGAATTTTTGGTTCGACTACAATACTTGTACTTACTACACCTAGTAGAGAAAGTAAAAAGCTAAATGCATTTTATTGTGCCCAGCAAAAGATGCCATTAACATAGATCGTGAAATAGTTCTTTTTAACTTTGTTAGCAGATACACAATTCTTGTTAATATTTTACTAATAACTTCCATGATTATCCCAAATGAAGCTGTTACCCACAAAGCCCGCCTCTTTAGCGTGGTGGTAGCGTATATGCCTCACGTCCAGGAAGTCGTGAGTTCGAATCTCCCTTAGGCTTATTTATCCGGATGAGGTTTTTTCCGAGCTTTTCCGTTAGAAGACGAATGTCGGGTAACTCAAATCTCTATGGACCTCGGGCTCATTTGAGCATCATTTCATTCATTCACCGTCCGATACGACACTACATTGGAGGACGTTTTTTTAAATATAAAAGTTATCCACAAACAAATATAATAATTTAGCATATTGTGTTTTGTTTTCAACAGATCTGATTTCGAAATTTAGACCTTCTAGTGTCCTAAGATGAAACTGTCGATGTCCTGCACTTAAAGTTTAGTTTGAGTCGTTTCCAAGTTGGGCGGAATATATTTATATACAAGAATTGCTCGTTTAAATGTGTAAGATGTACTATTTTGTCCAACCTGCTATTTTTAAAAGTCTAGCAACATTTTTGAGAGATAGAACTGGGACTTAAAAATTCAATGCCAGAACTGGGATTTGAACCACAGACCTTCCGTTTACTGGGCGGAATATAAAGCATTGGGGTAATTTTTCTCTGATGTGAGACTGCCTTTGTGGTTTACCAGGAGAAATACGAACTGGTTTGAGAATTTAATGCCATTCTGGCAGTTTGTCACAATAGCTCAGTTGGTTAGACCAGCCGCCTGGTAAGTGGAAGGTCTGTGGTTCAAATCCCAGTTGTGGCATTGAATTTTTAAGTTCCAGTTCTACCTCTCAGACTTTGCCCACACACGGCTTGCGCGTTTAAAAACACCAATAGTAAGTTTGTTGGCATAAATAAATAATAATGTCTAGCAACATATTTAAGTCCTATGTGCGCTTCGTTTTGACCACAGTGTCCTGCGCTACACTGGTGCCGCCCCTTCCCCCCCCCCCCGCCCTCATTCAGGTTTGGTTTTATACCTATAACATTTATTACCTACATTTCAGTTTTGCTCTGATTTCAGTCGCTCTTTCCTTGCGTTTCTGTCTCTCGTTCGCTTTGCCGTCTCCCTCTTCCTCATTATCAGAGCTGTTTCTAGCTCAGTACGGCGCGCAGTGTTAAATGGATTAGTTTGGTTTTTAATATTGTGACTTTGGTTGGGTGTAAAGTAAAGAAGACAGATGGAGTCGAGATAAAGAAACACTTTTATTTCCGAAAACTTTGTACACTTTGTACACTCGTTGCAACAGCAAGAAAGTCTTTTCCGATTCACCAACAGCACGGCTCCAAATTCGTAACACAAGAACTGTCCCTTCTCCGTCGGCACGACTCCTCAACGCTTCGCATACGTCTCTTCTTTCCGTCGGCACGACTCCTCAACGCTTCGCATACGTCTCTTCTTTCCGTCGGCACGACTACTCAACGCTTCACATACGTCTGTCCCTGTTTGTCGCACTTTACCGCTATTTATATCTATTTATATTTTACCCGTGCAAAGACAAGTGGATCTCAAAACTTTAGAAGATTTGACTATCGCACAAAGCCTACTGTATTCCAATATTCCCCTTGTACCTACAAGGAAATAAGCAATAAGATAATTTGTACAAATGTTTATCTTAACACAAAGAAGATATAGGAATAAGAGTTTGTAAAAATGGTTAGTACAAGAGTAGAGAAAGTCATGTGAGTGCAACACATCAGATTTTTTGGTTATTTTATACGCACACACATAAGCTTAGAGATAATGTTGAGTGTAAACAGTAGTATGAAATGTGAGTATAATGTGAATTATTGTGTCGTCGCGTACATGTGTACTATAGTAGGTATAAAGTGTTGGTATGAGTGAGGTTGTGAAAGTGCTCTTGTTGAACGCAGCCAGCGGAACATTTTAGTGAAGTGAAGTTGCATCTCTTCGCTCGCGTTCCTTTTGGCTGCGGCAGTGATGCAGCTGCTCTTTTGTTTAGTCCTCATGATTATCAAGTGAGTGGAACGAGTTGCAGTGATCCGACGTCCTAAAATGAATAATTGATGCAACAAGTTCACAGTTGGCTTGTCATCTACTCAGGCGTGCTTGACATTTACCATTTTGTGGGAAACCAGTGGCATGTGTTCAACAACCACAAAATTATATTGCTAAAACACAGGCTACGTTTATTTGCAAATATATATAAATACAATCCATAATCATTCGCTCGTACATTAAACAGATCATCGAGGGTAATATAAAATGTTTATTTGGGTGTTTTTAATTTGGCACTCAATAAAACTGAATAGCCATTTAGCATTAAGCAGCTATAAATACTAGCACAATTTAAATGTTATATAAATTGCGCGTCATATTGCTCCTGTGAATGTGTTATTAACGGTACCAGGTGAACGATCTGCGCTCGGACATTTTTTTCCTTTGCAAAACCTTGTTTTTATCACCTAAAAGTACAGAAAACAATGTGAATGTGATATGTAGCATTCCTATTTCAAGTATACAAACAATTGTATGACTTTTTTGTAGAAGACGGAATTTTGTGTAAAATCGCGTTTCTTTTCCGAAAATTGTAGAAGAGTGGGTAGAGAAAAGATAGGTGTGCAGAGAAAACACTGTGAATGCTTATACTCTGCATTTCTATTTGGAAGCAAATCGCGTTTCTTTTTTCATATATATATCCTTACTCCAGTTTTGCGCTTACTAAAAGGTATTGCTTGACGTTCTTAAAGAGAGGAACGCGCAAAATTGAGAGCAACAGCGGTTTAAGGGACAGAACGTACTCCTCGCTAGAGTACACCTCAAAAACATACGGCTCGTTTACTGAGAGCGAATTCCGGTTTCCGGCCGATTTTACAAACATTTTATTAGAGTATACATAGCAAAGTAATTCAGTAAACGCCTCGGAAAAAATGCACCTATCATACGAGTACACTAACAACGTCAGCTAAAAAGAAAATGGTGGATTCTTGTTCTTAGAGCAGGGGTTGGTTGCCCAAAATTTGGAAAAATTTAGACACGCCTCATCCATCATGGACCGCACAGGCAATACGGACATATTATTAAACAACAGTTTACTTACATTTTTGCGTGAACTGTGCCTCGTGCATCTCAATTAATATGCATAACAGCTTTTGCCATTTAAGTAATAATATTAAATCGCCCAGCAAATGATTAAAACTGTCTTAAAAGGCTAAATCAAGCCCAAAAACTTGCGAGGTGGCAATGGCATAGCGCCAGGCATGGAAGTCCTACTATTGGACGTGATACGTGCTTTCAGGAAGTATCGAAATAGCTGAATAGGATTGTGACGGGACCTCTGCGCTAACACCCAATGACACAGGTTCTAGTCTCAGCATTGTAAATATTTTTTTTTATGCTCATCAAAACTTGGAAACCGGATTCACAATAATCTAATTATGAAGTCCCTGAGGGTTTAGGAAATAATTTAAATCTTTTTTGGTTGTCTGCATTTTTAATAGCACAATAATTCATTGTCTGCAAAATTGAGTTTAGCTTCCATGTTAAAGTCTGACAACGCATTTTCCTTGCTTTCTGTGTTCAAATGTGCATGAATGATCCTCATTTCAATTGCACCTACCTATAGGTGTGTTTAAACAACTACATAATTGTAGTTCACCAATAAGGAAACATCAAAGAGTGTCATGAAACATAAATAAAACAATAAAATGAATATAATAACAGTTTTCAGAATAATACTTTGTAAATTGTGAGGATTGCACGGTAAAAAAGAGTTAGTACATGCAGGTGATTCGAACCACCTTCACAGCAGACAGATTACTTCGGAGTCTTGCGCCCGTTCCAACTGAGCTACCTAGTAACGTGTAAGGTAAACGTTCCGTTTAAGATGTAATATTCGCTGGTTCCAGTGGACATTTGCGGAAGTGCAAACGTCAGCTGTCTAATTACGAATATATTAAAAAGCGATGTGATAACATCTATATTAGTACTAATTTCATCGAGTGTTTAACCTCCATGTTAACTACGCGGGCAGAACCTAGTAATGGGGTCGATATTTTCATGTTGGGGTATAAAATGAGGATTGCATAAAATTCGAGAATAAGGGGCAGCTGACTCACCTGGTATGTACATATATACAAGAATACTCGTTTAAACATATTAGGTCTGCACATGAAAATTATTTTTTGGGAGATGGTAGTTAAAATTTTATGGCCTTTCGATTATGTTGACATTGCAGATCATGCCCTATTCACAGCTACCAGCTTAACCTACTCTCCTATATTACGTACTTTTAAGACCTAGACCACTAGCATTTTCACACGTTTAAACTTAACAATACTTTCATTCATACGGATATTAAATATAATCAAGTCTACTTGTCGATTTTTACCACCTCGTTGATTCTCCTCTTATTTATTTACACTGTATAAGGTATACTTTAAAACAACGAAGTACTGAAATCATTCGAAAATTCGTTTTAATGACGATCAAAGCCATTATGCAGTCACTGAATCTTAATACACGTTCCGCGAGATAAACAGAGTGGGCCGAGCTCAAATCAATAGTCACCCATAGTAATCATGGCGGCTAACTTGAACCAATGTATTGGTTCTGATATCGATGAAAATTGGAAAATAGGTGTACCTGCTTGTCTCAGCGGAGTACTTTACCCTTAGTCCGTGGTCAGTTAATTTATAAACTAAATATACGCAGTTCCTAAGGACACTGCGTAATGTCTTACTCCGTAATTCTGCGTAATGAAATTGTGTAAAATACACAGGCAAGATAGGAAGTTGCATACTTAGGCCTAAACACGGGAGTCAGTTGTTTATTGTCGAAGCGATAATTCGAGAACCATACGTCGTAGAAAAATGGCCTTTCCACAGGCTGCCTCAAAAATTCTTGCCGATACACCAAGGCATATTAGAATTTTCAGGAATAATTTTGGGTGCATGAAAAAGAGAAATCTCTGTTTCTGACGCTTGTGCTGTGCGTTCCGAACTAGGCAACGCTGGACGACTATGATAGGAGAGTCGCTCTAGGCGATCCCCCTCGAGCTCTGCCTCGTGTGCCCTCTAATACCGTACGCCTTATAATTAAGTTCAGCCATCAAGACACCATGAAAACTGCGGAGGTCATATCGGCGGCCTTGCCTATTCGCAAATGGTGTTACACGTTTAACTGTGGGATTTTCGATCTTTGGGTTTTTTATTCTTTGAATTCACACACACATTCACACTTTCATTCATACTTCCAGACTCAGGAAAGGATGAGGAATAAACTTAGCTCGAGAAAAATTCCCACCCCCTGCCGAGAATCGAACTATGAGGTACAGATGAATAAGCAATTAAACCTTTAACATCAACTTAACAGATAATTTGTCAAGTTGGTTAGTGAGAAAGTGAGTGACGCGCTGTATTTGTGGTTCAGGCAACAAAGGGACTTCTCTATTCTATGTAACTACAAATGCCATATGTTTAAGATATTTGTATAACAAATAGAATTTATATTTTGTGTATATTTAGTGTTCGAAGTCGCGCTTTCGATTTCGAGCTTTCGAAGTCAAGCTTTCTATGTCGAGCTTTCGATATCAAACTTTCGATGTCAAAAGTTCGATATCGAACTTTAAATATCGAACTTTCGATATCAAACTTTCGATACCTAACTCTCGAAAGCGAACTTTCTATATCGAACTTTCGATACCGAAATGTAGATGGCGAACTTTCTACATCGAACTTAATATGTGGAACTTCCGATGTCGAACTCTCAATGTTGAATTCCGATGTAGAACTTCATTAACGTCCAGCATTCGAAGTCGAACCTTCGATGACCCTTGGATATTAGGCCATCAATTTCGAGCCATGGATACCGAGACTTCAAACTCTATTTTTCGATGTCGAGCTTTCGATTTCGAATTTCGGTGTCAAACGTTCAATGTCGAACCCGCGATGTCGAACATTCGATTCCGAACTTTCGATATCTGACTCTTGTTGTTGAACCTTGGATATCCAACTTTCGTTGTCAGGCTTTCGACGTCGAACTTTGGGTATCTATTTTTCGATGTCGAGCTTTCGATGTTCTAATCTCGATGTCGAACTTTCGATATCGAGCTTTCCATATCGAACATTCGTTGACGAGCTTTCGACGTCGAACAACGATGTAGCATTTTCGATATCGATCTTTCGATGTTGTATTTTGGTGTCAATGTTTTGATTTCGATCTCTCCATGTCTAATTTTTGAAATCGAACTTTTGATATCCAACTTTCGATTACAAATTTTCGATACCGAATTTTCAATACCGATCTTATATATCGAACTTATATGTCGAGCATGCTATGTCGAACTTCCATTTTCGAAATTTCCTTGTCGAATTCCGATGTCGATCTTCCCTACCGTCCAGCACTCGAAGTCGAACCTTCGATGCCGACCCTTGGATATTAGGCCATCATTGTTGAATCTTGTATACCTAGCCTTCAAACTTGATTTTTCGCTGTCGAGCTTTCTATAATAAACTTTCGATATCGAACTTTCGGTGTTGAACGTTCAATGTTGACATTTCTATGTCGAACCTGGACGTCTAACATTGGATGACCAACTTTCGATATCAATCTTTCGATGACGAACACCCGATATCGAACTTTAAGTATCGATTTTTCGATATCGATCCTTCGATGTCCCACTTTCGATATCGAAATTATGTTGTCGAACTTTAGTTGCAGCGCCGTGGGGGCGATTTTTCGAAGTCGAAATTTCATTATGGAATTTTCGATGACGAACTTTTGATGTCAAACTTTTGATGTCGAGCTTTCGATATCGAACTTCGATCCCGAAAATTCGTTGTTGCTCTTCCAATATCGTACATTCGTCGTCGAGCTATGGATGTCGAACATTCGACGTCGAGCCCTTGATAAGGAACTTTCGATATCGAACTATCTGGGGCCCTAATGACCAACTTGTCGACGGGCCCTTAAACCCGACACTCACTCACTCGAACTATCTATATCGAGCATTAGTCGCCTAGCTATGGATGTTGTCCAGCCTTCGATGTCGCGCTTTCGATGTCTAGCTATCGAAGTAGAGCTTTCTATTTCGAGGTTTCCATATCGAACTTTCGATATTGAACTTTCGGTGTCGAACATTCAATGTCGATCTTTCTATGTCGATGATGGACGTCGAACATTGGATGGCGAAATTTTGATATACATCTTTCGATATCGAACATAAAGCATCGATTTTTCGATAACAATCAATCGACGTCCCACATTCGATATCGAACTTATGTTGTCGTACTTTCGCTATCGAGAAGTGGGGATAGCTTTTTCGATGTCAAAAATCGATATCGAACTATTGATGTCGAACTTTCGATATCGAACTTCCGATCCCGCAAATTCAATGTGACGCTTCCAATATAGATTATTCGTCGTCGAGCTATGGATGTGGAACATTCGACGTCGAGCCCCCGATATCAAAATAGACATCGAACTTTCGATATCGAAAATTCGTCGCCAAGCTATGGATGTGGAGCATCAGGTGCCGAGACCACGATCTCGAACTTGATATATAGAACTTTTGATATCGAACTTTCGATATCGATCCTTCGATATCGTACTTCCGATATCAGACTTTCGATAACAAACTTTCCATTTCGAACTCTCGAACTCAATTTTCGATGTAGAGCTTTCGTTGTCGACATCTCGATTATATTTTTCGATGTCGAAATTTCGATATCGAATTTTCGATACCATATTTTCGATCTTGAATTTTCAATTTAGTACCTTCGATGTCGAACTTTTGAAGTCTAAAATTCGTTGTCGAGCATTCGAAGTCGAACATTCAATGCCGCTTTCGATATCGGTCTTTCGATGTTGAATTTTCGATATTGAACATTTGATGTCGAAATATAGATAACGAAATTGGAATGAGAGACCTTCGAAAGTCAAGCATTCAATGTCGAAACTTCCATGCCGACCCATTGAGGTTACGCCGTCAATGTCCACCCTTGGATGTCCAGCCTTCGATGTCGGACTTTTGCTGTCAAGCTTTCGGTATCTTTCGATGTCGACCATCCGATGCTGACCTTCGGATGCCAACCTTCTCATGCCGGCCCTCGGTTGTCGACCTTCCGATCCCGGGCTTTCGATGTGTGGCTGTCGATGTTGAGCTTTCGTTGTCGAGCTTTCGATGTCGCGCTTTTGATGTCCAGCTATCGAAGTCGTGCTTTCTATCTCGAGGTGTCGGAATCGAACTTTCGATATTGAACTTTCGGTGTCCAACATTCAATGTGGACCTTTCTATGTCGAAGTTGGACGTGAAATTTCGATATAGATCTTTCGATGTCGAACACTCGATATCGAAGTTAAAGTCACGAATTTAAGACATCGATCAATCGATTACACACTTTCGGTAACGAACATTCGATATCACACTTTCGAAATCGTATTTCCGTAATCAAACTATCCATTTCGAACACTTGAAGTCGAAGTTTCGATGTCGAACTTTCGTTATGGCAATTTGGATTAAAGTTTTGGATGTCTAAACTACGATGTCGAACTTTTGATATCGAATTTTTATGTCGAATTTTCTGTTAGAACCTTTGATATCGACATTTTGATATCGAAATTGGTTGTGGACCATTCGATGTCGAACATTCAATGTAGCTTTTCGTTGTCGAATATTCGATATCAAACTTACGATGTCGGGTTTTTTATATCGGGTTTTCGATGTCAATTTTTGTTTAAGAGCTTTCGATGTCGAACTTTTGATATCGAAAATTCCTTATCGAGCATTCGAAGTTGAACATTTAATGTTTCTTTTCAATATCCATCTTTCGATATCGAATTTACGATATTGAACATTCCATGTCGAAATTTAAGATCAAAATTGCGATGAGGGACCTTCGAAAGCCAAGCATTCGATGTCGAAACTTCCATGCCGACCCATTGAGGTTACGCCATCGATGTCAACCCTTGGATGTCGATCCTTGGATTTTGAACCTTGGATGTCCAGCCTTCGATGTCGGACTTTCGCTGTCGAGCTTTCAATGTCGCGCTTTCGATGTCTAGCTAATGACGTCAAGCTTTCTATCTCGAGGTTTCGATATCGAACTTTCGAAATTGAACTTTCAGTGTCGAACATTCAGTGTCGACCTTTCTATGTCGAAGCTGGCCGCCGAAAATTGGATGACGAAATTTCGATATAGATCTTTCGATGTCGAACACTCGATAACGAACCTAAAGTATCTATTTTTCGATATCGATCTATCGATGTCCCACTTTCGATATCGAATTTATGTTGGCGATCTTTCTCTGTCGAGCCCTGTGTGTTGATTTTTCGATTGCGAAATTTCGATACGAACTTTCGATGTGGAACTTTTTATGTAGATCTTTAGATATCGAACTTCCGATCCCGAAAATTCGTTATCGCTCTTCCGATATCGAATTTTGTCGTCGAGCTATGGATGTCGAACATTCGTCGTCGAGCCCTTGATATCGAAATTTCGATATCGAACATTCCTCGCCTAGCTATGGATGTGGTGCATCGGGTGTCGAGGCCTCGAAATCGAACTTCCTATATCGAACTTTCGATGTGAATTTTCGATATTGGACTTTCGATATCGTACCTCCGAAATCATACTTTCGATATCAAACTTTCCATGTCGACTCTCAAAGTCGAATTTTCGATGTCGAACTATAGTTTCTTGGATTTCATTTTTCAATGACGAAATTACGATATAGAATTTTCCATGCCGAATTTTCGATATCGTATTTTGGTGTTGATTTTTTATTTATAGCCTTCATTGTTTAACTTTTCGTGTCAAAAATTCCTTGTCGAGCATTCGATGTCATATATTCCTTGTCGCTTTTCGATATCGATCTTTCGAAGTCGAATTTTGGATATTGAACATTCGATGTCGAAATTTAGATATCTAAAATGCAATGAGAGACCTTCGAAAGTCAAGCATTCGAAGTCGAATCTACGCTGTAGACCCATTGAGGTTACGCCGTCGATGTCGACCCTTAGATGTTGAGCCTTGGATGTCGAGTCACTGATGTCGAGCCTTGGATGTTGTGCCTTTGAACTGCCTAGGATGTCCAGCCTTCGATGTCGGACTTTCGTTTCCGAGCTTTCGGTGTCGAGCTTCCGATCTCCAGCCTTTGTTGTCAAGCCTTCGATGTCGCGCTTTCTATGTCGAGCTATCGAAGTCGATATTTCTATGACGAGGTTTTGATATCGAACTTTTGATACTGAACTTTTGGTGCCGAACATTCATTGTCGATCTTTCTATGTCGAAGCTGGACGTCGAACATTGGATGTCGAAATTTCCATATAGATCTTTCGATGTCGAACGCTCGATATCGAACTTAAAGTATCGATTTTAAGATATCGATCAATCGATGTCCCACATTTGATATCGAACTTATGTTGTCAATCATTCGCTGTCGAGCGGTGGCTCTCGATTTTTCGAAGTCTAAATTTGGATATCGATCTTCGATGTGGAACTTTTTATGTAGAACTTTCGATTTCGAACTTCCGATCCCGAAAATTCGTTGTCGCGCTTCCGATATAGAATATTCGCCGTCGAGGAATTTATATGGAACATCGGATGTCGAGGCCTCAATCTCGAACTTTCGATATCGGACCTTCGATATCGAACTTTTGATATCACAATATCGATATCGTACATCTGAAATCAAACTTTCTATATCAAACTTTCCATTTCGAACTCCTGAAGTCGTAATTTCGATGTCGAAGTTTCGTTGTGGCAATTTGTATTGCAGTATTCAATGTCGAAAATTCGATATCAAATTTTCGATGTCGAATTTTTGATATCAAAATTCGTTGTCGAGCATTCGATGTCGATCATTCAATGTGGCTTTTCGTAATCGATCTTTCAATGTTGAATTTTAGTTAGGGTACATTCGATGCCGAAATTTAGATATCGAAATTTCGATGAGAGACTTTCGAAAGTCAAGCATTCGATGTTGAACCGACGCATTAAAGTTACGCCGTTGATGTCGACCCTTGGTTGTCGAGCCTTGGATTTTGAGCCTTGGATTGGACATTGACTTCTATTTCGGACTTAAGCTGTCGAGCTTTCGGTATCTATCTTGCGTTGTCGACCATCCGATGACGACATTCGGATGCCAACCTTCTAATGCCGGCCCTCGGATATCGACCTTCGGTTGTCGACCTTCCGATGTCGAGCTTTCGATGTGTGGCTGTCGATGTCCAGATTTCGATGTGTGGCTGTCGACCTGTCGATGTCGAGCTTTCGTTGTGGAGCCTTCGATGTCGCGCTCTGGATGCTGAGCTCTCTATGTCGAGGTTTCGATATTGAACTTTCAATATTGAACTTTCGATGTCGAACATTCAATGGCGACCTTTCTATGTCGAAGCTGGACGTCGAACATTGGATGTTGAAATTACGATATAGATCTTTCGATGTCGTACACTCGATATCGAACTTAAAGTATCGATTTTTCGATATCGATCAATCAATGTCGAACTTTCGATATCAAACTTATGTTGACGCTCTTTCGCTGTGGAACACCGGGTCCATTTTTCAATGTCGAAAGTTCGATATCGAATTTTCGATGTACTCTTTAAGTCGAATTTTCAATCCCGAAAATTCGCATTCGCGCTTCCGATATTGAATATTCGTCGTCGAGGTATAGATGTCGACAATTCGACGTCGAGCCCTCCATATCGTAATTTCTATTCGAACTTTCGAGATTCATTTTCGATAACAGACTTTCGATATCGTACTTGCGAATTCAAACTTTCGTTATCACACTTTCGAATTCGAATTTTTGATGTCGGACTTTCGTTGTCAACGTTTGGATGGCTATTTCTCGATGTCGAATTTTCGATATCAAATTTTCGATGTTGAATTTGCGATTTCGAACCTTCGATGTCGAATTTTAGACATCGAAAATTCGTTTTCGAGCATATCGATGTCGAACATTCAATGTCACTTTACGATATCGATTTTCGATGTCGAATTTTCGAAATTGATTATTCGATGTCGGAATTTAGATATCGTAGTTGCGATGACAGTCCTTCGAAAGTTAAGCATTCGATGTCGAACCTTCGGTGCCGATCTTTCGATGTCGAACTGACGAAGTCGAACTTCCCATGTCGAACTTCCGATGTCGATCTTTCAATATCGAAACTCCGAGGTCGAACGTTCATGTTGAATTGTCTATGTCGAACTGTCATTGTTGCGCTTTCGATGACGAGCTGACAATGTAGAAAGTTAGATATCGAACTTTCGATATCGAAATTTTGTTGTCAAAGTTTCGAAAGTTGAGCATTCGATGTCGAACCTTCGATGCCGATCCATCGGTATTACGCCATCGATATCGACCTTTGGATGTTCAGCCTTCGGTCTCGAACTTTCGATGTCAAGCTGTCGATGTCGCGCTTGCAATGTCGAGTTGTCGGTGTCGAACACTCGATGTCGGACACTCGATGTCGAAATTTCTATGTCGAACTTTCGAAGTGGAGCTTTCGATTTCGAACTTTAGCTGTTCAACTTTCATTTCCATCTTTAAATGTCAAACTTTCGATATCGAACTTTCTATGTCGAACTTTCGGTGTCGAGCTGTCGGTTTTGAATTCTCGTGTCGAAGTTCCAAATGTCCAACTTCCGAAAGTCCAGCATTCGACGTCGAATATTCCATGTTGAACATTCGATTTCGTACTTTCGATGTCGAACCTTGGATGTCGTGCCTTCGATGTCGAGCCTTGGATGTTGAGCCTTCGATGTCGAGCCTTGGATGTTGACCTTTGGATGTCGACCTTTCGATGTCGACCTTCGGATCTCGAGCTGTCGATGTCCACCTGTCGATGTTGAGCTTTCAATGTCGAGTTTTCGATGTCGAACTTCCGATGTCGAAATTCGGTTGTGGATCTTTCAATGTCGTTTTTTCGATGTCGAACTATAGATATGGAACTTTCGCCGTTGAGCTTTCGGCGTCGAGCTCTCCGATGTCGATTTCTGGATTTTTGTGCTTTTTGGATATTGATTTTGTTATATAGGTTTGATACATATTTTTTGAAATATGTTATTTTCATTATTGATATAAATGGTTTTGCATTTCTTATATATATTGATATTGATGGTTTGATGCAGATTGTAGCTTTGTGATACTGATTTAGACGTTTTGATGTCAATTTTTTGGTATACATATTGATACACATGTTATTTGTTTGTAGTTACAGCTTTTGTTATTTAGTTTTAGATAATTTTATATAGATTTTGTGATATAGCTGTTCATATTGATTTATTGTTATAAATGCTCATATTGTATTTTTGATACAGATGTTGAGATTGATACAGATTTCGATTTTGTTTTTAATACAGATCTTTATTTTGATCTTTCGATTAATTTTTGGACTGAATGAGTTTCTGATGCTGGTTTGTATACACATTTCGATATCGATTGATATAGATGTTGATTACACTGTTTCATATAGATTTCGATATAATTTTGATATTGCTTTTTTTAACAGAGATATTGATTTCCCTCATTTTGATATTGACATTTTGATATAGGCTTTCATGTTTTAGTATGGATTTTATATTTTTTAATATATATTTTGATAATTATTATTTATTTATGCCAACAAATTTAATGCGGGTGTTTTTTAAACACACAAGCCGGGTGTGGGCAATGTTTTAAAAGGTGGAATCAGGACAGAAATATCTGATGTGTTGCACTCACATGACTTCCTCTACTCTTGTACTAACCATTCTTACAAACCCTTATTCCTGTATCTTCTTCGTGTTAGTTGAGGCAAATATTTACACAAATTATCTTATTCGTTGTAGGTGAAAGGGGAATATTAGAATACAGTAGGCTTTGAGGGAGTCAAATATTTACACTTAACATATAAAAAAAATGAACAACGATGTTCCATTTCTTGAAAGTTTTAAGTTTTCCGAAACACAGACAAATAGCACGGAATATCTCCAAAATGGTTCACTCTACAAGAAAATTTATTCGGACATAAATTGTGTATTTTAGCAAAATCTACATTCTTTGCATAGAATGTTTTGATCTTTAACGGTTTACCAATTATGCAAAAGTCGTCCCTAGTAAATACGTCTACAGAGGCTATATCCAGAAAATTCAAGATATACATTTCATTTGTCATCAAAATATCTCAAACATATGGCATTTTAATAAAAATCGTTAGACATTTTCAAGAAAAGCAAAATTTTCGAAAAATTCTCCATGTAAAGGGTAGTTTAGGGTGGGGCTATTTTCTTCAAAATCTTTGTGTCGCATCCTTGAAAGATATTAGACTTAAATACCAACTTTGGTTTTTAACCGACCTTTTGTTTCTGAGTTGTGCTGTCCACTGACACACAGACACACACACGGACCTTTTTCTAAAAATGCTGTTTTTGGATTCAGGGGGTCTCAAACATATTTCCGGTGAAATCTCGACATCGAATTTTTGCGTGGAATGCAATACTTCCCCTACTTACCAATAGAGAAAGTAAAAATTCAATGCCATAGTGGGAATTTGAACCACGGATCTTTCGTTTATCGAGCGTCTGCTTTAACCACTAAGTTACCAATTCCAACTTGCCAGTATGGCATTAAATTCTCCTAAAATACTAATACTAAAAATACTAAAATGGGTAAGATAAGGAACGAAACAACAAGGCAAGATTTTAAAATGTTTTCAATTAACGATAAGATAGAAGAAAATAGAATGAAATGGAAAGATCATGATAACAGAATACAGAAAATAAATTTTCGGTCAATTGCAAAGAGATCTACACAGGTACGTATAGTTAGGCAAGAGCGCAGTGGCAAACCAAACTGGAAGGCTGATGGAGGGGGAAGTTGCGCAGCCAAGTGTGCGCAGAAGTTATAACATTTCTGTCCACGAAGGAGTGAAGTTCGCTAGCATAGCTTTGGTACACATTGCTAATAACGTCATATATGTATAAAAATATTGATTTGGCTATAACTATTATTATGTGCCAACAATAAAGTGCAATTTTTCAGCTGCATGCTGTTGTGGTAGTGTTAATTAATTCGCAGCTGGCCCACATAGTCCCCCCTCTCAGCCGTTGCAGAGAGGGAGGGGAGGAAAACAAGCTTCCCCTACGCGCAACAGTTCGTGACTTGTGCCACAGCACTGGGCAAACTCCACATATTAGGTTCTGCAACCTGCTTGACAGGGAACACCTAATATGGTTTCTTTCCTAGGTTTTGCCTTATCCTCAGAATATAAATGTCGGATAACTTTAGCTCTATGGGCCTCATTTGAGCACCATTTCACTAATTTGATTCATTCATCAACATATCACACGTTATATAAAACCATAACAAAAACATTTATTTAATTTGTCCTTTTGTTTGCAGTTTAAGGATCCTAAGGACATTTACTTCCACTAGTGAGACTTTCACATCTCCAGGGATGATACTTCTGCTTTAGGTAAGCAGCAGGGAAGGTTAAAACGGAAAGGAAATGCATCAAGATGTTTTAACACTCGAATCAAAGTTTATTTTGAGCACATCGCGTTTTTAAGCCATAACGGAGATATGTAGTCAATAACTCGGCTTCGCCTCGCTTGGAGCACAAAACGTAATCTCAGCAACAGGAGGCCATGAGCAGTATTTCCCGCATCCCCAAAAGACTTTTCAACACGGTGGAGAAGGAGATGGAGTATTTGCAGAGAGGCCGGGCCGGGCCGGGCCGAGTTGCTATGAAATGCAAATCTATGTGTACGGTGAAGCAAGTTTCTGCTTAGTTCCCGGCCTGCGACGGCGACGGCGACGGCGGGGTAATACCATTCCATCGCTACTTTGCTTTGCCTTTACCACAGCGGCGGCGGGCGTGCCATTTTTGATACCTCAGCAGTGAAAAAGGGGAAAAAATACTGCTCTTTACAAAGTACCGGATAAAGAAACAACGTAAGCTAAAACTGAACAGAAATTCTCTTCCTTCTGCTTCTTCATCATCTCCTTCCTTTCCACACGTATTCGTTCCCCCCTCTTGTCTCCAGGCTTTTCCTTCCAGATGTTTCTTCTGTTTTACTTTCCTCTAGAGGGTGAAGAAAGTAAGCATTGCGTTCGACACAGAAATTCGATATCCTGATTTCATCAGAATCACTCTTAAATGTTTACAACAGACATGAGCTCCTCTTTGCCGATCTTCGATTACAGAAGGGACTTCCCCGTCTCCCGCACAAGCCGCTGCCACAACTGTACCCCCAGCCAATCACTCGTGGTTAATGTTACCTCACAATGAACACCTATTGAGTGAACATTTTAACTCTAATTCATACTGTTGCCATTTGGCAACAAAGAAGTTTAGTAAATGTTTTAAGTGTTTCTGTTGTTTTCATATTTTATTAGCCTTTAACAATAAAATAAAGGTATTGGTAGCTATTTATATCATAACTATTCTTACAAACCCTTATTCGTTAGTGGAGATAAACATTTTCTTGCTTATTTCTTTGTAGGCACAATGAGAATAGCCTTTGAGCGATATTCAAATCTTTTAAAGCTTTCAAATTCCGTTCTCTTTGCACAGTTAACATATAAAAATGAACAACGATGTTCCATTTGACGGAAGTATAAATTTTCCAAAAGCCACACAAATAACAAGGAATATCTCCGAAATAGTTCACTGTACAAAAAAATATTTATACATACATTGTGTGTTTTAGTAAGATTTACATATTTTGTTTAATAACATTTACTCTATCTCTTTCGGTTTACCAGTTATGCAAAAGTCATCCAGAGTAAATAGCACTACATGGGCTATAACCAGAAAAATGAAAATATACATTTCATTTGTCATAAAAATATCTTAAATATATGGCATTTTAATCAAATTCTAAAATTTTTCTATGTAAAGAGTACTTTAGGTGGTGCAATTTTCTTAAAAATCTTCGTGTCGCATCCTTTAAAGACATTAAGCTTAAATACAGCTTTGGTTTTAGCCGACTTTTCCTTTTTGAGTTAGTCTGTCCACAGACTGGCACACGCGCGCACACGCACACACACACACACACACAAACACACACATTTTTCTAAAGATTCTTTTTACTTAGGGGGCCTCAAAACATGTTTGCGGTGAAATCTCGACATCGAAATTTTGGGTGCAATACAATACAACACTATATGTAGTACAAAAAGGAATAACTCAAGGAGTTAAGGATGTGCATTGTCACCAATTTTATTTAATCTCTATATAAACGATGCCATCAGTAACGGGCAGATTAATTTTAGTGAGCATTTTGGTATTAATGGAAAATGGACATTATATTATACCGAGACCACCTAGAACTAATTGCTTGCAAATGAAAGCACTTATATTAAGTAAAAGGTAATAACATTACAATTTAAAAATATCTGCAAATAAAAAATTGAATTAAAATTTTATAGGAAAGTAGCAAGTCCTTTTTCAGAAATTTGAGAATATTTTTTTTCCTTCAAAAACCTTTTGTGTACTATTCAAAACGTAGAAAGCTATTTTATCCTCACTTCTTGTCTCTTTTTTTGTTCACGAAACGCAAAATATTACGTAATCAATGCCAAGATTCGAATTCTTTACACTTTTTCCTTCCATTCGATCCCCTAATTATATTGAAGTTTCTGCCATCTAACGTATCCATTCATTAATATTTGAAACTGACGTCATATCTTATTGAACATGCTGGGAACGTACCAGAATAAAATGAGCATTCAGTACTTTCACTCCCTCTACTACCCTATAGTAACTGGAAGAGTGCTGGGTTCCACTCAAAAAAATCAGATAGCGACAGTTCACTGGAAATACATGTTTTGAGACTCCCTGGATAAAAGGAAAAAGTTTTAGAAAAGGTATCTGTATGTCTGTCTCTTAATGTGGAGCATAAATGAAAAAGGATGCTTAGTAGAATTTATGTTCACCATATTCCAAAGATACAACCTCGAAGATGTTCAAGAAAATTTTGATTGAAATACTATATGGTTAAGATATTTTGATGAAAAATAAAATTTTACATATCGCTTTTTTGGGAATAGTCTCTGAGGTCCTCTATTCTCAACGAATCCTGTAACTTTTAAACCGCAGGATACTGACACAATGTCTATTACACAAAACTTAGTTCTCATTAAGGATGTAGCTCACGTGTAATACACATTTTGTAACGTTGACAGTATTGGAGCCTGCTTTCTTATTGTTTTAGTTTTAATAGCTATACTTTTCTCAAGTACGCAGAAGTAACGCAACGGAAGTTTTCCAACAGGAGCTGCGCGATACTTCGGTTACGGATTAATTCGCTTAATTAAAGGCCACATACCGCATTGTAATAGGCATGTTGTCGCCCTGCAATAGACGATTACGAAAATAGTGTTCTTTGTATTTTGCTGATTGGCAAGCTTTCGTTGCGCCAGCTCTACAAGCGATAGTCATATTTTTAACAACTGGACGCTATATGCTGCGTTTAAAAGTCCACACTCTCTCCATGCAGTCACAAAAAAAAAAAAAAAAATAAAAAAAAATAAATAAAAAAAAAAAAATAAAGCTGAAAATCGACACAAATTTAAAAAGACAGAAAGTGTTACTCCGAACTATTGATAATGGATATATGTTGGTAATGGCGTAATACAATTATTTTAAATGTCTTGCGTGTTTTAGAGATCTACAGCTTCCAGATAGACAAAGTTATGCAAAATTCTTTCGGGCTCCCTTAGCCGACACAGCACCTGGCTACTGTGCAAGGGGTCCCGGGTTCGATTACCGGTCAGAAGGGTGGACATTTTTTCTTCCAACCCAAAGATAGAGGAAGCAGAAGAAGAAGAAGAAGAAGAAGAAGAAGAAGAAAAAGAAGAAGAAACATTGCTTAGCGAGTGAACAGCATTGCTCTTGAGCAATATAATTGTTCCGAAAGATCACATGCTGCCGATATGAGCTTCCGTGTTAAAGGTGGTTTATAAATGGAACATTAGAATATTCGTATACATGCTCATAAATACAAATGCGAGTGGTGATTCAAGACACAGCATATGTGTGTGTCCGACAGACAATAAATAGAGCAGAGACTATCAGTAAACTCAACTGCGTGTTGGAAATATCGACTTGAGTAAATCGCGCTGCAATAGACGAAATATTTTACTCTTCTTATGTGTTCAGTCATTATTTCCATGGCTGTATAGGGTAGAGGGAGTAATAAACTTTTTTTTTCTTTTCCATGCTTCCCAGGTTTATTGCACCGGTTTTTTTTTCTGTTTGTCACACATGTACACAAACTCGGTACCCTAGGCCGGACTCGAACCCGCGGCTCTACGCGACGAAGCGCCAAAGACATACGCTCCAGCGACCACGACTACGAGGGCCACCATCTTTCCCAAGGATAGTTCGTAGAAGCTGTACAAACAAACGATACTATGTGAAAAAACAATGTGAATGTAACACTTCAGATTTAATTATTCAAAATCGTCTTCATAAATATATTTTTTACTCAAAGTTCGTTGTGTTTCATTAGTTTCTATTATTCTATTTAAGCCGTTCCTAGCTTTCATTTTGTCTATTTATCCTCTTTTTCTCCTTTGAAATTAATTATTTATTCTTTCCTGTACAATTCCCGAGTTTGCAACACATGTCCTCTACGTTTATGTTTGTGATATTCTTTCTTCTTTCTCTTGGCTTGTGCAGCACGCTAGGCATTTGTTTTCTTCATTTTTCTTATCTCCTCTCTTTCACTCCTGCATTGTCCTTTACTATTCCTGTATGTTCTTGCCTTATCTGAACCTCCATTTATATCCCTTTTTCCGTCTCTCTCTCTTGGCTCACTCACTCCCGCAGTCGTTTTCCCTTCTCTCCCCGTGTTCCAGTTCCGGCGCAGCGACATAACGCCACTGGCGTGGCGTCCTCCATACTTTTATATTACTCTCCTCTATCCCTGGTTCGTCCTTCGAGCACGTTCCCGACCTCTATTTCAACAAGTAGGTCAACTGTTACGTCTTACCAACACGAAAGCATAGACAAGCAATGATCATTACGGCGACAAGCGGCGAATCTTTGGGACATCTCTTCACTTGTTGCTAACAAACGAGGAACATCAACTAATCGCTAATTGTTGCTTTAGGGCGTCGCCATTTCACACCCCCACGCGGTTCTAACAACAAAGTAGTTTTTTTATTTACAAGGAAAGAAGGAAAACACTGCGAGGCAGCAAAGGGGCACTAACTTGGGTATTTCTTTATATAAGATGAATCAATTTATTACGTGTCTACTTTATTTGTAAATCAAAAAGAAAGAAAAATGGAGTCGCTTTCTATGCAAAAAAAGTTTACCAAAATGCTTAGAAGATGAAACTAGCACAAGATGTTACTTGTTTTTACCTTACCTTTTTAGTGCTTGTTGTTCCCGGTTAATACTCAATGATATTAGCATGAAAGTCTTGTCTGCAGGCGTTGACGACGGAAACGCTACTATTACCTGATATAAAATGACAAGACTTAATCCTCGTATATCATTATCACTCTTATCGTCCTTATTTTGTTTTCTAATGATTTATAACACCCTTGAAATACAGATGTATTTAATAAATTACAGCTCACTTTTCTCTTCTAGACTCGGATACATTAGGCACAATTCCTTTTTTAATTTTATGAAGCGTTACTATGTACAAAGTGTTTAAAAGGTGTCCGATCCTGCAACAGGAGCTAGGATTCGTCAAAACAATAAACATATAAACGTATATCTGGAAACAAATACTTGTTGAGATATGAGCCATTTTAATGTATGCACATTTTCTACGTGTTTGGTATACACTAATGTGTTTAAATGTTTCTATAGTAGATTGAGCTCCAGCGAAGGGAAGGCCATGCTACTGGACCTCCTCGACCAATCCATCGTGCATTAAATGTTTGTTGCAAGTATTGTCGTACGATGCGTACAAAATGGGACAGTTTCCAGTCATGCAGAAACCACATGCGTCGTCTTTCCACAAACACAACTCCTCCAAAAGCACGCGTAACTCATCGCGCAGGAAACGATGATGCACATCACCTGTTAATCTGTTCGGTAAAATGTAGGGTCCTAAGAGTCTGTCATCCACAATTCTTGCCCACACACCGGGACTAAAGCGACCCTGATACTTAAACGAAATATTTAATGGGCGATGGATTGGTCGAGGAGGTCCAGTAACATGGCCTCCGCGTTCGTCGCAAGTCAATTCATTCACTTTCTGGCTATGGGGACATTTAAAGATATTGGTGTATGCCAAACCCAGCAAAAATGTGGATATTTAGCACATTTTTGTAAAACGACTCCTATCTCAAGACGTATTTGTTTTCGGACATATGTTTACAGGAACATTTATTCTAGTTTTGAGCAATACCAGCTCCTGTTGCAATATTGGACACTTTTTAAAAACATCCTGCATTTTCCGAAACATAATGCGATCGGATTCCAAAGCTTCTTTATTTTACACTTTCTTATAACCGGTTACAAAGTAAACGTCTCAAAGGTCAATCTTTGATTTAGACCTTAAACAAACCCTTGATTTTTTTTAATATTCTGTGCAGTGTTTATGTATATGCGTATGAGAGACAGACATAGAGAGAGAGAGAGAGAGCCCCTGTTCCATATGATGCTAGTACGTCACCTTTGACGCCATCTTCAATTTTTTTTCCCATGAATGAGAAGTTTTTCTCAAGGTATGCGCAGGTTGAGTGAGAATGAATAACACCAGTGAATTAGCTAATAAATTTAATGGCTAATTTGAGCTGGTCGCAGCAAAGTATTACTGCTGAGTAATAGTAACTTATTTGTGCTAAGTTATTTACTCTTCGGGGTATTATGGGGGTGATCCTGGCCAATTGTTCCCTTGACAGCCGATATAAAACATCTAATTCCTTTTTCAACTTCTTAAATACTAAAATCTCCCTCACTTTTTCCCCCTTTTAACATACTATTTTCATCTTGTTTCAACTTCCCAGTTCTGTTTAGTTTTTACATTCCAAAAAAATTATCCTACACCGCTTAATTAAGACTAATCTAAAAACATTTATTTTCACAATACTATTTTTTGCTATTTCTCTGTCATAAATCTTCTCCATTCATTAGCGGTCAAGCTTACGTCTCAAAAGACCCCAGAAAACAATACAAAATCTGCCGAAAATTTTTTTGGCGCTCTTTGTGCCTCTAAGAGAAAGTTATTAGTTTTTGTAAAAATGCTATATGGAAACAATAATAAATAACGGTGTAGTGGAAGTCATGTGGGTATACAAAGCCTTCAAAAATGCATATTTTGACCAAACTGCCAAAGTTTCAAACCGTTAGCCATATTGTTACGCCGGGTGCGGTACACAACAAAGGACGGTCGGAATTAAGTTGCTTGACACCATTTATTAGGCCGACAAGAATGGCGGTCAAGGTCGAGCTGCTTCTCGCGATTGTGTATGTATGATGTGTGCGGCGCATATCAAAGGATTGCGGGGCTCTGCGAGGGGCATGCGAGGAAGTTTTTGCGAGTGTATCGTCGTAGTTAATGTATGAGAGACCCAGAAAGTGACGCAAGACAGAGCAGTCAAGGCTACGAGTTAGTTAACTTTGTATTTCAGATAAAATGTTGGAAGGAAAATAAGGTGACAGAAAAGTAACTGGACCGAATTTTTCATCTTGTTACAAGTGCGTTTTGTGCACTATCGTTCAACCAGCACAAACGATTATATGTTGAGCAATCGTTATTTCTTGAATATTTCCTGCTTACGACATCTACTTTATATCTGAACGCACTGCTTTGTTCTGGTTAATGAAGCCGACTTAATTGTTATTTTAAACAGCACAGAGGTAAGTGCATATGCTGTAAATTAATGTTCCGCAGCGGATTGTGAGCGTCACATTTTCTGATATGACAAAAGCAGCTTTAGTACGCACAGTAAGTCTTTTGTTTTACACCGTAGCTATCATAAGAAAATCAAGTACAGGGATCTTTTGTTGAGTACAATAAGATTGCTACGGACTAAAACGCACAAGTTGCACCAACCCACACGAAATTAGAATCAGGAGGGAGGGGAGAGGGAAAACCGGCTATGCAACCGATGATAACAGTCTTCGAAACTGGAGGGGGAGAAAAAGAGAGAAGAGCTGCTCTCTCGCAGATCCTCTTTCATTTTAAAACATTGCTTTCTGCAAAATTACTAATGCATCCCGGGGGCAATTTTTCCTCTCTCGTTTCTTTTTTGTTTCATTATTTTACTTTTCTTTTTTATAGCTCCTTTCTTGGTGAGCGCAGTGTACAAGTTACACAGGCTTGTACTCCAGAAATCAACTTGCTGGAATCCTCTCTCTCCCCGCACTTGTTCTCGGCACCAGATCATGTTAAAACCGCTTGTACATAGCTCAGGCAGCACAAACAAAAGACGGCCGCAAAAACCTACTCTATTTCATTATTTTTGTACATCTGTCCCTTTGATGCGATTGAAGTGAAGTGGGTTAGCCAGAGACAATACCTCTACTTTCGTTACCTAAGCAACGCCTTCATCTCCGTTACTCTAATATCTCATTTCTCTCTCAAAAAATAACATTGCTCCTGTAGCCAAAAAAGTAGTTTTAGAAAAAGGTCTCTCTGTGTCTGTTAACACCACAACTCAAAAAACGAAAATTTGTTTAAAAACTACAATTGGTATTTAAGTTTAACGTCTTAAGGATGCGACACGAAGATTTTGAAGAAAATTCCTCCCTTCTAAACTACCTGTTACACGCAAAACTTTTATGAAGTTTTGATTTTCCCAAAAAACAACTTTTATCAAAATGTCATATACCGTGTGTAAGGAAAGTCATTACATTAATTTAAAACAATGGTAGATCGCGGTATTGGGAACATATTTTGTATGCTTTTATCTCTGACCACTTCCTACGGAAATATTTTAATGTTGTCGAAAACAAAGTGGCAACACTGAAACGTGTGTTGTGTCACTTTCCCTACTTACTTATTTATTCATGGAATATTTGCCTGGTGCCGGTACATTGGGCCCAGCTTATAGGCTACGATTAACATTGCACATAAAATTAACAAACCTTATAAACACTATACACAATTTATGGTTTCACAAAAACCCGTACGGTGAGCACCTTTAGGTCACCGAGAACAGTTTCCGCAGTTCTCCTGTGCGGCCAGGTTGGAGCTCCTATGACGTAGCCGAGGCACAGGCCTCAACCTTAGCCAGTGTGGGGCCTAGGGCCTGGGTTGCATGGGCGCGCATTAGTCGGCGAGTCACGCCACGTCTAGAACATTTTAACTCTGGCATGTTTACGGTGCTTCGGCTCGCCTTTACCAATGTTAGGGATTACGTCATTTTGGTGATTCCTAATGCGTGCCCACGCAGCGGAGGCTCTTTTTGTTATTACCTCGGGGATGGATGGGGTGTGGGTTTTGAGGTGAAGGGTTTAGTTATTGGTTAGGAGGGGAGCAGAGAGGGTTTTGCGAAGGGAGAGTTCTGCAGTTGTTTGAGGGCGGTTTTTGCAGACATTAGCTCAGGCGACACATCATACAGGACCACCGACAGAATGAATGATTTAGATAGTATTAATTTGGATTTGAGCTGCGGAAGATGGGGGTGTATAACTTCAGCCGCTGTCTGCCTATTTTTTATGTGGGTGGACCAACACATCGTGTGGTCCATGGTAACACCTAAGTATTTAACATGTTTATGGCAGTGCAATATTTGACCACCGACCGTTAGCTCCATTGTCTAAGTGTGGTGCCGCTTTGATAAATGGATCAGCTGGCATTTTTTGGAGTTAATTTTGATTTTCTAATAATGGAGCCATGAGAGGAAGTTATTCATATATCTTTACATTCTGCATCTGGCGTCCACTGGGGAATCATTAGTAAACAATATTATACAAAAACGGCGACATGATTGCTCCTTGTGGAACGCCAGTCCGCATTACTCGCTCCCGAGAGGAGTTGCCCACTTGGACGTAAAATTTCCAATTTTATAAAAAGTTATGTTGTTGTTTGTTTTTAGGACCTCCATGGTGACCATCATGTTACAGATGATCCGCTCCTTAATGAATTCTAGGTTTTTTGGTGTGCGTGCTAAACTTACCAGAATATTTGGTAGGGGTCGCCCTCGTGGTTTTAGTTGTCTACCTTGCACCTCCGTGTAACCTTTTTCCGCAAGGTCCTCCTTGAGGAATTCAACGTCGAGTTTGGTTGGTAGTCTTTTAAGCATAAAGCGCAGCGGTTGCGAAGCTATAGTGGGGGGTGTCCGCCGCAGTCAGTCGCTGCATGGTGGACTCGGCGTCCGCTTATCGCTGCAGAAATAGCTTTATGCAGTTGCGTGTATACTGCAGCTTGAAGGAACTGGTCGGTAGAGAGGTCCTGAGAAGTGGTAGTATTGTGGACGTCTTGCTGGTGTCAGGGATGATGATCCTAGGGGGCTTCTGATCTTGCGTGTTCGGAAGTACCGATGCGGGTGCAGCTGCCCAGGTAGAGGGGCTCGGAGCATGTTCCTTTACAGCTTTTATTGTTGCTTTTGATATTCATTTTGACTGGCTTCGGTTTTGTCTAGGGGGCCCTGCAATAGTTACTGTAGTGGTGTCCTTGTCGTTCTCCATTGGGCAAGCGGCGGTTGTTTCCCGTTGATCTGCGGGCGTCAGGACATAGAACATGTTTGACGTGCTGACGGTGTCAGTAGATTTGTGCCGGGTTTTCTTAGTCCCGAACTTGGGGCGTGGATTCTTGACATCACAGTCGCTGCTGTCGTGCCCACTGCCGATTTCGAGACGACGTTTACGGGGTCCACTGCGCTGCCAGCCTTCTTCTAGTTCAATCAGTTCCCGCTTCTTTAGTCGGTGTTCGCAGTAACAGAAGCTGAGATTTACAGCAATTTTTCGGAAGTCCTCGGTCCGTGGGTTGACTTCCGGAAGTAGTGCTTGATAATAGCTGATTTCATCTTCCAACTCCCCTACCTCCTTTTGGAGCTGTTCTTCTTTAGTGTCAGCTTCTACGTCCATGCCAGTAGTATCGGTGTTTGCTGCCTTCACTGTAGCTCCTTGCGTAGACGGCTTAGATACTCCGGTAAGTGATGTTGTAGCATCCACGGTGTTAGACGCCATTTCACCGAAAAATCACTGCCGGTTTGGCGCAGGGACGCGGTTGGGAGAACCGCAACGGCACTGGGTCGCACGTCCCACGCAGGTACTTTCACTATTACTATGCGTATCACTTTCACTGCACTACCGCTTCTTTCACCTAAAGTTTGGCTGCAGTTCACCAGTCTTTTTTAGAAAGGGGAGACAGTAGAAGAGTTGGAGGAGAAAGTGTGGCTTATTTCGCCAGGGTAGGAAGTAGGGAAAGGGAGCATGATTCACGTCTTTATTATTTGTCATAAGAGGGCTTTGTGCAGTCCCGCATAAGCACCTGCGCTAATAACGGTGAGTGGTGCGCTGCCTTCGAGGGAAGGGAGCGACTAGCGTGGCATTACTGGGCTACACCCATGGCTAGGCCCTGAGTGTAGAACGCAGTGTTTCAGCGATGCTCTATGGCCAAGGGGTCTTCTTGTAGTGGCGAGAATTGGAGCTGCATACCGGCGACTAGGGAAGGTGGTTGGTTGGATAGGTGTTGGGTTGTTGGTTGGGTAGGTGGTACATGCCATTATCTCACAAACGTCGGTACATGGTTCACCGCTACAGCCAACCAGGCAACAGCAACAGCGCAGCCAATCAGCGCTGGCCCGTCATCACAGACTGGCTCTATAAGTAGGACCCACACAACACCACATGCGCCCCCATCTTCCGCAGCAAACAGCTGCAACTGAAGTCCAAACTCGTCCTGTATAAAGCTTTTATTTTATCGGTAGTTCTATACGCGTGTGTGGCCTGGGCAAATGCCTCAAAAACCGCCCTGAAGACCATCCAAACCCTCCAAAACCTCTCCCTCCGAAAAATCCTCTCTGCTCCCATCCTAACCACTAATCAAACCCTTCACCAAGAAACCCAGACCCCATCCATACCCGAGGCAATTACAAAAAGAGCCACTGCCGCGTGGGCGCGCATCAGAAACCACGACAATTATGTCATTGCCAATATCGGCAAAGGTGAGCCGAAGCATCGGAAGCATGCTAGAATTAAAATGTTTTAAACGTCACTCGGCTCACCGACTGATGCGCGTCCACGCAAACACGGCCCTAGGCCGCACACAAGCTACCTCAGAGGCCTGCACCCCAGGGGACAGGTCAGGAGCTGCACCCTGCCCCGCCCAGGATAACCGCGGAGTGTACATAGTGTATATATAGTGTATATAGTTAACGTGTGTATATAGTTCTTTGTTATAATGCTGGGACGCATAGTTACGTGTGCCCAGCAAACATGTGCGAGCGGGACGCTCACTTGAAGTGCCCAGTGCGCGTGCGTGTATGTATGTGTGTGTGCGTGCGTGCATGAGGGCATATCACATGATATGCCAGAGTGAATGAGAGAATGGATGTGTGTAAAAAAATATGTATATAGCAAGAAAAAAGCGAAAAAAGACAAAAACAAAATATAAACACATACCCAACTATACACAAGAGAACTGTTCTCGGTGGCCCAAAAGAGGGTCACTGTATGGGTTTTCTTAAAACCCAATGTATATTTGTTGTAAATATCAAAAAAATTGTAATCCAATGATAAATTAAGTCTGTACGCTGGGCCCCATGTACCAGCACCAGACAAAATTCTTTTAATAAAATAATCTGAATCTGAATCTGACAGATAAGCACTCAGTCACAGGTCTTGGGAGAGGCCTTTGGCTCAGAGGACATGGCGGAGTTTATTGAACTGGCAACTTGGTTTGCGGACCTCGTACAACGTTCCCTCCCCATACTAAGGCGCTGCAAAGAGCAAATCCTCAACCCTGAACTTTCGGCTGTGAAGAAGCACCTCGTAGTGCTTCAAACGGCCAAGGAACTCTACGCTAATTCCATAAGCTCTTAAATGGCGCATAGAAATGTGCGTTCATTTAGAGCTGCGTTCTGGAACGCAAATGGAGTTAGAGAGCAGAGACCTGGCCTGTTAGAGTTTGTAGACAGCCATGGGATTGATATCCTTATGGTCTGTGAAACACACTTGCACGCCGGTGTACAGTTCAGTCTGCCAAGTTACGTCGCCCATCGGTCTGATCGGGTCGGCCGACAGGGCGGTGGTACTGCCATTTTCATAAAGAACCATCTCACACATATTCCTGTTACCATTCCTCCACTACAACACCTAGAGGCAACCGCCATAAGACTATCCTTAGGCGGATGCGACGTGGTACTTGTAGCGGTATATGATCCTCCGGATGGGCGCATCTATGAAGCGGACATCACGGCACTCCTAAACCTACACCAAAGAGTCTGTATCGCAGGCGACTTCAACGCCAAACACCCAAGCTGGCACAGCCGCACCCAGAACGTGAAGGGTCGGGGATTGTACCGCCTCATTAGCGGGAACCCCGCCCTGCATGCACACGGGCCGAGAGGTCCAACATACTACCCGGCACGCGGCGCCGCGGATGTCATAGACTTCATTGTCACAAAGAACATTCCATTTCACCTGGATCTCTCGGTGATTAACGCTCTGGATTCTGATCACAACCCTGTTGTGGTCGACTCAGACGTTAATCTAACTGCGCTGGGAGTGCCTGATTGGGTTGAGGAAGTCGACTGGGATGCAGCCGTCCTAGCCCTCCACAACTCCGTGGAAGCATGTCCTCGAATAGACTCGATAGAGGCTCTCGAGGAGGCAGCCACGGGGTTCTCAACCTCTGTCCTAAATGCGGTGCGTGCTCATACGCACCGCATTCCTACCGACGCACCAAACCCTACAGCTATCCCTGTTCCACTGAAACGCCTCATTCAAGCGAAAAACGCTGTTAGAAGGCTATGGCAGAGATTCCGTCACCCTAGGATAGGAGTAATACTCCAGAGGTTCAAATCCCTGGTGAGACGACTCCTAAGAAAGCATAGGCAAGCAGCTTGGGAAAACACGTTGCGACACGTAAACCTCCAGGAGAGGAAACCATGGCGCATCGTCCGAGGCTTGAGGAAAGATAAAACTGTACACCAGCACCCTGTGCATAGCCCTCGGGGAAGACTTGTCTTTGAACCGAGGGAAAAAGCAGAGGCGCTAGCAGACTATTTGGAAACTCAATTCCAGCCTAGAGTCGACCCTCAGAACGACGATCATACTAACCTCGTGGAGCAAGCAGTAGAAGACTTCTTAGAAGTTGGACCTGCGGGCCACGAGGATTTCCACATCCCGATAGTTACCCCTCGCGAGGTAACTAACACCATCCAACACCTAAAACCTAGAAAAGCCCCTGGGCAGGACCGGGTAACAGCGGAAATGCTCCATCACCTTCCCTTTAGAGCCGTGATGCACTTGACTCGGATCTACAACGCGTGCCTAAGCATGCGCCATTTTCCAGAAGACTGGAAGAGGGCGCGTGTGGTATGCGTGTTGAAGCCGGGCAAGAATCCGATCTTTCCTTCTAGCTACCGTTCCATCAGCCTCCTACCAGTTATCTCGAAAGTTTTCGAGAAACTGTTCCTGACCCGCCTTCGACCTCTTTTAGAGGAAAAAGGCCTCCTACCGGAACATCAGTTTGGTTTTCGTTCTGACCATTCCACAACCGAGCAACTACTGCGAGTAGCCGAAAAGGCCTCCCTGGCTTACCAGGAAAGGGCCAAAACGGTGGCAGTGTTGCTTGACGTGGAAAAGGCGTTCTCTACCACCTGGCACGAAGGTCTTATCTACAAACTCATACAGCACGAAATCCCCCCTCCATATATTTACTTGGTGGCTAGTTTCCTACAGGAACGTAGCTTCCGAGTGAAGGTGGAGGGTTCATTTTCCCGAGAAAGGCCCATTGGCGCAGGAGTTCCCGAGGGCAGTGTACTGTCACCGGCACTCTTTAATGCTTACATGGCCGATCTCCCCACGCACCCCAACACTCACATCTGTCAGTATGCGGACGATCTCATGATCTTCGCAGCAAACAAGAACCCGCGCTACAGCTACCGTCAAGTACAAGCCCACCTCTGTACCATCAGTAGATGGTGCGAGAACTGGCGCATGTCTATCAACCCGGAGAAAAGCTCTGCGATTCTCCTGGCCAACACGCTGGCAAACCGGCTCCCGCAGGACCTCGTGCTTCGGCGCCGTCGGATCCCTTGGGTCCTTACGGCGAAGTATCTCGGGGTCACGTTGGACCGGCGGCTAACGTATAGGCATCACGTCAGGGGCAAAGTACTACAAGGTCATGCAGCCCTACGGCAGTTGTATCCCATCCTCAGCTCCAAAACCATGCCCATTCGCCTGAAACTCCAGCTGTATCGTGCGATCATCCCGCCTCTGGTCCTGTACGGATGCGAGATCTGGGGAGTGGTGGCAAAGTCCACCTTCATCAGACTCCAGACGTTGCAGAATCGGGCATTAAGGATGATCTACGACACTGGTTGGAGATTTCCTGCCCACATCCTTCACGAACATTCCGGCATTCCGTACATTGTCGACGTGATTAAAACCCGCGCTCGAACAATGTACAACAAACTCCAGAACCACCCTAATCCACTGGTGAATACTCTGGGACAATATGACCAGAGAGCCTCGCCGACTACCATCTAAAAAATTACCGAAGGACATCTTAAGTCCAACGGTCTAATTTTCGCAGATGGGAAAGGCAAAATGAATACCTGTACTTAAAACAGAGCAAATCGCCTAACTCAGATCACCTCTCAGTGTGTGACTGACGGCCAGAACCAGGAGGAGATTAGCGCGTCACCTGATTGACTAACCAGCCAATCAGCATGTATGGGCAGTGCCCGTTCATGGACCTATCCCTACCACCATCCATCTTGTCCTTAAGATACCCCTGATCCCAAACATTCCCAGAGTTTAAATCCCTGTAGACCAAAACACCATACTATCGCGCAGGTAAAGCCGTATAACGGCTAGGTACTGCGGTAAAGACACTTCGGGTGGGGGAATAAGCTTCCCCACTCGACTCGAACTGCCTCTGGAGCCTCTGGAGCCCGGGTGTTCGTGGAACTGATACTCTCTGCGGTCTGGGTGGAAGAATCGGCGTGCCGGGTCGAACCGTTGTGACATATCAGTCTGTGCCGCTACCTCGTGGGTGGTCGTTTCGGTCTTGCCCTCTATCCGTGCCAACTTGCGCTGGCAGGATTCGAGAATGTCAGTGTTGTCTATTGTTGCCGCGCGGAGTTCGTGTAGGAGCCTCGCTGCAGCGTTGAAGCCGGTAGTGTGGTGAATCAGCTGACGGGTGATGGCGGACAGCTTCTTGCTGGTTGCCCGCCGTGAAGTCTTGATGGTCTGCTTGATGTTCCTGACTGTGTCGTCGGTTGCAGCGTTGTCGTTGAGTTGAGTGATCGTGTTGGCGGCGGTGTCGATAAATGTGGTGACGGCGGTGGTAGCACTCACCCCGCCCACTACAGCCCCACTGACTACAGCTCCCAACGGCCAACGAACCACGGACCAACCAACCAAGAAGACGCAGATGACAGAGGAAGAGCGTAAGGCAATGGAAATAGAGAAACTTCAGAAAGAAGTAGATGAACTAAAGGGAGAGATCATCTACTACCAGAATGTGCTGGCAAATATGGATGGGGAATCCCAACAATTTGCAAAATTCGCACAGGACCTCGGGTTCTGCTACAAAGAGCATGCCCTCAAGAAGCGGCGATTAGTCATCCTCAGCGAGGGGTGGCAACAAGTGCCTGCAAGAAATAAGAGGAATAGAGGAAGCGGCCGGGAAAGCGATTCAGACAGTGAACGTCCCAACCAGCTGCGCCCCAAGCGCGTCTCAAAACAAAAAACGCCGCCATATCCCCTCACCACGAGAAACACCTACGCGCCGCTGAGGGTACAATTTGATGCAGAATCCGACGACGAGTCGTCAGAGGATCCACCACCACAACCCGCAATAGCCTCCACCTCTAGAGACCCCTTCCCCAAGCTACCCCCTACCAAAGCCCCAATTCAAACACAGACACAGAAGAAACACACCACCCAGCCCACCATTCCCAGCCCCCACTCCCGCCCCAAGCACATCCAACAACGGAGCAAAAACATCAGACAACCAGAAACCACCAAGAATAATAATCCCTGACGTCCAACACACGGTAAAGGTCCTCCGCATCCTGCGTGGCTCCCTTCCTGCCGGCACATATAAATTGCAGACGACGAGGGACTGCCTTAAGCTCTTCCTTCAACGGAAGCAGGACGCGAACCCGACAATGCAGCTCCTGAAGGACGCCGGAGTAGAAAACTACAGTTTTACTCCACGTGGGGACCAACCTCTTCGCTACGTAATCAAACGTCTTCCAGCTGACTTAGAGGAAGATTACGTGAAAGAGGACCTGGTCCTAAAAGGCTACACCGGCGTCCAGGTACGACAGATGACTTCACGTGGCAGGCCTCTGCCAAATTTTCAGGTAAGTCTTGACAGGACCACCGAAAACCAAAAACTTCTACAAGAACGAGAGGTGTGCCATATGATGGTCACCGTGGAAGTCCTGAAAACAAACCAAAATATAACGCAATGTTACAACTGCCAGCAGTTGGGGCACACTTTTAGGAACTGCAATATGACCTCCCGGTGTGTCCTTTGCGGTGACCTCCACCGCCTGGCTGATTGCCCGAAAAAGGCCAAGCAGGGCGTTGTACCCCACTGTGCTAATTGTGGGGAAACGCATCCTGCCAGCTACAGGGGGTGCGAGACGTTTCGCAACGAACGTCACCGCCGTCAACTGGCATCCATAGCCAGGAGCTCTCCCAGTGCTCAGCCAGGGCCAAAACCCATCATACACCAGGCCCTGGTTCAAACAGGTATCTCCTATGCGGGAACTACCGGAGGGCAAAACGCACCAGTGCCACCACAGAATGGTCCCCCTCCACTACCCCAACAGGCGCCCACGGGTGACCTGAGTGGGATAAAAGATATATTAAACATGTTCAGAGACCTAAATTTACCATCATTATTGATGAAGGCGCAGCCTTTCCTAGCCAAATTCAAAAGCTGCAGCAGCACTTGGGAGAAAATAGAGACCATCATATGTCTCCTCTCAGCCCTTTTAGAATAAATGGCCCACGTAAGGGGAGGCACAACTTTAACGCGCGCACTACTGTGGAATGCAGATGGCATCCACAGGAAGCAACACGAACTTGAAAACTACCTACGGCGTAACAAAATTGACGTCGCATTCATCTGCGAAACAAAATTAAAGCACGAGCACACTTTTAAGCTCCAGGGGTATCAAATCTTTCGGAACGACAGAATTGGCAGACAAGGGGGAGGGACTGCTATTTTGCTTAGAAATACTATTGCTCATGCTTCTGTTACGTTGCCTGTAATGGCAGCGTTAGAGTGCACAGCACTTAAAACACGTGTAAATAGTAAAACGGTTATGCTGGTAGCACTTTATCGGCCCCCTAACTCTCCAGACTTCACACAAGACCTCGAGCAGATCCTCGCTTTAGAGGAGCACGTTATAATTGCAGGAGATTTCAATGCCCGGCACCCCTGGTGGTTTTCACGCCTGGCAAACGCGGCGGGAAATCTCCTGGTTGAATTTATAACTGATAATGATGACATTGAGGTACATCTTCCCCCAGAACCCACTTTTTGGCATCGATCAGGGCACTTTGACGCTGAGATTTTGGACATCGTACTAACAAAAAATGCGACACTGTTAAATAACTTTACTGTTTATCACAGCCTGGACTCCGACCATCTTCCTGTGCATTTCGACATACAGGGTGGCATTTCAGCCAGTGCCTCTGGCCCTCAAAGTAGAGCTGAAACCGACTGGAATAAGTTCACCATGGAAATGCACGGGATGGCGCAACCCAGACTGTCATACTATAGCGAGGCAGACATAGATGTCGCCATTGAAAACTTCACTGCCTCGCTACACAGGGCCAAGAGAAGCGCTACCACTTACACCACAAGACCACCCGGTTTTTGCACGTACCCCGAGGTAGAGCAACTCATTGCGCGGAGACGACGCTTGACAAAACTGTGGCGGTACACCCGTCAGCCTGAATATAAAGTGCTAGCGAAATGGCTCCGCAACATCATTCGGCATCAAATTAAAATCAACAAAATTGAACAGTGGGAAAACAAAATGCTGAGTACCACCCATTCGGACTCTTCTTTGTGGAAATTACACAAGGCTTTCAAAGTTTCCACGAGCGTCAACTCCGCAACTGAGGCGCTGCACACTCAAAGCGGCTTGCACTTCTCCGCAGAGGAGAAAGCCGAGGTCTTCGCTGACTGTCTCCAAGACAGATTCACCGAAAACCCAGTGACCAACTGTGAAATAGAACGGGAGGTCCAGACATGGGTACAAACCTGGGTGGCGCAGAAGCAAGAGCAACAGCTACCCCTAATAACACCGCAGGAAGTTTACAAGCTCATTAGGAAATTACCTAATGGGAAAGCTGCCGGCCCAGACAAAGTGACTAATGAGGAACTTAAGCATCTCCCGAGAAAAGCTCTGGTGCAACTAACAAAGATATTTAACGCCTGTTTGCAGCAAGGCTATTTCCCCTCTACTTGGAAACGAGCTAAGGTTATCATGCTCCCAAAGCAAGGGAAAAGCACCAGACAACCGCAAAACTACCGTCCCATTAGTCTTTTGTCTACTATTGGTAAACTGCTCGAAAAATGTATCCTTTCTCGACTTCAAAAACAAGTCTCGGCAACACATGAACTCTCAAATTCACAGTTTGGCTTTAGAAAAGGACATTCCACTGAACTACAGCTCCTCAGACTAACCGATGACGTAACAGAGCAATTTAACAATGGGGCTTCAACGTTGGCGCTATTTCTGGACGTAGAAGCTGCATTTGACCGGTGCTGGCACAATGGCCTTATTTATAAACTGCACCACAATTTCCCGGCTCTTCAAAATTATCTATACTTGCTGCACAATTTTCTAGAAAACCGGCAGTTTTACGTCCAAGTGGGCCGCTCCTCCTCACGGGAGCGAGTGATGCGGGCTGGCGTCCCACAAGGGGCAATGATGTCCCCTTTTCTGTATATATTGTTCACCAATGATTTCCCAGTGGACGCCAGATGCAAGGTCGCCATGTATGCTGACGACACTGCAATATACAACCACCATAGAAATCCACGTTTCGGCCTTGCAGAAATGCAACGTTATGTGAACAACTTCCTCTCATGGCAACATGACTGGAAAATCAAAATTAATCCCGACAAATGCCAGCTGATTCATTTCTCTAAGCGGCGTCACACTTTGGCAACGGACCTAAAGGTCGGTGGTCAAGTATTGCACTGCCGTCAGCAAGTTAAATACTTAGGTGTCACCTTGGACCGCACAATGTGTTGGTCCACCCACATAAAAAATAGCGCCAATAAAGGCAGACAGCGGCTAATGTTGTGCGCCCCCATCTTCCGTAGTAAACAGTTGCGACTAAAGTCAAAACTTATACTATATAGGTCATTTATTATCTCGGTGGTCCTGTATGCATGTGTGGCCTGGGCTAATGCCTCCAAAACTGCCCTCAAACAACTCCAAACCCTCCAAAACCTCTCCCTCAGAAAAATCCTCTCTGCTCCACTCCTCACCACCACCCAAACTCTCCACCTCGAAACTCATATCCCGTTCATCCCGGAGGCAATAGACAAAAGAGCAATGGTGGCATGGACGCGCATTAGGAACCACGAAAATGACGTGATCGCTAACATCGGCAAAGGCGAGCCGAAGCACCGCAAACATACTAGGATAAAAATGTTCTAGAAGCGGCTCGGCTCGCCGACTAATGCGCGTCCACGCAACCTCGTCCCTAAGCCACATACATGTTCCGGCAGAGGCCCTCGCCTCGGAAAATATTCAGGAGCTGCCACCGCGGGACAGTGTACATAGTGTAAATAGTGTAGTGCGCTGGGACGCATATTTCTGGTGTGCCCAGTGAAGATGTGTGTGTATGTGTGTACGAGTGTGTGTGTGTGGGTGAATGCGTGCGTGTATGTGTCTGTATATAATTTGTAAATATGTACATATGTATATATAACCCAAAGACGAAACAGACAAAAGACAAAAGAAAACTATTCTTCGTGACCTACAGATGGTCACCGTATGGGTTTTTTGTAGACACCGAAAAAGTGTATATATAAACAAAGCCAAATGTAAAAAAATGTGAAATATAGCCTGTAAGCCGGGCCCATTGTACCGGCACCAGGCCAACACTTTTCTAATAAATAACTTGAAGTTGGTGGAGATCGTGTTCAACCTTGCTCAGGCGTGTATCGAGGCTTCGGACTTCCATATGGAGACCCTCAATCTCTTCACTGGGCAGTTGCGTGGCGACGTAGCTCAATGTCGCCCCTGGTGAGGTTGATGCGGCGGTGGTCCTGGCTGTGGTGTGGCGGTGTGAGCGTGAGGCCTTGGGTATGATGGGCAGGTGTGCTGACCATCATATCCGAGGCATCACGCACACATCGCCACATCAACCACCGACACCAGCAGACGCCGACGTCAGGGCCTTTTAAATACACACATACGACAACTAAATGTCTGACACATCTTACTTCTAACTATAAGAGAATGACCATTTACATCAACTTTCATTTACTGGACCCCACAATCATATTGCTAACTATTTTTGAGTAATCATCTAATGTCCGCGTATTAATTATCAAGTTCTTTTTCTTATTATAAACCATTTATGTTCTCTAATGTAGCTGTATTTCTAATGCTGCCATCTATCGCAGCTATTGACCTCTACCTTGAGTCACATCTCTAGTAATCATAGTTTAGATCCAGGTGAAATGGAATGTTCTAAACTATGATTACTATTCCTTCACACGTCGAGGCAGAGACCACCATATTTTATTACATATTTTCTTGTGCGTACAATGGCAATATGAGAATATAATATATAATTATATTTGTATAATATAAAGAAAATTCCTTCACTCTAAACTACCTTTTTCATGCAACACTTTTCCATAATTATGATTATGTGAATAATCGCTGTAACAATTTTTATTAAAATTGTCATATATACAAGATAAATGTTTTAAACATGATTCATGCTCGTATGAATATTATGAAACTCGCTACTACTCGTTTCATAAGGCGTCTGCCACTATACTCTCATTGTACTGTTATATGCATTCACAAGTGGTCACAAAGTTACTTACACTTTTCTATGAATAATTTGTACAGGAGAGAGTAGAGAAAGTCATGTGAATTCAACACATGTTTTTGCACTAGAGCTCCTCAGCTATATCACTAAATATTCAAATGTATATGGTTACATTTAATGGTAAGAAATTTGTCAAATTTTTAGATTTAAACAAAACAAAAACAGCGATTTCTTCGTAAGGAAATGGCATTTTATTAAAACAAGGCAGTGGTACAATATGAAACGAAACTGCTAATATAAAAAAAAAAAAAAAAAAAAAAATAGATACACCTGCTTCAAAATGGGAGCTTACTTTAGAATAACCTTACATACAAAACAAAAATATCTGATGTGTTGGACTCACAAGACTTTCTCTCCTCTTGTAGTAACCATCCTTACAAGCTCTTATTCCTATATCGTCTTCATGTTAGTTAAGATAAACATTTGTACAAATTATCTTATTGCTTATTTCCTTGTAGCTGCAAGGGGAATATTAGAATACAGTAGGCTTTGTGCGATAGTCAAATCTTTTAAAGCCTTGAGATTCCGTTCTCTTTGCTTGACGAATATAAGCGAATTAGGAATAACTTTTAAGTTAACCGTTCACTCTACAAAAATGTATTTGGATGTAACTTGTGCGTTTAACAAGATCTACATTGTTGTATAATAAGATTTGGTCTATTTCTTACGCTTTATCAGTTATGCAAAAGCCATGAAGAATAAAGAGAATACATAGGCTATAACCAGAAAATTAGAAATCTACATTTAATTTTCCATAAAAATCTCTGAAATATGTGGAATTTTAATCAAAATCGCTAGAGCCAACTTTCGATGTCAAGGGTAGTTTAGGGTGGAGTAATTTTCTTCAAAATCTTCGTGTCGCATCCTTGAAAGATATTAGACATAAATAGCAACTTTGTTTTTTAATCCACTTTTCATTTTTTTGAGTTATGCTGTTCACAGACACACACACACACACACACACACACACACACACACACACACACACACACACACACACACACACACACACACACACACACACACACACACACACACACACACGGTCCTTTTTATAAAAATGCTTTTTTATTCAGGAGGCGTAGGTGTGTGTGTGTGTGTGTGTGTGTGAGGAGGGTGTGTGGGTGTGTGGATGCGGGTGTGGGTGGGAGTGTAAACGGACAGCTTAACTTAAAAACGAAAAGTGGGTTAAAAAGCAAAGTTGGTATTTAAGTTCAATATATTTCCAGGATGCGACAGGAAGATTTTGAAGAAAATTTCTCCACGTTAAACTACCGTTTAAATGAACAATTTTTCGAAAAATTTTGATTTCCTCAAAAATAGCTCTAACGATTTTCATTAAAGTGCCATCGATATCTTTAAGATATACAATAGTAAACGTAAGAGATAGGCAAAATCTTAACACACATAAATCCTATGTCAACAAACTTTGTTTTTTCGAGTAAACCATTTCCGAGAACTTCCTTGTATCTTGTAATTTTCCAATACTTATACTTTTCTCAAAGTAAATTGGTTATTTATTTTGTTATCTCTTGGACATGCAAAGAGAATGGAATTTCAAAGCCCTCACATAGGGACCAGCTCTCAAGATTTGAGTATTGCGTAAAGCCTACTGTTCCTATATTCCCATTACTAGTACCAGAAATTTAGCAATGATTTCTACAAACGTCTATCTGAATTAACATGAAGTAGATATAGCAGTAAGAGTTTATACAAGAGTAGAGAAAGCCGTGCTACTGCAATATATCAGATCTTTGTCTTTTTACTCAGTTCAATTCCCACTGGATGTAAAACTACCGTAGTTTTACTAGTAAAATTGGTCAGTTAAGAATCTACCCGCAATACCTGTACGTTTGGTGTGTTGCATACATATCGGGCGTTACCTAATACAGATTGCGATTTTAAATTTGTTTGATCATGTTTTACTAGATTGCTCTAGAAATCGGAAGCGTTGAACTCTGAATCTTCTCGAAACTAAGAGAGCGCATATATAGGGCCACTCAACCTACCGAAAATTCTTCCTAGCACTAAAAGTCAAATTGACCTCTCTTATGGGTTGCCTCCGTCCTTCCCTATTTGTTCATATCTTTCAAGATTTCTACTATTTAATGTTTTTTGCGTGTCTTTTAATCTCATCGAGCAGTCTTGGTCTGGCAACTGCTCTATGCCCACACATTTTTCCTTTTAATGCTTTTAAAGGCATACTTTGGTCATTCATTCTCAATACGTGACCAGCCAACTGAAGTCTTCATTGTTAAGGGAGTGAAATTTTAAAGTTCCACATTTCTTGATAGATTTTTCTGAAATTTACTGTGTTTGTGTTTATATCAGAACAGGAGGTACACCAAATTTCATTAAAATTGGATAATTCGTTTAGGATATATGAATTATTTTATGAATTTAATAGGCACATTTTCAAAATAGAGCTCGCGTCTATTGCCTTTTCAAAATTCATTTATATTGGCAGAACTGATACTCTAAAACATGGGTAACAATTGTATGAATAGATATTTCCAATACGTTTGCTGATTATGTATATAATAACAAAGAAAATTTAATCTTAAAAATTATTGATTTTTTTTTCATACAAAAAAAATTTTTTTGGAATTAATGTTAATGATAACATCAATATTGAATCATAGTTTTGTTTAGTTGGTATTTATGAATACTTTTGGAAATTGTTATTGAATTTGAGGCAAAAATCATGTGCGACCTTCTTTTGGAATGTGCAGAAATGTAGTTTTGAGAAAAACAGGCTTTTATATAGGAGCATCCTGTGTACGTTAAGGGAAGAGCGCTATTTGAAAGGGCTGTAATGACCACATGGAGTAGGGGATATGAAAAATGTTAGCTGATCCAAATACACAGGTGGTCCAGGAACATTTTAAGGTAAAAAAAACCAATTTTCGACTTTTTGACAATTTTGACCAAAATTTCACTCCCAGTGTCCCTTAAGTCTACGTCTCCACAATCCATTTTCATTCAGTGAGCCTAAAATTCTTCTCAAAATCTTTCTTTCAAAAGTAGTTGGCATATTCTCTATTTTCATTTCACACCCATATTTCACAACCAATATCATGTGGTCCACATTATCACTTTCTTTATAACGATAATGTTCTGGAGGTGCATCTTACGTAGATTCGGAGTGGATGCTTGCAGCACCTTCAGTTGTTCCTCGCCTGAGGTACGTACGTACGTATGTGGCAGCAGGAAGGCAAGTTACGCCCGCCGCTTACAGATCGATCTCTCTTGCTTCTGTCTCCTTGCAACAGAACTGCTCTGGGATCCACTTGTTGCAATTACAACGTAACAAAGTCGTAATCTACTTCTTACCTTTGTGTCTGTCTTCCTTGGGCTTTTTCTGCTCCCCCCCCCCCCCCGGGAGAGTGCTTAAATCACTTGCTGCTTTTCACAGCGCGCGGGTAAAACAAGTGCCAAAATGATGATGATAATTATAATAATCTATCCACTGTATAAAGCACCTCAAAGAAGAGTTATAATTAAGAAATAAAAAACAGCTACGATACGCATAGGGCAAAAAAACGAAGAACGAGCTCTTGTTTCATTCACGCTCTCTCTCTCTCTATTTATAATACTCATTATATATTATAATTCTGGTCTACATTTCCTCTTCTTGTTCCTTAGTTCATGTGCTCAAAAAAATGTAAACATTGTTTATATCCTTTTCTCTTCCGTTATTTTCTTGTATTTCCCCAGTACTGTAGTATGCTGCGGAGAATTAAAAAAGTATTCTGTTGAACGCAGGGTGAAAGACCCGCAGCGTAAAATAAATTTTATAATAACTGTGAACCAAAAAAAAAAAAAAAAAAAAAATTAAAGGAGCATATTTTCGATGTTCTCCTCTTTAATATTTTTCATACAGAAAATTATTAATCTTAAATATTTTCTGACATTTATCTGCAGGTTTTGGTAGCGGTGGGGGTAGGGGCAGGGTGGTGGTGGTAGAACATTGATTAAATTTCTTTCATTTCTAGAATTTTATATAAATTAAATTATTTCAGTATATTTAAATATTAGGGAGTGATTATTTTGTCCTTAGCACGGAGGTAGCTACTTGCCAATTGGGAGACCCGGGTTCGATTCCGAGTACTAGCGTGGGGATTTTCTCCAGCTGGAACAACTAATCTGAGTGCAATCAACCTCCCTTATATGATTCAGAAGTTGGTTATGAAGACCGCTTATACCGTTACACTTCATGTGTTATGTATTACAAGTGTAAATGTTATACAAAAATTACGTGCTCTGTCATATGTTCCTCGTAATTTCTGAATTCTTAGTAAAATTAAAACAGATTGATGTTCAACATCCGATTGAACAAAGGCTAGGCATCATTGGGGTTATTGTAGAAACAAGTGGAAATCACTGCCTGGCCTTGACACACATTTCACTGTTTTTCCACTCTCTAAGCAACAACTGGCTTCGACGATTAACTCAACACTCACTATTACTGCTTCACTTAAAACTCCCGACACGTGAACAGCTTCTCCAATAGTGTGGAATCGAGCTTTTTTTTTTTCGGCCCGACCTTTGTTGTCCTTGTTTATTGGTCACGCGTTACCTAGCAAGGTCGCGATGTGACGCAGCTTGAGCTTGAGCGCCTCTTTGACCAGCTGTCGTGTCACGTTAGTATCTGTGGAAAATGCCTTATATAATAAACTTTGTGCATCAAACCCCCATACCCTTTTCTTTTCCAACATTCGTCGAGTGTTTAGGTTTCAGGCTTGTGTAGAGGGGCATTATCCCGAAGATATTGTGGCAAAATTGCTCTTCAGTTATCCCTTAATTTACTTCGTTATTATTTTCTCTTACTTTACATCCGTGATGGTCTCATTCCAAAAATTATTACAAAAATACACTTTGGAACTCTTTGCTGCACTAACTTACAAGCAGATTCAAAGCTGCTAGAAACTTACTCACCCCCCCCCCCCCCCCTAGCAACCTGACGTCAGTGGCTGCTGGAGATTACCCGCACGGGTAACACGATAACGCGTGAGGCTCTCATTCGGCAGATCGTGGGTTCGATTTGCGTGGTCGACCTTTCTGGTCCGTGATTTTTTGGGGGTTTCCCCGAGCGAATGCTGGAAAGGATAATTTCATCTCCCAAATTTCCTGTCCTATTTTGCTTCATTAATCAATTCATCCTTCATCCTGTTGGTTCTTTCATGGTCGCAAGTGTCACCGAAGGCCGTCTCTCGTTGTCCGTAGGATCCGGGTAAGGGGGCGTCATCTGGGGACGTCGGGGCACAGTACAAGTACAAGAAAGCTCGCTTCAGTGTTGAAGTCCCTCCGTATCTCTCCTATTGCTATTCCTGTGGATTAAAAATGCTTAGAGAAGGTTGTGTGAGTGTCTACGTACAACTTTTCATAATATTCCAGTTTCAGATTGCAATGTGCATTTTCTGGACACTTAGCTCCAATTCTGAAATTTGAAGTTCTAAATACGTACATTGCAAAAGTAACTTCACGTGGACCATTCCACATATGTTTGCTTTAATGGAATGTTTTGTTGCATAGTTTTCTACCGCAGTGAATTCATTGTCTCTGTACCGTGTGTGTGTCTGTGTGTGTGCGTGTGTGTGAAGTCAGGGTGGGGCAGTTCCCATCGAATTCAGCAGGATATGGAGCACCTAAATCTCATCTAATGGGACACACCACCGAAGGAATAAACAGGCAACGGGAAAACTTGCTCCTAGTGAAGGGGAAAGAAACACATTTTCAACTCAATGATGTTAATCGGAAACTTAGCGTGAGGGTTAAGGTAGTTATTGACCAGCGGTTTGTGTTAGCGGATTGCATGTGTAAATTATAAAATACAGCGTGGCTCTTATTGATGAGTTACTGTATTTCTTCCAATTATTGGTGCACATTTATCACACTAGCTGAAATTCCACTAGTTCCAGATTTATCTCAACTTAGGTTGCACTTCTCCAATAGACTTGAGTTTCCTTGGAAACATTTAAAAATATGATTTACTGCCCTGAAACAAAGAGTTGCTTAAAACTCTCGAGATATAAAGAGTTTCTTTTGACCCAAATGTTTAAAATGCTGTTAAATTCTATGAATGCACAATTATTATTTATTCTTTTTAGTTCTCTAGTGATCTCACCAGCTGGGTGGAAACTCCAACTCTCCAGGGCGATGACAATGGGAGGCTATTAGCTGTCAAATAACACTACTAATAAAAATAATATATTACAAGTTTGTTTTATGTAACTTTTTACATAAATAAAACTCGAATGCACAATTTACGATTTAATAAAACACGTTTGTACCAGTTATATATCTATTACATCACCTTAGTGTAAGTGATTCCAATTGTCATGAACGTTAAGGCGATAAACAATGGACTGGATGGTCAGGACCCACGTGAAACACGCGGTGTGATGGCACGCGTGATGCTGACGGGGTTACACTTGACTGCAGAGTTTGATGAAGTAACTAAATATAGGTATTTATGATACAACTCGTACCTACGAACACCTGAATTTTGTCAAAGGCCAGCATAATAGAAGGTAACAAAATATTCTATCAAATATTACGAAAATAACCTCTTAATATCCCCTTTTCAATCTTGCAAAGCAGCACATTTAATTCCTCTTGAGGCTTAAACATCAATAAGTGTTGTAAATCTTACACTTGGTGTGTTTTATACTTGTGTAAGATTTACTTTGTAGTGCTTATATTTGCCTATTTTCATAGTGTGCGAGTTTTCGTAGCATAATTCCCTTTTTGATAACTTTTACCTTGCGTAAGCGTATTATTTTTGTTATTGGCTGTTTATTATACGGCGATAATTATTAATTAGCATTCTTGATTACCACCTGTGTAATATCCACAAATTTTGAATTGAAACTTGTTATGGTAGGGTCTTGAAATTTTAATCCGCAACATTTTTGTGTGACGAAAAGTGGTGGGGCTAAACAATATGTGGGGTAGAGTGGGAGCAGTGTCTCGCTTGCCTTCGGGTATAGGGGAACAATGAGACGTTAGCTCCTCTTGCTTTTTTTTCATTGTCGTCGTCCGTGGTTGCGTGTACTCCGTTCAGGCGGCGTGGCGATCGCTGAGTACAGTTGTTGGTTGTCAACAGAGCAACACGTGTGTATAACCAACGCCAGTTGTTGGCGTTGCCGTTGTTTATGATCTATTTTCTTCATTAAAATATACTATGCTGTTGTGAATATGAAAGAACAAGAGCGTGACGTGAGATAAAACGTGCGGGTGAAGTGACAGTTCAGAATGTGTTAAAAAAAAATCAGATCGCTGATGAGCTTTACATGAGACTTGGTACATTCTCCTGTCCACTGTAATGCATTTTCTTAGAGCACACTACTTGCTTGCACCTCATGTTCAATGCAGATGCTGTAAACTGTGTAGAAAATGTGTAACGACTGCTCGTAATGTTTGCACATTAAACGAAGCGCGAGTCCGTTACTGATGTGAAAGTAAACTGGCGGTTTACTCACCGTGTGCAGAACATGCACAGTGTGTAGTGACGGGGCATCGGAGCTGTCCATGAACATGAATGGGGAAAGTTAGTTCGTTTTCTCTTCAATAACAGTTGACGTAATACGTAATACTTGCGCATTGCTTTCTCTACTAAATATATGGTACGTAACATTCTACCCAACTACTCTATTTCGAGGTTTGAGTAACGTCTGTGGCCCACATTACGGAGGTCGCGGGATTGATCCCTGTGGTCAACCTTTCTGAACCATGGGCTTCTTCAGAGGTTTCCCCGGGTTGACAGGCGAATGCTGGGAAGGATTTACTAGCCATTTCGTTGCATTAATCATTTAATTTTACTCTTAAACCCATTAGGTTTTGTTCAGGATTGAAAGCGGCGGTGAGCATCGCGGCAGCAGCACGGCATGGGAAAAGGATATGCTCTGGAAATCTCGTCCCACGGATTGGAAGGCGAGCCTACTGGCTTTCTTGTCTCTCCATGGGATAGTGCAACCCGGAGAGGGAATGCGAACCGATTTCCGAGTCTCGCGCCCTCTTGCAAGTACGAACCGGACTAACCGAGCCTTCACTGGGGTGCTCCTAACTGGGAAAACGTAGGCACCCTGCTCTCTGCTATGTTCTGACAACTTTGCTACGTCCTTAGAATCCATTTGCCTCGTTCGTCTTTCAGGATAATTGCAACCTCTGCTGGCACTAGGAACCGCTGTGTCTTTGGACGTCGAAACAGCGACGAACGAGTGCTTGTTCTGTGATGGGAAGCTTGTCATTTTTAAATAGGCCTCTACGGCAAATACGCGATGCACTGAATTCCACAAGACCATACTTACAAATGGCATTCCTTCCTTAATACAGCGCGCAATCTAATTTTGCGCATGCGCAAGCAGCGAAGCCGTACTACTCGACTCAAATCAGGCTATTTATTCTGCCGGATACTGCAGATATAAATATAACATACGTTGGGTGTTTGACTCTCTAAATCCTAGGGTCTTTAATATAAAATTAAAATCGTAAAATACCCTATGTTAGTGAATACTTTACATTATTTTTATGCTTCTACACGTATTTTAGTGCTTGTTCACCCAGCAGAACGATGTTATTAGTATTGTCAAAGCATCGCCACAGCTAGCACAGAGAAAAGGAAAGGAAGAACGAGAGGGTGCGCGTGAGAGAGTGGAACGATAGAGATGAGCGAAGAGGAGGAAGAAGATGCAGAGAAGAAGGAAAGAGAGCGAGAAAGTGACAGAGACACAGGAGGGGGGGGGGATAATGTCACCTTTAAAGCAATCACGTGAGCAAAGGGACCGGTTCTGCTGTTTGATAATAAAAACCTCAGTATATTTACCTTTTGTATCGAATAAACCGGTAAAAGAAACTATCAGGTGCTATATTTACTAGAATGCGTTTTATATATTCTTCAATAAACCATTGTGTTCTACAATTTCCATTTCACAACACCAATTGTTGGAAAATTCAACCCATAACAAGGGATATCTCGGAAATGAAGATTTCCAAGTAAAGTACTCCTTCAGTAATTAATAACAATAAAAGCAACAACACAAACTAATAAACTTGCTTTGCTTCCAGGAAACCTGAATTCCAATAGTGAAAATGCACTGGGAAGAGACAACAAAGATAATTTAAATGTGAGTATAAAATATTTAGTTAATTACATTCCACCAATTACAGTTGTTTTCTAGGGAATGCGAGCTAAGGCCAAACTGCTGTAAACAACTTAATTGCAATTTTTTCTTTGTATTTTACCAAATCAATATCACAAATTAAATTATTTTTCGCATAGAATAAATGAGACTAAGTATTCTGATGCTCACGAATACAAAATTTTACCATTTTATTGATTCGTTTCTTTAAAGTTAGCAGAACCCAGTTTATTCGTTGTTTCTGAATGACTTTCTGGCACAGTTTCGATTCATATTGGTGTTTCTGCTAAATCTAATGTTACATTGGGAAATATGAAGAATATTGGCTACGCATGCCTTGAATCTGTGGCCCTCAGCATAAAAATCTAATGTGTTACACTCACATGACTTTCTCTACTCTTGTACTAACCATTCTTACAAACTCCTATTCCTACATCTTTTTCGTGTTAGTTGAGATAAACATTTGTACAAATTATCTTATTGCTTATTTCCTTGTAGGTGCAAGGGGAATATTAGAATACAGTAGGCTTTGTGTGATAGTCAAATGTTTTAAAGTTTTGAGATCCCGTTCTCTTTGCACACTTAACATATGAAAAATGAACGATGTTCCATTTCACCAAAGTTTTAAGTTTTCCGAAAGTCACACACTTAATAAGGAATATCCTTAAGGAGTATTTAAGCAAGGTCTATATTTTTTGTATAGTATGATTTGGTGTATCTCTAACGGTTTACCAGTTATACAAAAGTCGTCCAGATTAGATACGACTACAGGGTTATAACCAGAAAATTCAAGATATACATTTCATTTGTCATAAAAATATCTCAATCATATGACATTTTAATCAAAATCGTTAGAGCCATTTTCAAGAAAATCAAAATTTTCGAAAAAATTTCCATGTAAAGGGCAGTTTAGGATGCGGCTATTTTCTTCAAAATCTTCATGTCGCACCTTTGAAAGACATTAAACTTAAATACCAACTTTGGTTTTTAACCGACTTTTCGTTTTTCAGTTATGCTGTCCACAGACTGACACACACACACACACACACACACACACACACACACACACACACACACACACACACACACACACACACACACACTCTCTCTCTCTCTCTCTCTCTCTCTCTCTCTCTCTCTCTCGCTCACATGGACCTTATTCTAAAAATGCTATTTTTGGATTCAGGGGGTCTCAAAACATATATTTCTGGTGAAATCTAGACATCGAAATTTTACCATATATTTCACTGTTTTTCACTACATATTTTGCTAAATGAAACCAGGTCTAATACTAGCATTTCATATCTAATGCAACTCATAGAATCTAACATTATAGACAATGGTATATTCTCTCTCTAATCCTAAAAGATACCTTTGATATAAACCAAAGGTTTATGCTACTATGTTTTATATAAAATTCATGACATACACTTCGATTAGGCACTAACCGCATTTTAATGCAGAGGAAAATTGAGGAAAATTGATAATTATGTGATATTAGTCTTTGCTGCAGCTGAAACAGAAATTGAATTACGCATGTTGCTTTAAATGCCATTTAATAGGTTTAAATGGAAAAATCGATGGGATTCGTTTTTGCAAATTATGCGTGCCAGGTTACCCACTAACGGAGTAAATTAAAAACTCAATGTTATCTTTGAAGCGTAATTTTTTAAGGTTAGATTGCCCAAACTATAAAAGTAGACTGAAGTCCTCCCCAATTGAAATTTATGTAGGGTGGTTTAAATCTGAGCAAATATAGCATGTTTTTGTACCTTTGTTTCCCATTCTCTCATACTGTCCTCCTCTCCCTCTATTACTCTCTCTCTCTCGTGAAGTCTACCCAAAGATTCAGTGTCGAAATGTCACCGAAATTACATATTTTAAGATCTCTTAAGCCTAAAAGGTGTGACGTGTTGCAGTCACATGACTTTCTCTACTCTCGTACTATCTTTCCTATATCTTCTTCATATCTACCTTTTACATGGGTAGAAAATGTCTCTAACGATTTTGATTAAAATGTCATTTGTTTGAGATATTTTTATGACAAAGGAAATGTATATTTTGAATTTTCTGGTTATAGCCCCTGTAGTTGTATTTACTCTAGACGACTTTTGCATAACTGGTAAACCGTTACAGATAGACCAAATCATGGTATACAAAAATGTAGATCTTGCTAAAGTATACAATTTATATCCAAATAAATTTTCTTGTAGTGTGAACCATTTCGGAGATATTCCTTGTTATGTGTGTGAGTTTCGAAAAACTTAAAACTTTCGTGAAATGGAACATCGTTGTTCATTTTTTTATATGTTAAGTGTACAAAGAGGAAAGAATGTCAAAGCTTTAAAACATTTGACTGTCGTACAACATTCCCCTTGCACCTACAGTGAGATAATTTCTGCAAATGTTTATCTTAACTAACACGAAGAAGATACAACAATAAGAGTTTGTAAGAATGGTTAGTACAAGAGTAGAGAAAGTCATGCGAGAGTAACACACCAGAGTTTTTAAAAAATGTTTTCTGTGGCGTTTTTAAGCATGAGATTGTAAGCTGAGGTTAAGAGCGACATCGACCTATCGGCTAGGGATGCAACTTTTGGTAAACACTGTATCTGACCAACATTTATATTTTGCAATCTGTGACTGCGTGCATTTAACTGATTATATCGCCGAGCGCTCCTTTTTACAGCCGAGTGCAAAACCAAACAGTTGCGGAAAGAAAACGAGCCATTAAAACACAAAGGATAAATTTGTTGAGCGTATTAGAGAAGTGTTTGTGTGTCGCGTATGAAATTACATTGCCTCGAGTTGCTAAACACAAGCAATGTAGGTATTCGCTTCATATTTGCTGGGTAAACATGTGTCGTTGTTGCACTGTTTCTTTTGCCATGCCATCAGCAGTGTTGCCATGGAAACCTCTTCCTCCTTCCTCTGTCACGTGCTAGCCTAACACAGACCGCCCCTACAGGAGTTAAAGAGAACCTCATGATGGAAATGAGGTGGGAGAAGATAAGGACAGTGAAATGAATTACAGAACATGTGTGAGTGTTTCACTCCCTTAATTGGTACAAGTAATGTTTGTAATACACACAACTCAAACCGTAACACACAAGTATTAAAACAAACTCCTCCAGTCACAGTAAAGGAAACAGTCAAGTAATATCGGTGTCGGAAAACCCGCCTAAACAAATACAGGTTATAAAACATAAACACTGGATCACAAGGCTTAACTTTCTACATAAAAACGCTTTTCAACATTTACTTCGGTACTTTACTCCGTAACGTAATTCCCAACCTGCTATACCTATCTGTAAATAGAGGGTTTTCACATTTGCAGAACTTACTACTGGCGGCGCCGTGGCCGAGTTGTTAGAGCGTTCACCTCCCACCTAGACGGCCCGTGTTCGACCCACATGTGGTATTCGTGGTGGACGAAGCGGCGTCTCGGCGGGTTTTCTAGAAAAATATAATATCTTATACATGTTTGTATATAGTAATTTATCTGATGAATTTGTAAGAATAAAGATCCTGTGATTAAACAAACTACTTTTGTTATAATTGACTAATCATGTTTAGAAACTATAGATAAATATACCAGGTAAGTCAGCCGCCCCTATTTTTGGAAGGTAGGCCACGCGGCAAAAGACATGCGCGCTTTCGTCCAGTTTTGCGCTTATTAAAACGTATTACTGGAGGTTCTGAGAGAGACAGCAATGCGCAAAATTCAGAGGAACAGCGGTTTGACGGACATAGCGTACTCCTAGCTAAGGAGTACGACTCGTTTCCTAAGAGCGAATTCCAGTTTTCAGTCGATTTTGCAAACTTCAGAGTATACACAGAAAACTCGCGAAATGGCAGTGATATAGCGCCTGGCATGCAAGTCGTACTATTGAACTCGGAACGTGCTTTCAATCAAGTGCGAAATAGCTGAAGAGAATTATTATTGTACCTCATGTGCTAACCGTCAAGGCATTCTACAGGTTTTTTTTATACTCAACCGAATACACAATAATCTAATTACAAAGTTCCTCCTCAGGGTTTAGAACATTATAACTGAAATCATTTTTGGTTTTATGTATTTTGTAATAGAATAGGTATAATGACTTTTGCCCCATTGAACTGTCAGATGTACTGTGTCATGAATACCGACTCCCTTCATTCTCCACGCGTAAGCAGTTGCATGATATTTTGTTCCATTCCTTCACCATTGCAGAACAGATGAGTACATTAATATGCTTTGGATCTATGGAGAAGCAAAAGCCAATGCACAAGCAGCCCGGCATCTATAACGGGAGAGATACCCTAATAGACAACAACAATGCCATAAAATGGAAATAAAACAATTAGAATAACAACAGCTTTTAACATAACTGTTGAGTCAATGTTGTTTGTGAATATTACATGGTAAAAAATTTAGTATATGCAGGGGATTCGAGCCACAAGTACACCAGAGTGCTTACTTACGAATCTGGAAAGTAAAGTAAGGGGTTATGGTCATTGGTTATGGTTATTTAGCCAAAGGAGTGGTACATGTGGCCTACAGCAACCAATGAAATGGTGACGTACAGTTTATCAGATCGTCGTGACACTGCATATGCGCGAGAGGGGAAGTGACTAGAGTGGTGGGGAACAAGCAAGTGATGTCAGAACTCAGGCAGTCGCATTCCCAAGCAGTGTATGTTACTAAACAATTATTAGTAATTATCACGGTGAGAGCGAGCGGTGAACTAATCCCCACTTCTCCTAATATGCAAGAGGGGAGGTCTCTGATATTGCGCATTTGCACTACAGGAGTGGGGGACTGCTACGACGATCTGAACGGGCTATATTTAACAATAGTTCACAGAAATATTATTGTGACTACTTTATGTAAAGCTATTGAAGAGTATTGTCCGAATCTGTGAAAACTATACGATGTTCCATTTAAAATACTAAAGTTGCACTCAGTTCCAGTTAAACCGGAAGTAGCAAAACATAGTCAATCAGATTTTTGCTTTTCCTGTACATGACTATTGACCTACACTCGCACAAACATGGAAGGACATGGCAGGGTATTCGTTTATGTTCTTAACACGCACCGCTACGGTATTTGTTCACGTACTGACCTAGTGAAAGTGACACCCAAACCGTAAGATAAAAAATGTGTTTCAAATACTGAGATCTACCACTGGTTTAAATTAATGTAATGATGTCCCTTCCACCCGGTATACACATTAAAATAATTAAGTAGTATTTTATTAATATTGCTTATTAAACGCTTCATACGCCAGTCTTAGCAATGTCACTCGTGTGTTAAATATTAGCTTGTCCTCACGCTCCACATCGTCCAAGTAACACGGGTATTACTTAGTGATAAATTGATTTACAGCACATTTTGGTTACGGATGCGAATAATTCGCCAAGCTTACGCCTGACACGAGAGATTTGTACGGGCCCAGATTTTCTGCTCTGCCTCTCTGTGTCAAGTTATATGTACGGTTCACGACCATATGGTCTTTATTTCCCGAACATACACTTATTTTTTAGGTTACTGATTTTCTGATTAGCTTCTGTTTACAAACAGAATATTGTGATATTCGGATATAATAACATTTTCGTCTTAGCTAAGATCTTTTATATATTGTGACAAAAAAGACAAAATCAGTCTCATTACCTTTTTTCTCTCACTTTATATTCCTCAAACACAGGTTAACACAGCCTACAATCTTACGTGATATCACAACTCACAACTGTTTTCTTCTCGTAATCTTGACTCAGTCCTTTAACCGTCTTTCTTCACTTATTCTGCCTCCACACACCAATTCTAATTCTCCTTATAAAGCGGGGATGACGTCACACAGTCCTTTCTGGAACTTCTAAAATCACGCCGGCCGCCGACTGCCTCTCGAAGGTTCATGCTTACTTTACTAAGCACCGCAGCCATTGTTAGCCCCGTGTGCAGAAACAGTTCGCGCGAGGCAGCCTGACCTTGAGCGCCTTTATTCGCTCACAAAACGATAAACTATAAATGAAGTAAAGGTTGCTGTTACGAGGAAAACTAGTATCTCTGACTCAGGCAACGCTGACAACACTGTAATGAACCACACACCCCTATTTCTCCGCTAAACTGAAATCGTCCACGTGCAATACAAAAGCTAGCTCCTACGCTGGTATCAAAGGCTCCTAGAAAAACTGCTAGAGGTTTTTTCTCGCTAAAATGTTGCAACAAAGGAGAAGGTTTGTTATTTTTACGAGTACCTTCCCGTAGAGGGCAGCGTTTTCATTGCGGCGCCAAAAAGACGCGCAGCTCTGCATAGTAAAACAGCCGTCTAGTCAGTCCGACTCTATATGTGTCTTAGATACTTCTTAATGTAACTAGAAACTTCCAAGGCAACACAAAATTAGAAACTTTGGTAAACAAAGAAAAGATTAACACAGATATTTGTCACGTGTGAAGTGTTTACACACAGTGTGCTGAGAATCCACCCCTCCCCCCCCTCCCCTGGAGTTGTCGAGAGACTTGGCATCGATCTTAACAAATCTGTTCTCAGTCCCTTTTATCCTCTGTACGCTCCCTTTCAACACGTAACCTCTATCCTTCCCACATTCACTAAATTGATTTACTACTTGCTAGTTAACACCGTGTTAAATGGTAAACGTTAACCGCTTGCTTCTCTTTCTCCTTCCTTTCACATGTATTTATTGTAATTCTACACTTTCGGTTCTTCCGCCAATTAATTGGACATCGGTTGCCTATACCGCCCTTGGTACTTCCCACATGGCACGTGTTTGAAGAAGGGAGAGGAATAAATCGGGTTTTGCGCTGTCAAATATTTAGTTGTAACTGAATATTGTACATAAGAAATGTCTATTGTGCATTCAAAACACTAAGCCAACTTGTAGGAGACGTGTTTTTGAAGTAAGCGCTGTTTAAATATTTCGTCGCTGCAGTTAAGATTTTGCGCATGCGCAAACTCCTCTTCCATTCATTAGGAAAACAGACACAAGAGAGAGCGACTGTCAGTTTTTTTTTTCTTCCTCTTATTTGAGCGTTTTGAAATGCACAAAACAAGCGAACGACCCGTCGACTGTGAAGTCACATGGGTGATTCGCTTTTTTAATGACAGAAATGTTATGTTGGTAAACATTCATCCCCAATTGCGTGAGGTTTTTGGGGAAACAATGAGGAACAATGTCCAACCGCACATAGCCTAACCTAAGATCTAATCCCATTATTGGATTGGGAAAATTTTGACCATCCTCCCTACAGTCTGATTTGGCACCAAGGGGTTTTCATCTATTTTTTCATGTTAAGAAATTCCTTGGTGCAAACTAAGGGCATTAACTAAGTGTGAAAGTGAAAGATGTATAGTTATTAATGATAAAGTATTTGGAAAATAAGGATATTTTATTTTTTTTAAATTATCAGTACTACTTCAAAAATGGGCCTTGCATAATAAACAATAACCTTCAATAAACACTTAACGCTTTAATTCACAACATTGCTTACAAACAACATATGAATACAAGTTTTGAGATACTTTATTTGCTCTTTCTTTTTAATTTGTTGTTAAGTTAACCTAAATAATTTTTCTTCAGAAAAAGAAGCAAAACCCATGCAACTGTAGTCAAATGTAACCCCGTTACCTTCCAAGTGTGCCATTACACCAATTAGTTTACTTGTGCCCTCCCCCTCCTTTACCGCAGGCACATTTGACTCACACTCGCGACCTTCGGCTTTCAATGGCTGGCCAGTCCATTGTGTACCGCCTTAACCATCACGGCTATTCAAATCGGTTCACTAAAAACATCCGAAAGGGATACGGAAAGCGGTTTAGGAATTCGAGGAAAAACGGCTACGTAATAGCAAAATGACTTCTCAAACGATTAATTAAGCTTAAAAATTCGGCATAATATCCTTTATAGATTTTTTTAGCTGTGACGAGAGATAGGAAGTGATATTCTAGTCCTAAGTTTTATTTGATTCATTCAAGGAAGAAGTTGCTCGCAAATTTATGTTGAGGCAAACCTAATCAATATATGAGCGCTAAATATTTATTTATAGGAACGAGTTTAAATACTCGAATTCTAAACGTTGTTTGTATATACTTTTAGGAATAGTCGTCTGGTTGTCTGGTCCCCTTATATAGAGGGGATGACGTCACACGGACTTTTCGCGAACTCCTTCAAACATGGCGGCAGTGACGTAACCTGATCTTTCTCGAAGGCAGTGTAGAAAATCCCTTTCGTATAGCCGCTTCAATTTAGCCAAGTGTTCGCTCGCGTGAGTGGAGTGAGGAAGTCTGGCGTTGTTTGCCTGTTTCCTGGCCGGCCTGGTATGCGGCGTGAAGCAGCTAGCCCCGTCCGTTCTTTGTTTTGCGTCGAGCCCAACGTCACACTGTATTAGAGGTATGAATGTGCAAATTTCCCGTGATGGTAGATTCAAATATGACGAATAAAAAAGTCCGATAGTAAATTCCTGTATCCTGGAAGGTAAAAGAGATAAATGGTCATAATTCAATACATTATCTACACAGTCTGGCAACAGAGTAGCACTAAAGAAGTGAATATTCTGTTTACTAATGCGTCCATTGTTATGCACGCGTTCACAGCTATGACGAGTGAAAGCCCTAGAAAACTTCGCCACGTGTCTGTGTTTGTCAGCCACTGCAGGTAATTAGGGGAGGGTGGTATCGGTATGACAAAAGTTCATTTTGGAAGGAATCAAAATATAGTGGACGGCTGTATTTAAGAAACATACCTTCACTGTTATAAAGTACGACTTTAGTATATAGAGAAGTGACAAGATTAAAACAGAAATTTTATTTAAAAAATTAAAAATGGTAATGCATTAATAAAGCTGAGAAAACGGTTGTCACTTTGAGTGCTTATATTTTCCCATTTATTTCTCCGGCATGCTTAGCACCGCTTATTTAATCTGGATCCACCCCATCCAGCTTCATTCAGATTTACATTCTAGTAAAGTATATTTCTCACAGTGAAGTAGGCATCGCCTTCTGAAAGAAGGCAGTTTTACAATCATTCCAAACTGTTCTCTGTTTTGTACACCTGAGAACTAATACTCCAGTATTATTTTTAACTCAGTTATATTTTTTAAATGAAGCGATATCCCTAAGTAGACCGAAAACTATACGTAATAAAATATTTTAATTATGTATAAAATATCTAGTATGATATGAAAAGCTCAGTTTTTAACGAATTTTATTTTGAAAATAGTACTTTCCGGTATGCATACAGAAAAACCAAGCCTTTTTGTATTAATATTTTCATCTTCGGACTTTATATCATGGTTTTCGTTTTAACACCTGACCTTTCATTCAGCACTTTGGTGTGCATTTGCAGTTCTCTGTAATTAATCTGTTATATACATGATAATCGTATTATAATTTTTTTTCATCCATTCAGCCGCGGACGGCGCCGCCATTATACTTCCAGACTCTGGGAAGTCTGAGGAATAATTTTGGTTGGAGAAAAATTTATACCCCCTGCCGGGAATCGAACCCGGGACCCCTTGCACAACAGGCAGGTACTCTACCAACTGCGCTACGGGGACCGCCCTGTTTCTTTACTATTTTATTATTATTGTTATTATTGTTGTACAGAAAATGCATTTATGTACTCGTTTTAAAATGCATGTATTAGTTAAGAGACTCCCTTGGAAACTTCTTGCTTTTTACTCTCAGGCGAAATGACTCTTTTCTGCATTTGACAAGGATATATTGAGCCAAAAGGAAAGAGATACCTCTATAGTTGAGTGCAACAAATGCATAATCTACATAAACTCTAAAGGAAGAGGAAAGGGGGGAGGAGATGATGAAAGAATATAAAGGAAAGGTTTTTATTAGGAGAGATCTGGTAATACGAGCGTTTTACTGTATTCGGGGCGATCTTGCATAATCAGAAACATCCTTTAGTTGACTTGCTGCGCTGCTTGGATGTAAATGGACTGTTAGCCCAGTTTCCTATATGCAACAAAGGGATATTACGTACCTAAAATAATCGCTGCATAAATAACAATTTAGAGATATAGTTGGCAGTAAGTCAGACTTTTTAACTGCGGTTTCCTTCTGTTCTTGTTTGTCATAAATAGTTTTCTTGCTCATTTCCTATTCCTTTTCATCGCATGCTCCTCCCGTCTTGTTCTGTATAGTCTTCCTTTCATCTCTAATTATCTTTTCGTTGTCACCAATTTGCAGCTCTCTGTGCCACTCTGGTGTGTAGCCCAAAGGGTTGAAATGAATTTTAGCCAAACTGAGTGGAGTTTGAAACTAGAAAGACAATCGATATGAAAATTTGGGTCAGGAAGCGTCCCAGATATCCTCAATGGTTCCGATTACACGCTTAGTTGAGGTCGCCTCTGACAATAAGTCTGGATGAAATAACCGCGGGTTATGTGGTTCACTAAAGGGGGTAGAAGTTCTGGTAAAACTTTATAAGAAATTTGAAAGACAACACAGCTGGATGCAAAAGAACAAATTTGGTATCTAAAACTACCAGATAATTCTTTTAACTTTAACTCGTTGAAACTTCTTCAGAATATTTCTATCTTTGCTTAGAATTTAGAAAAAAAGGAGGCGCCAGTCCGCTTTCTCTCCAGGTAAGTAAAAAAATTTGCGCGCGAATTCGTTATTGCTTTATCAAAATGGTGATTTTGAAGTTGTAATTTAACCCATAGGTGTTTTTTTGTGCGGGACTAGGCATGGCTAATCTATCGCAGACTAGCCACTGAGATGCGTGCGGACTTGTGCGGTTAAACACGCGTACAGGCTCCTGGAAAACATCAAGGAGTGTAAAAATGTGCTACCAACTTAGACGATTTTCAAGTGTCTTTTACATAGAACAAGTGATTTGTATGACAAGGGTGAACACCTACTGGCTACAACTACAGCACCTCGGTAACTTGTTTACGTAAAAGGCGGTTTCAGTGTGACAGCGACACACATATCTTCAATCCCTGTCCCTGCTCGCTGGGCAACCGACAATGCTGAGAGTAACGTCACTCTAGATATTGGCTGAGTCCATGTTCATTCTTGTTTTGTAGCTACTCTATCTAAAATTTATATTTTGCATGGCCGGCATCACACAGGTTGTATGCGGTAGGATGTTTATTTTTTACCTTTTTTTTTTCTAAGCCAGGATATCAGTTCCTTAGCATTTTGCTGATTGTTGTTCCCGGTACTAACTAGTCGATATTTCTACGAAAATTCTTGTCTCGAGCCTTTGGCCATGGAATCGCAGTTCTTCGAAGCGTTATTGTTGGCCCGTGGCATCAGACTATCATGTTCTCAGAGCCTCTATATTTCTAATGAGGAAGTACGACGGAAAACTGTCTCAATCTATTTCATTTTAATCGACATAAACCATTACATTAAATATTTCGGTATAGATACAGAGATAACAGCCTTAAAATTCCATAGTGTGTTCCACGCAATCTCGGAAAACTACTGAATATTTAAAGGGATTTAAAATAATTATAAAGTATTGTGTGTAATCAATAACCTGTTGAAGGGGAACAGTACACCTTAGAATAACAAAGTACGTGAATTACACGTCAAATATTTATGCTTTGCGCGCATCACCTCATGCGACGTTCTGCTGTCTGATTATTACCCCATCTACTTGTTAACACAGACAGAGTTTTATTATTCTTCGTTCACACATACATATTAAGGATATCGTAATCTAAAGCGATAATCAAATCTTTTCAAAGCTCGTGGTTCTATGGTAGGTTTCAAATTCTGTTCTCTTTGAATGAACACGAAAAAGGATGGACTAGGGATTTCCAGTTGAGAAAAGTATTGTGGCGCCGGCCGCATGTAAAAGCAGGATCAAGGTCAGTCACCTCACACCACTATATTGCTAGGCAACGTGTGACAATGTTGGCTAAAAACAAATGCCGTTTCCAGACAGTTCGAGAAGCTTCGAGTGCCGGATTTTCTTGGCTCAGCGAGTCGACACGGAGAGAGAAGTTGGCATTGAGGCAATTTCAGTGAGTTTATAGTGAACAAGTGAGTAAGTGAGTAGAGTTGTCACAGCGAACTGTGGACAGTTTAATCAAAATCTTTAGTCATTTTTAAAAAATCAACATTTTCGAAAAATTTTCCATGTAAGGGGTAGTTTACGATGGAGGAATTTTCTTCAAAATCTTTGTGTCGTATCCTTGAAAAATATTAAATTTAAATATCAATTTTGATTTTTAACTGATTTTTCGTTTTTAAGTTGTGCTGTTCACATACACACACACACACACACACACACACACACACACACACACACACACACACACACACACACACACATTGATATACATGACCCTTTTACTAAAAATACATTTTTGGATTCAGGGGGCCTCAAAACATATATTTCCAGCGTAGTAGAGAAAGTAAAATATTTTGTTAGTACTGACAGATCGTGGTTGGTAGCCTTCGCGTACCACAGAGTTTACAAGTTTATTGGTATAAACAAGATGGCAGCTAATTAATAATCAGAATATAGGAAATACATTTCGGAAATTGATATTATATACAGTGAAAATAAATATATATTTGGAGTAGGTATTTTAAGTGGCTTAACTAATGAACAGTGTATCACTAGGGAAATGCCCAGCTGTTGCACAAATTACAGCTATTAACAGTAGCAGCACGGAGATTGAACTGAAGGCAGACTGGAATGGAATGGATTTATGCTACAGGATGAAATCGCTATACCCAATGTATGTTGTTGCTTCAACAGAGATGCTAAAATAATTTTGTCATTAAGTATGCAACAGATAACATTAATACGTCATGAATATTAATGATTCGATAAGTGTTAACAGTTGGTTCAATTTGTCGTGGGCCAGGTAAAATGCATTCTGCTACCATGTCGATCGATTTGGAGCAAATGCTTATAGACAATAATACTGCATAATGCTTGTATTGTTCTCCAACACTTGACTAAGAATGATATTTCATTTCTTGTCCATAAGATTAAACCAAGTAATGAAAAAATAACAATAGTAAAAAAATTAAGAATGAACTTCTGTTTAAATGCTACAAAAATAAGAAAATGAACTTCAAATTAAATAAAACTCATCCATTTATTACATTACACAAGGGGAATATTAGAATACACTAGGCTTAGTGCGATAGTCAAGTCTTTTAAAGCTTTGAGATTCCGTTCTCTTTGCACGCTTAACATATAAAAAATGAACAACGATGGTCCATTTCACGAAAGTTCACATAACAAGGAATATCTCCGGAATGGTTCACCCTACAAGAAAATTTATTTCGACATAAATTGTGTATTTTAGCAAGATCTACATTTTTTTGTATAGTATGACTTGGTCTATCTCTAACGGTTTACCAGTTACGCAAGTCATCCAGAGTAAACAGGACCACAGAGGCTATAGCCACAAAACTCAAAATATACATTTCATTTGTCATACAAGAATCTTAAACATATAACACTTTAATCAAAATCGTTAGAGCTATTTTCAAGAAAATGACATTTTCGAAAAATTTTCCATGTAAAGGATAGTTTAGGGTAGAGCTATTTTCTTCAAAATATTCGTGTCGCACCCTTGAAAGACAGTAAACTTAAATACCAACTTTGGTTTTTAACCGATTTTTCGTTATTGAGTTATGCTGTCCACAGACAAACGCGCACGCGTGATTACTAAAAATGCTTTCTTTTTTTGGATTCAAGGGTTTTCAAAGCATATATTTCTTGTGAAATCTCGACATCGAATTTTTGGGTTGAGCACAATACTTCCCCTACTTACCAGTAGAAAGAGTAAATAATTATAGAAGTTTATTATATCTTGTGACTAGCTTTTGTATCATATAAATTGTGTAATCTAATAAATTAATGGATTTTATCTTATTTAAAGCTTTTCTTCTTTTAGAGCACATAAAATAAAGCTTGCTTTTTAAAAAAGTTTAGTATTAATTTATTTTCTATTTTACACCTACTCTTCTCAGCAAACCCTTTCATTTCATACCCATATCACGGGAGTGCATAAAAATAACTATACCGCCATTTTGAATAGTCCGCCATATTGAATTTAGAATGACGTCACAATGATGTGCATTTTCAACCAAACTAAACCTGCATGCAAAATTTCAGTTCAATCGGTTGAGGATAAGAGCTGTAAAATTCGGTTGCAAGATTTGACCCGAACAAACAAACATTGCAAGTTAAATAAAACTTGTAATAAACATAATAATTCTAATACATAACAGTAACAGTTGGACAAAAGCGTTATTCTATTATATTATATTCTCCATCACATATTACTAATAGAGAAAGTATTGCGTTCTGATGCAGTAATTTGTATAAGCTCTCTGAAATAATTCCAAATGTAAATTCAACAGAAAGCCCCCTGAAATAACTATGTCAGAATATAGGCAGCGCAGGCTGACTTCTTTTGTTCATTATGATACAATGAAGGAGGAATTGACTCTGATCAATAATGTAACGACAAAGCGTATTAATTGTATATCATAAAGTAAAAAATACTTAATTGATAAATAAATACTAAACTTGATACCGGTTCATAAAAGGAACTGTGTCGCGAGTGAAATTAATTGAAATCAATTAAGTGAGATGAGTTTATAAAAGAATACTGACTTTTCACAACTGTTGGCTGTGCTAGCCATTTTGTTCATTAGCGTCGTAGTCCGCCATGTTTAGCGAGAAATTTGTAAAACTGGTTAATGAGAAGACTGACGGTTTTTTTGGTGCTAATAAAATGTGTAAGATGTTCTTGAAGGTAATATTTGTTCTTTTATGAATATAATATATCTATACTACCCCAGTGATAATTTTAATAGAATCTTACAGCTCGTTCGTCCACTCTTAACTTCAAGCGCTTTGTACTTTCAACGACCTCATAGCTACTAGCTTTTTAAAAGACTCGCTTAAACCCTTTTTATTTCCCTATGTCCCATGTACCATATTAAAACAGGTAATACAGGCATTTTTACAAACTTTTCTCTTGATTAAGGGATCCTGGGAGTGAAAAGTGACGAAAAATTATGAAATTGACGATTTTTAGGTTATGCATATAAATGTTGCCCAAACCTTAAGTCATTAGTTGGTTGTGAAATAATTTAGATTGTGCCAATATTAAATGTTTAGGGCAGGCTATAAATGCCTGTGCGCTACATTTAAACGCCTCTTTTGTGCTTACATTTTCGGCAGAGTTTGAACAGAATATGGGCCAAAAAGGGCCCAAAGGGAACCCTATTCGCCGGAAAGAGATGTTTAACTTATGACTCTGAAGACGGAAGGCGTGATAAACGGGTATAGGTCCCATAATCATGATGCATGTGTGCAAAAACGTTGGCTTTTCTCGATTAGACATTTTTAACACACTATCTGCTCCATTTGCATTAAATGTTGTGCTATGCACCTAGAATTTTTCCAGAAAGTGCTCCATTTATGTGATTTGAACTTCAGTCTTTGTTAAATACCAACTTTGGTTTTTAACCGACTTTTGCTTTTGGAGTTATGCTGGTCACAGATAGACACAAACACGGATATTTTTCTAAAAATGATTTTTTTGTATACAGGGGGCCTCAAATCATATAATTCTGGTAGAATCTGGACATACAATTTTTGGGTGGAATAATCCTCTACTTTAATATACGTAGTAGAGAAAGTAAAATAGCGCAAACTAAAAAATGTCACCGCCCTCTGATTACTGAAGGTTTGGGCAACATTTATAAATATAAATCTGAAAATAGTCAATTTGATAATTTTTCGGTCATTTTCAGTCCCAGCGTCTCTTAAAGTGGATGAATAACCTTTTTAAGAATGGTTTATTGAAGAATAACATCAGTGTTTGAAATATAGAATAACGTTATCGAAAGGTGAACCTTGGAGGTGGATGCCTCAAGTCGAATGCCATAATAGCCGCAGATCTATTGTAACGGCCTCCTCGATCATAAGCCATTGTGTAACCTCGGCATAGGTCGTTAAGCCACCGAAAACGAAACTCAATTAAGGACTCGCACAAGGAATTCACAGCAGCAATATTGTGAATGGAGTCCTTAAAATCAGGACGACGAAGTCAGAATCCAATACTTATTCCCCGAGCATTCATTCCGTCAGTAAACACCATTTATGATGAACTCTAATGGCTGGGTTGGTTCCCCATTAAACACAACTCCCCCAGTCGACCAAAGGCATGGAATTATATAGGATCTTGGTGTTTACCCCAGCGTCATCTACCTGAATCGCCCCACAACCAAAATCGATAACTCTCGCTTGGCAACTATTGTTTATGTGGGGTTCTCATCAGCTGCGACTCGCCCATTAAATATTAACAGAGAATTCATGTTCAAACTTTTCGCCGCGCTACTTTTTTCTGTTTTCACAGCGTTTTGCGATGTAATTCAGTTTCGCACACGGTGTTATGGAATGTTTCATTCAACAGTGGCAGAACAAAAGACGAGCAAGGAACAAAAATCACAGAATCGACGTTACCACTCTATATTCGCTCCATGCCTGTCTTTTGTCTTTCATTGCCTTCTTCATTTAAAATTTGTCTCTTTCATCCTGTAGCCAAAAGCCGACATTATTAGTTTAAAGGATTAATTTTTTAATTGCAATAATTATTTCAAATGTTCAGAGTGTTGATTCTCTCAGCTTAGAGGCTGTATTATGATTCTGTTTCCAACTGAAAATGCCTTGCTTGGAAACCCAAGCTTTCACACGTAGATTTTGAGTTTACTATTCAATTTCTTACTCGGCACTGATATAGAAAGTATCTATATAATATAAAATACTCAATTGCCGTTCGTTAGTACCACCAAAACTCGAAAATGGCTTGACCGATTTGAATAATTACTTTTTTGTTTTATTCGCCTCAATACTAGGATGGTTTAGAAAAAAAAGAACATAAGAAATAACCCAAAGGAACAGTTGAAAAAATCGAAATCGGTAATTTTTATGAGAATTTCCACTTCGAATTGCTTTCAATATTATGGTGTTTGTGGCAGACCTGTGTTTCACAGCTGAATCTATAGATTTGATTGAATCGATTTTATTACATTTTGAGAACTTTTATTTCGATCAGCCATTTTGTTAACATAAATTGACTTTGCAGGGTTAGAAACCAACAAAAAATAATCATTCAATTTTATTTTAGACATAACCATAAAATATGTTTTAGCAAACCTCGAGAAATTTTTTGAGGATTTCCATATTGTGAAGTTCTTAAGGTAAATTCAACATGTTTAAGTGACTATGAAAACAATTTCGTGTTGTTTTTCAGTGCTCATTAAAATTCCAAGGAGAGGATGAGCTGAAATATTATTTTTGGCAAACTTATCTTTTGACACCTGCATCTACTGCATTTAAAATAGTTTTTTCATAAGGAATGGTATTGGATTTTGAGAAAAGATTTTGTTAAATCGAATTTAATTATATTTTGCGAACATTCATTTTTATCAGCCATTCTATTAAAGCAAATTGATTCTGCAGGCTTAGAGGTAACCACAAAATGTGTTTTAGCGAAATTCTAGGAATTATTTGTGGTTCGCAAATCACTGTAAGATGCACATTTGTAAGATACCTCATCCCGTAACGTACTCACCTTCTCTTCGTTTCTCGAGTAAATGCTTAAAATGTATCTAAATAAAATAACTGAATTAATAATAGTAATAATAATTGTAATAATAGTAATAATAATTATAATAATATTTTATTAGTTTAACTTCCACGATTATTACTAGAGTTCGGTATTTGCCTATTTTATTGCTTTGTTTAGAATCTTAGGCTTTGTACACTCCATACAGAATTGAGTTTCGCACACGCTGTTAGGGAATGTTTCTTTCAGCACTGGCAGAACAAAAGGGCAGCAAGGAACAAAAATCATAGAGACGTCACCACTGTATATTCGCTCTACGCCTGTCTTTTATTTCTCATTGCCTACTCCATTTAAAATTGGTTTCTTTCATCCTGTAACCAAAAGTCCACATTATTAGTTTAAAAGATTAAGTTTTTAATTGCGAAAATTATTTCAAATGTACAGATTGCTAATTCTCTCAGCTTAGAAATTATATTATGATCCTGTTTGCAGCTAAAACCGGCTTGCTTGGAAACCCAAGTTTACACAGGTAGATTTTTAATTCATTACTTAAATTACTCTCGGGGCACCGCTGTTGAAACTACATAGTGTAAAACTAAAATATGAAATATTGTCACGTTTGTAAAGCTACTTTTAAAGAAGGCGTAAAAGCAGTAAAAATGCTTTTAATTCATTACTATCTCTGTCACCTTTACGTAGTATACAAAGTGTTGCGTGTATGATGGAAGATTAAAACATGACGAATAAAAAAAATTCATAATGCGACTTGTGCTGTCAAGCATGCGTTTACTCCTGCGACGAGTGAAAGTTTAAACTAGCCCAGCCAGAAAACTGGATTTGCCACCTGCCTATGTGTTATGAACTACTGCAGGGAAAAAGTAGTTTTCTTTCAAGCTTTCCGAGCAGTATTCAACGTTCCTGACGCTTGCCAAACGTATGTCCTCAATTTAATTCCATATGACATACGAGTGTAATTATTTAATAACATTTTGTGGCTATGCTAACAACAAATGGAAAATAAACAAATAAGTCGTCTTCTGAAACACTACCTATTCATGCTAATTGCAGAAGTAAAGGATAATGGAATGATTACATGTTGTGACGCCGGCAGCGATAACAGCAAAGGCTCGGGTCTCTGCTACTTCACAATACTGGCGGTGCGTGCAACAAAGGTACTGGGGTTAAACTGCCTCACGCCACTGTTGTGAACACGTGACAACAGTGAGAGTGGTAACACAAAGGGGTTTACAGAGTATACAAGAAGTGTCCGGCACTTGACTTATTTGTAGAAGTTCGAGAAAGGTCCTTGTTACATCTTCCTCGCTATATAAATACATTTGTCAACAAAGGTTACATTGAATTTATTAAATAGGCCATTTAATCTCGCTTAGTAATTAAACTTTAAGTGCAGATTTTCCCTTAAAATGACATATAAAACGGCGGTTATGTAATACATTTGGTATTATCCTTGAATATTTTTAGACAGAAGTATTAATGCCAACCTCTTCAAGGAAAATATTTTTGTAGTTCTCTTTCCTCTTGAAGTCAGCGCGTAAGACATCTTAGAAATTGCGCTTGTGGAATTCACAGTGCGGCACTGTTATCAACTACCCTCCTGTAGCTGTCATCTTAACCCTCACAGCTTTCTCCCGCAGTATACGCAAGACGAGCATCTGTCAAAAAATCGAGAAATATGTGCAGTCTCTCGCGAGTTAAAAAGAATGAGCGGCAGAGAAAAAGGACAGCCTGCCTATATATGCAACCACTCCAACATTCGTGTAATGCGGGAACCTACAAAATGATTCTTTTAACCCAGGGGCAATACAGAGATCAAGGGGAGTTTTCATCGCTGTTTTCTGACGGATATTTTCTGCTAGTAGAGGATATGATGCCGAATTTGGTTCCATAGTAACCATCAAAGCAACTTCTTTAAGCTTTGAGCTGCTAGTTTGTGTGTAACGTGTATTTTAGAAACCTGGAAAGCAATACGGAGAAAGTGAGGAAAATATTTCTTAAGAAGTGAGGACCCTTTGAGTGGTTATTTATATCTAAAACTATTCCCCATTACATGATACATTACTTGGGTTATGGAAACATGATAATAAGTGTAGAATTAACAATGTTGCATGCATTATTATATCATAACTGTCAATAAGCACTAGAAAACGAAGAAAGAACAAATTTAGTTGCAGTAAAATTTGAGTGATAGAAAAATTAGATCAGACAGTGTATTCATAACTTTCAAAATGTGTTGTTTTAACAAATTAAATGATGTGTTCATCGTTGACAGCCTCTGCTTGGAGTTGTGGCCCAAGGTGTACTCACCCTCGTTAGGTCCATGTGGGGTCAATTGATATAACCTTGTCACAGGTGCGCCATCTGGGATATTAACAAGTTGTAACAAATTTACCATATATAAAATTATTTTCTTGCATTCTTTGTAATCGAAATCATAAACTCTCGACAAATGCTGAGTTTTACGATATTAAAGCTACCGATGACTCGATACGTTCTGAATTTGTTGCTTATTGGAAATTCCATGATGAAGTGTGCCTTGTCCTTCCGTGTTTACTGTGACAGTGTAAGCCAATTACAAGCGTGATTCTTCCCAAAGGCTTCTTCATTGCAATGTAGATACGTGTATATTTAATGCACGTTGCCTAATGAATAGAAGAGCGTTAACAATCAGTCACACGAACATACTTTCTACAGATACTTTGGGGTAGGTACTTTGGTCATAGTTTCGGAGTTTTTATTAACAATTTATAACCAAAAGTTCCAACATCATGCAATGGAAGTCATGCATTTGAAACTGTGGCACGTAAAACCTGCGGCAAATTATTATTTACAAGCTGCGGGGATGGTTTCCACTCCGTCACGCGCACAATGTTGCCAAGCATTTTCATGCAACACGCCAAATTCCTCCACATTTTCACACTCCATGAGACAAGAATAGCAGAAGATTTATTTGTACTTATATGTATTAGTGTACAACATTTTCCATTATAACCACTACGGAGCGTTCTTTTGGACGGATGGCCGACCTAAAGAAAATTTCCTAAACACCGAAAAGCAGGCTCTTTGCCAGCGAGTTATTATTCATAGCCCTTAAATTGAGGCGCACAGATTTCTCATGCAAATTATAACCACATACCTCCGTCATAGATAACATTGTAAAACACCCATGTGCCACGATACATCTCGCACCTTTGTAAAAGAAAATTCTTTAAGTCTTCATGGACTTACGTGGGTAAACACGTGAAAACAATGAGCGCAGAACGTCGAACGTGTTTTCGAGATTATTCGAAAAGTCTCTAGTGGCCGGCGTATTTCTATAGGTTCCGGAAAGGTGAAGTTCGGGAAAGGTCCGTGTCATACCATAGTCACTATATAAGGAAGCGAGACAAGGAGAGTTTTGGGTCAGTCAGTTTTTTTAGTATGTATGTGTCAGCTGCGTGTGTATGGTCACGTCAAAAGGGAGATAGTGATTGTATCGTCGAAGTCAGCTGTTTGAAAGACAGAGAAAGTGAAGAAAGACAGAAAGAAGTGAGTCAAGATCATGAGAAGAAAACACTTGTGAGTTATAATAGCACGAAAGATTGTAGAATGTGTTAACATCAGCATAGAACTGTTATTAAAAGAAAATAAAGCGAGAATAAAATAATTGGACTAGATTTTGTCGTCTTTGTTACAGTATTTTAGGCTTAAAAGTTTAGTTGAATTTCGAGCCAGGATTTTGGAAATAACTATAACGTACAACTAGAGGAACTATTGTATTCCACCCAAAAATATGGTGTCGAGATTTCATTGCAAATATGTTTCAAGACTCTCTAAATCAAAAAAGACGTTTTTAGGAAAAGGTAAGTGTGTGTGTGTGTGTGTGTGTGTGTCCGCATATGAACAATTTAACTCAAAAGCGAAAAGCAGGTTAAAAACCAAAATTGGTATGCGACACGAAGAATTTGAAGAAAATTTCTCTATTCTAAACTCCCCTTTACATAAAAAATGTTTCGAAAATTTTTATATTATTAAAAATGGCTCTAACAATTTTGATTAAAATATCACGTTTCACATATTTTCATGGCAAATATATATTTCTAACTTTCTCGTTATAGTCCCGTAGCCCTATTTGCTCTTGATCACTTTTACATAACTGGTAAACTGTAAGAGGGAGACCAAATCTTACTATACAAAAACGTAGATCTCGTTAAAATGCACAAGTAATGTAGAAATGAATTTTCTTGTGGGGTGAAGCGTTTCGGAGATATTCCTTGTTATTTGTGCGACTTCTGCAATATTCATACTTTTCTCAAACGGAAGTTCGTTATTCGCTTTTTTATCAAAGCCTCCATTTAGCGATCAGTTTTAAAAGATTTCAGTATCTCTCAAAACCTACTGTATTCCCATATTCTCCTTGTAGCTACAAGACAATTAGCAATAACATCATTTCTTCAAAAGTTTATCTCAACTAACATGAACATAGAGGAATAAGAGTTTTAAAGAATAGGTAGTACAAGAGTAGAAAAAGCTATGTAAGTGTAACACATTAGAATTGTCTAAGTCTGTTCACAATATTGTGAGCCGATTCTCTGATAAGCGAACGAACTGCAGGGAATCTATCAAGTTCTGTCCGTCTTCTATAGGAGTGTGTTGTAATATGGGAATCATATACACTGAAACACGTGGGTTTTCAACGAATTAACCTCTACACAGCACAGCCTTCGCGCCAACTGATTACCCGGCACACGGAGAGGAGAGAAACAGAATATGTTCGGTTAGAAGCAGCTCAGCGCAGAGCAACTAATTCTCCGTAATACAGCCACACGAATAAATAAAGTGATATCCTTCATCTTCGTGCACATCTGATTTCTACAACGGCAATGAATATTTAATACTAAACCCCGGCGCGACAGCCCATGAAGGGCCAAGGCCTACCGCCCAGCCGCTGCGTCTCCCAGCTCCGCCCACTACAGGAGTCATTGGTGGGGTGTAGTACTGGAGGGTGTGACGTAATCAGCGTCCCGATCTCTCCCGGCTAGGAATGACCTGGCGCCGCTACTTCTCCATCAAGTAGCTCCTCAATTGGTCCCCCCAGGAACTAAGAGGCTGAGTGCACCCCGTACCAGACCTCCCAGAGGGGATAAAATTCCAATGCTTGTACCGCAGATAAAAGGTAAAAGTGCATGCCAGCGGCACGTGGTGTTCCCACGTGGTCACCCATCCAAGTGCTGACCACGCCCAATGCTCCTTAACTTCTGTGATCGGACGAGAACCTGTGTTTTCAGCATGGCCGCTGACAAGGAATATTTATAACGAAATTTGCATTACTATTAGTGTCCGATTATCGTGATCATCAAACAGTACACGGTATATTGGTTAATACATCAGGTATCACGTGCAGGTTTCTCTGTAGCACACGCTCTCCGTGACGTCATTCTGTGTACGTGTTTAGCTGTATGCCATGGTCATTGTTATCACAATAATAGCTGCCTGAACATACAGATGCAGATTTTCCATATTCATAAATCGCTTGCTTAGCTCTAACCATTCGATTCAAATTATTGAAGGTAAAGAAATCATTCTTTAAAATATTCAATATAAATATTAAATACACAAAACTTGAAAGCGACAAAAGCCACGATTTACCTGCACTGAACGTAGGTGACTCACATCAAAGCTTTCATTTAAATAGTGTTGTGTTCTAAAACGACCTATACTATCACTACTCCTCATAAACACTGTCTTTTAAATATTTCAGTGTTCTAAAACGAGCTTTACTATCACTAATCCTCATAAATACTACTATTTAAAAACTTCAGTGTTCTAAACCGAGCTATACTATCATTAGTCCATATAAACACTGTCATTTCAGTATTTCAGTGTTCTAAAACGAGCTATACTATCACTAGTCCTCATAAACACTATCATTTAAATATTTCTGTGTCCTAAAACGAGCTGTACTATCACTAGTTCTCATAAGCACTATCATACAATATTGCAGTGTTCTAAGACGTGCTATACTATCACTAGTCCTAATAAACACTGTCATTTAAATATTGCAGTGTTCTAAAACCAGCTACATTATCACTAGTCCTCATAAACACTATCATTTAAATATTTCAGTGTTCTAAAACGAGCTGTATTACCACTAGTCCTCATAAACACTATTATTTAAATATTTCAGTAATCTAAAACGAGCTATACTATAACTACTCCTCATAAACACTATCATTTAAATATTTCAGTGTTCTAAAACGAGCTGTATTACCACTAGTCCTCATAAACACTATTATTTAAAAATTTATGTGTTCTATAACGAGCTGTACTATCACTTGTCCTCATAAACACTGTCATTTAAATATTTCAGTGTTCTCAAACGAGCTGTACTATCACTAGTCCTCATAGACACTGTCATTTAAACATTTCAGTGTTCTAAAACGAGCTATACTATCACTAAACCTCATAAACACCGTCTTTTCAATAATTCAGTGTTCTAAAACGAACTTTACTATCACTAGTCCTCATAAACACTATTATTTAAATATTTCAGTGTTCTAAAACGAGCTATACTATCACTAGTCCTCATAAACACTATCATTTAAATATTTCAGTGTTCTAAAATGAGCTTTACTATCACTAATCCTCATAAACACTATTATTTTAATATTTGAGTGTTCTAAAACGAGCTTTACAATCACTAATGCTCATAAACACTATTATTGCAATATTTCAGTATTCTAAAACGAGCTATACTATCACTAGTCCTCATAAACACTATTACTGAAATATTTCAGTGATCTAAAACGAGCTATACTATAACTAGTCATCATAAACTTTATTATTTAAATATTTGGGTGTTCTAAAACGAGCTATACTATCACTCATCCTCATAAACACTATTATTTAAATATTTCAGTAATCTAAAACGAGCTATACTATAACTACTCCTCATAAACACCGTCATTTAAATATTTCAGTGTTCTAAAACGAGCTGTATTACCACTAGTCCTCATAAACACTATCATATAATATTGCAGTGTTCTAAGACGAGCTATACTATCACTAGTCCTAATAAACACTGTCATTTAAATATTTCAGTGTTCTAAAACGAGCTATAATATCACTAGTCCTCATAAACACTATCATTTAAATATTTCAGTGTTCTAAAACGAGCTATGCTATCACTAGTCCTCATAAACACTATCATTTAAATATTTCAGCGTTCTAAAACGAGCTGTGCTATCACGAGTCCTCATAAACACTGTCATTTAAATATTTCAGTGTTCTAAAACGAGCTGTACTATCACTAGTCCTCATAGACACTGTCATTTATACATTTCAGTGTTCTAAAACGAGCTATACTATCACTAAGCCTCATAAACACTGTCTTTTAAATAATTCAGTGTTCTAAAACGAACTTTACTATCACTAGTCCTCATAAACACTATTATTTAAATATTTCAGTGTTCTAAAACGACCTATACTATCACTAGTCCTCATAAACACTATCATTTAAATATTTCAGTGTTCTAAAATGAGCTTTACTATCACTAATACTCATAAACACTATTATTTAAATATTTGAGTGTTCTAAAACGAGCTATACTACCACTAATCCTCATAAACACTATTATTTAAATATTTGAGTGTTCTAAAACGAGCTATACTACCACTAATCCTCATAAACACCATTATTTAAATATTTGAGTGTTCTAAAACGAGCTTTACAATCACTAATGCTCATAAACACTATTATTGCAATATTTCAGTATTCTAAAACGAGCTATACTATAACTAGTCATCATAAACATTATTATTTAAATATTTGAGTGTTCTAAAACGAGCTATACTACCACTAATCCTCATAAACACCATTATTTAAATATTTGAGTGTTCTAAAACGAGCTATACTATCACTAGTCCTCATAAACACTATTACTGAAATATTTCAGTGATCTAAAACGAGCTATACTATAACTAGTCATCATAAACATTATTATTTAAATATTTGGGTGTTCTAAAACGAGCTATACTATCATTAATCCTCATAAACACTATTATTTAAATATTTCAGTGTTCTAAAACGAGCTTTACTATCACTAATGCTCATAAACACTATTATTGCAATATTTCAGTATTCTAAAACGAGCTATACTATCACTAGTCCTCATAAACACTATTACTGAAATATTTCAGTGATCTAAAACGAGCTATACTATAACTAGTCATCATAAACATTATTATTTAAATATTTGGGTGTTCTAAAACGAGCTATACTATCACTAATCCTCATAAACACTATTATTTAAATATTTGAGTGTTCTAAAACGAGCTTTACAATCACTAATCCTCATAAACACTAACATTTAAATATTTCAGTGTTCTAAAACGAGCTGTATTACCACTAGTCCTCATAAACACTATTATTTAAATATTTCAGTAATCTAAAACGAGCTATACTATAACTAGTCCTCATAAACACTGTCATTTAAATATTTCAGTGTTCTAAAACGAGCTATGCTATCACTAGTCCTCATAAACACTATTATTTAAATATTTCAGCGTTCTAAAACGAGCTGTGCTATCACGAGTCCTCATAAACACTGTCATTTAAATATTTCAGTGTTCTAAAACGAGCTATACTATCACTAGTCCTCATAAACACTATTATTTAAATATTTCAGCGTTCTAAAACGAGCTGTGCTATCACGAGTCCTCATAAACACTGTCATTTAAATATTTCAGTGTTCTAAAACGAGCTGTACTATCACTAGTCCTCATAGACACTGTCATTTATACATTTCAGTGTTCTAAAACGAGCTCTACTATCACTAAGTCTCATAATCACTGTCTTTTAAATAATTCAGTGTTCTAAAACGAACTTTACTATCACTAGTCCTCATAAACACTATTATTTAAATATTTCAGTGTTCTAAAACGAGCTATACTATCACTAGTCCTCATAAACACTATCATTTAAATATTTCAGCGTTCTAAAACGAGCTATACTATCACTAATCCTCATAAACACTATTATTGCAATATTTCAGTATTCTAAAACGAGCTATTCTATCAGTAGTCCTCATAAACACTATTATTTAAATATTTCAGTGTTCTAGAGCGAGCCTTACTATCACTAATCCTTATAAACACTATTATTTAAATATTTGAGTGTTCTAAAACGAGCTTTACTATCACTAATCCTCATAAACACTATTATTGCAATATTTCAGTATTCTAAAACGAGCTATACTATCACTAGTCCTCATAAACACTATTATTTAAATATTTCAGTGTTCTAAAACGAGCTTTACTATCACTAATGCTCATAAACACTATTATTGCAATATTTCAGCATTCTAAAACGAGCTATACTATCACTAGTCCTCATAAACACTATTACTGAAATATTTCAGTGATCTAAAACGAGCTATACTATAACTAGTCATCATAAACACTGTTATTTAAATATTTCAGTGTTCAAAACGAGCTATAGTATCAATGGTCTTCATAAAAACTGTTATTTAAGTGTGTCAGTGTTCTAAAGCGAGCTTTAGTATCAATAGTCTTCATAAGCACTGTTATTTAAATGTCTCAGTGTTCTAAAACGAGCTATACTATCACTAGTCTTCATAAACGCTTAATTAAATGTGTCAGTGTTCTGAAACGAGCTATACTATCACTAGTCCTCATAAACACTGTCATTTAAATAATTCAGTGTTCTAAAACATAGTATACTATCACTAGTCGTCATAAACATGTTTTAAAACGAGATATACTATCACTAATCCTCATAAACAACATCATTTAAATATTGCAGTGTTCTAAAACAAGCTATACTATCACTAGTCCTCATAAACACTATTATTTAAATATTTCAGTGTTCTAAAACGAGCTGTATTACCACTAGTCCTCATAAACACTATTATTTAAATATTTCAATAATCTAAAACGAGCTATACTATCATTAGTCCTTATAAACACTCATTTAAATGTGTCGGTGTTCTAAAACGAAGTATATTATTACTAGTCCTCGTAAACACTGTTATTTAAATATTTCAGGTTCTAAAACGAGCTTACTATCCTCGTAATAAACACTGTTATTTAAATAGTTCAGTGTTCTAAAATGAGCTTTACTATCACTAGTCCTCATAAACACTATTATTTAAATATTTCAGTGTTCTGAAACGAGATATACTATCACTAATCCTCATAAACAACATCATTTAAATATTTCAGTGTTCTAAAACGAGCTGTACTATCACTAGTCCTATCATTTAATCAAAACAAGCGCCAGCGGGCTATAATAGCCTACGTCACTAGCACGCAAGTGTACTGCGCATCTAGCTGGTGATACCTACCTTATTACTCAACATACCGTCATCCGATGGAATTACAAGGATAAATTGGCGTGGATTTTGTACATTTTGATTGCTTTGTGTTTTCCTAATTGTTTTTACGTTTTACTTACATACAGGCACACATTTATAAATACCCCTACCCGGCGACACACAATCCCCTGCGTCACGACCACCAAAGCTCTTTAGGGAATGAGGCTGGAAATCGAACCCGAGAACATAAGACCACCAGAGGGAACAGTTTTACTTCCGATATTCAAAACAACACCCTGTTTTTATCCTGTAAACATCTTTAATATATAGTATTTTAATAAAAATAATTTCATAAAGTTTTAGATTGTTTATGTTTAAGTCTTCCAACGTAATATGTCATCGGAGGATGATTCAGTGAAATAAACCCGAAGTCCATAGGGCTTAAGTTACGACATGAGTTTTCTCAGAAGGAAAAAATAAATACATAAATAAATAAATAAGGAAAGAAAAGAAGATCTTACCCGGATAACTTGCCCTACCCAATATTCGAACTCGACCTGTTGAATGTGAGGGAAATACGCTATCACCACACCACAGAGGCGGGCTATCTTTACCTAGTTATAGGTAGTTTGGGAAGGCGGAGCTTTCTTGGAAGGCTTTGTAACTTTGAAAGTTATTAAACGTAAATGCCAGATTCACAGGCGCACACATAGAACTTTTTATAACTGCTTTTTTTTATTTTAGGAGATCTTAAAACGTGTATTTCAGATGAAAGTATCGAATTTTTGTGAGGAATGCAATACCATAGGTAATGATTAGAGAAAGTAAAAAGTTAGTTTGTTTTATGGTAGATATGCATGAAGATGCAGGAGGAGCGTTGCGAGGCGAGGCGAGGTGAGGCGAGGCGAGGAGCGAGTTTATATTGCAGTTTCTGAAACAGCCAGTCAGTACCCAATTACCGCTGGAACAATCAGCAGGACTACACATACTGTGTGGTGACAAGGATCGCGCGTTGCGCCGAGCACGCCCGAACTGTGCCGAGCCGAGCGACGAGGGCTCGATCAATGGAAAACCGCCCCTTCCCCTCCAGCCCACCCTTTTAAACATGAAAATTAAATGAACCAATCTGTTTGAACAAATCCGGTGGCGGCGGCCGGCGCGGTGGTTAGATATTATTTCGAGTGCAGTATAATGGCAAGAGCAGCAATAATTACGTAATGAGCTGGCTGTTTCTATCCTATGCTCAATAAAATAGCTGCTGTTTAGGCCGACATGTGCAACTTGCCTAGAGCTGCGGATAATGAATTGATACGTTTAATCTCTTCTGTGCTCAATCTTAGCTAGATTACGCCTTCTAAACGAAACGAGAGCCTTGTAGCTGCACTTTTAGGCAAGCACTACCAATCTGATTTCACACAAATTGAATGTTACTCCACTAGCAAATGATAATCGACTTCTTGCACTCCTAGTGATAAACATGATGTTGAAACAATGTATGGCTCCTTTGTTTCTTTTGTATAATTTGATGCCTTGAGATGCTTATGTTTTTACCTTTGCTTATAAGGCAGGATCTCAGTTTACCTTTTTGCTGCTTGTTCCCGATTCTAACTCAGTCGATATTTGCATGAAAACTCTTATCTACGACGAAAAAGCTATGCCAATGATGTCAAATGGTGCACTTGAGCGCAAGCGCGCGCTTTGAATCTTTGCAGGGCCACGCTGCCCGTAACAGCAGCACCTGCTTGCTGCTTGGGGCAGTTTTAATCCGGACTGTATAACGGCATAGTATGGAAAAAGCGAAGACACTTCTTAGAGTATCGTCAATATATATGCTAAAAAGAGGCGGTGCCAAATAGCACCCCTGTTGCACCTCTGTTTATTAAAATAGGTTTACTAATAAAATTATTTTCTTTTAATAATACTTGTGTATTATATAGCATTGTAGTAGTATTTGTTAGATGTTACGCATATCCCCTGTTCTCCATAACATTCCATAGTTTGTCTCGTTTTACCCTATCAAAGGCCTTTTCAATATCATAAATACTATAAAACGTGGCTTACATTATATTCTCTTCATTTTTTAATTATAAATATATGTCTCTTAACATAAGCATAGAAATTAATAAGTATTGTGCCATACTGGATGCACCCTTAAAGGAGTTGGAAGATTTTCAGATTTGGAAGCACTCAAATCTCTTTTCCTTGCCCTAATCTGTTAATGTTGCAGATACCAGTTATTAAACCTAAAAGAGGGGCATACTTGTAGAAAGTTCATCTCTGTGTATCTCTCCTGCTCTCTCTGTCTCTGTCTCTCTCTCTCTCTCTCTCTCTCTCTTGATGACTTACATTCACATGACATTCTGTACACATTCTCTACCAAACTATGCTTTAAAATGCTTGTTCTTCTATCAACTTCATGTTAATTGGAATAGACATTGGTGGAAATTTTGTTAAGGATTTTCTTGAAGTTACAGCCATGTAAAAACTGAGCGCATGTTGTGCTGCAGCGTGGTTTACACAAGTTGGATTTCCAACAGTGAACTGAGTTTGTTAGTCTCTGCTGCGTATGCTATCGTCTGTCAGACACAACTAAAATTTCATAAATCTCAGTTTTCACCATTGAAAATACTCCAAACGCTGCAATTTAATTGAAGGACAATCACCCATTATCAGCGATCGGTCCAAGAGACACCACAAGTCCAAAATATAGAATAATATGGGACTTAGACCCGGTTGCATAAAAGTTAATCTGAGTTCTACCACCTGAAAGTCAAGCTAAACTTAGAATTTTGGTTGTATAAACTTAATCTAGCTTCATAGCATCTTGATCTAAGATCAAACATGACTGGTCAATCTTCTCAGTTAACTAGATTGAGCTCAGATCTACGAACTACAGCAGGAAGAAATAAATAATACAACTTTAAATAAAATAATGAAATAGTAGTTATTTGGATAATAGAGGCATTATTTAAAATTGTATTATGCCCAAAACACAAACTTTTACGGGACAAGAAAACTAATTACTGCTAACCAAGAAAAATTTTCACAATTGGTAAAATGGTTTTGAAACTAATTCTAGAAACATGAAAAAGTGAAATCCATTTTCAACTAGATTTAAACATCCTTTGGTCCAATAATAGGTAAAATATACAAATAAAACTATTAATAAGGCTACCTTATTTACCAATTACTTGTTAATCTGGACTTATAAATCATCAGCGACTTCCTTCCATTCATTCCGCTATATATTTACACTTTTCATTTACAATATACACCATTTTTTTCTTTGCATGTAGAGTTCAACGAAATTTCTTGTTTTCCTAACGTAAGCTGCCCTCTCGAATGCGTTAAAACTGAAAAACAAGTGAATGCCGCTGCCTGGAGCAACGGGTTTCAGCAGTTTTACGTCGTTGCCAAACGTTATATTACAAACTAAGATCAAAGTTGAACTGAGATCCGATGATCTTAGATTAGTTTTATACATCGAGATTCAATTATATTCTCAATATCATCATCTCTCTCAGTGATATTAATGCAATCGGGCCTTTCAGTACTGCCCATTGAAATATACATTTGTTCATTCGTTCATTTACACAGTTGACAAGACAAAACTGTAGAAATATCAATTAGCCCTATACCGTACACTATATATTAAATTTAGTAAATTATATTGCTCCCTTATTGAAGTGTAAACTCTATAGATAATTTCTTTAAATTATGAGTCGACTGGCCCCGTAGAGCAGTTGATAGAGTACCTGTCTACTGTGCAAGGGGTCCCGGGTTCGATTCCCGGCAGGGTAGGAATTTTTCTCCAGCCAGGATTATTCCTCATCCTTCCCTGAGTGTGGAAGTATAATGGCGGCGCCGTGGCTGAGTGGTTAGACCATGTGCAGTAAGTAGAGAAAGTATTGTATTCCTCCCATTTCACTGGAAGTATATGCTTCTAGGCTCCCTGAATAAAAAAAAAAAGCATTTTTAGAAAAAAGTTCGTGTGTGTGTGTTTATGTGTGTCTGTCAGTCTGGACACCATAACTCAAAAACGAAAAGTTGGTTAAAAACCAAAGTTGGTTTTTAAGCTTAACATCTTTTAAGGATGCGCCACCTTTACATGGAAAATTTTTCGAAGATTTTGATTTTCTCTAAAACGGCTCTAACGATTTTGATTAAAATGGCACTTTTATAATATATTTGTATGACAAATGAAAGGTATATTTTTAATTTTCTAGCTATAGCCCATGTAGTCGTATTTACTCTGGATGACTTTTGCGTAACTGGTAAACCATAAGAGACAGACCAAATCTTACTATACAAAAATGTAGATCTTGCTAAAACACACAATTTATGTCCAAATATATTTTTTGCAGAGTGAACCATTTTGAAGACATTTCCTGTTATTTGTGAGTTTTGAAAACTTGAACTTTCGCCAAATGGAACATCGTTGTTCATTTTTATACGTTAGTCATGCAAAGACAATGGAATTTGAAAGCTTTAAAATATTTGACTACCACACAAAGCCTACTGTATTCCCATATTCCCCTTGCACCTACAAGGAAATAACCAATAAAATAATTTCTTGTGAGAATGGCTTGTGAGTGCAAGGCAAGCCCTATTAACGGTTTTTAAGTACTTTTCTCGAGTAAGTTTTACACTCCCACATTGTAATTATGATTGACTGTGTTATACACTATTGTTAAATAAGCTATTGTTGCGTTTGCGGTGAAATAAGACTAGACAGTATCTATTGTGCAAATACAATATAACCATCGTATTAGTGAACAAAGCGATGAGCTAATACCTAAATGGTGGTCGATTTTCCAGTGTAAACCAATAGTTTTTCTAGTTGAGTATTTACTGTGCGCTTAATTGTAGTAAGTAGCCCCTAATTTAATTACCCTATGAAACAATGCAACTACTGACGTCACGAAATGAATGTCGGTATTACAAACTCCCTTAAACATGATGCTAATAATGACTAATTAGTCCAAAGTCACATTAATTGTCTAACTAAGATTAACTTAGTGTTAGTCGCCAAAAATAATGAAATGGCAGCAGTCGAGGGTTATGGGGAGTTAGATGCTGGGTGGTCGGAATAGTAAACAGATAAGCTGCGCATTCGATTAGTGTAAACATCGAAAATGCCATCGCCGGATAACCAGAATGTTCTGGAAGTTTTCCTATATCGAACATTCTACAACTTTCCCTATCTCGCGTATTGTGGAAGTCTGTGGAAGTTTTCATAGGCTAACTACAAAGGTGAGCGCCAATAAGTGAGTGAGTTTAGTGATTGCGTATACAATATTAATACTACAATATCTGAATCTTTAGTCTTAAAGGGCTAAATTACGCTCGAAAAGTCGCGAGGTGGCAATGGCATAGCACCTGGCGTACTGGCTCTAGGATTTGAACTCCGTGTTCATTCAGTCAAGTTATAGAATTATGACCATATTATGTGCGCGAAGCCCCGGGACACGGGTTCGCGTCTCGATATTGTACAATTTATTTTCTCTTGATCAAAACTTGGAAAACGAATTCACAATACTATAATTTTAAAGTCTCTGGGGATTAAGGATATAATTTGAAACATTTTTGGTTGTCTGTATTTTGTAATAGAATAGGTATAATGACTTCTGCCGCATGGCATTGGTATGAATGCGTTGATCTAAAGAGAAGCAACAGCCAAAGTGCAAGGAACTCGAAATCTATACCGGCAGAGATACCCTCATATGCAACAATACCATGAAATAGAAATAAAAAAATTAGGAATTCAAATTATAACAGCTTTACACATAACTATGATATCTGTAAATATTACGCAGTAAAAAAATTAGTACGTCCAGCACTAATTACTTTACAGCACATAGATTACTTACGTTAATAACTATATATAGGGTGTCTCAAATTGTTTAAAATAATGTTATCTATCAGCTCTCAAAGTCCTTGCAGGTACAAGGGGAATATGGAAATACAGGAAGAAAGGAATCTCAGCCTTTTGGGAGAATATTCAATATACAGAATGTTCAAAATGTAGGCTGTGGAATGACCTAAGCCGTGAAACCAATTATTTACGTGAACATAATGGACGTGTCGATGCACCTGTATGCATTTATCACACCTTTGGATCGCTATTATTGCTGAGAACCTGCTCTTACCTGATTGTCTGTAAGTGAACCGGCAGTGATGGAGGCTGCATATCTGGTGACATTCCTGGAGGACGTACCGTTACAGGCCACATGCTGTCAACACGTTAAGGATTCCCTCACCTTCAGCCACAATGCTCTAACTCCGTATTCACATTTTTAAGCATCGTTGGATTGGTTGAGAAGTACCTGTAAATTGGTTACCCTCTCCAAATAATGTTACATGAATTAGCATCAAACCGAGAGACTTGTGTGACCATGCCACCCCACCTTTAAGAACGCTACTCACACTTTCAGTTCACTAATGAGAATTAGTTCAATTTTCCCTACCAATTCCCCTTCTTCGTGGTGTAGTGGCATAAAGTAGAATGTGCATTTTTTTTTTTTTGGGGGGGGGGGGGACGGGATTTGGTCTTTGCTTAATTAGATATCAGGATGCCATTTCTCTTAAATTCACACACACACGTACACACACACACACACACACACACACACACACACACACACACACACACACACACACACACACCCACTCCCTCATACTGCCTCAATCTTGAGTGACTAATCTTGACTACAGAAAAATTGCTATCCCCCGGGTGAGAATCAAACGTGAGACCTCTCAGTTTGGTAGTCACCATGCTAGCCTCCTTTTTGAACCACTTTGCCCACTGGGAAATCGAGCACAGGATGTCTCTAATCTCTCGAAAAAGCAATACTAGTTTATACAGCCGTTGAAATTTTATATACAGTTCCAGAACATTTGAGAACTGGGCAGAGATGAAACTTCCAGAAGTTTCTGGTAATCTCTCGATATAGCTTTTGGTGTTTGTCCATAAGAGCGCTGCTGAGTCTATTTATCTCTCCAACTTCTCGGTCGGTAGGTGGCAAACTCCCGATAAACTTGGATCATATTCACTGCGTCACAATAAAACGTAGAAGCCCGAAATAGCGCGTTCCGGAATACCGCGGATTCGCATTTATGTCCCCCGAAAATATATCGTACTTAGTGTTTATTTTATTTATTTGTCTCTCTGTCTATTATTTTTGTTCGTCAAAGGGCGGTACTGGAATATACTTTTCGTAGCATGGACCTTGGTCACAGCGGCTGGTGCATTCCTAGCGTTGACCTTGACCACTGCATTACTAAGAATTTTCCAAGTACGAGACATGCAGATGGAAGAAGATATTCTGCATGTTAGTGAAGTGATAAATACCATAGACAAGGTGATTATGAAGGAGAAAAATGAATCGAGCAATGTTCATCTCCATCTTGCAACAATCAAGCAATACGCGGAGGAAAAAACATGAATTATGCCGCCATGATTTCTTTAAGACAATGCAAAGTTAGGTTAATGAAAAACGGGTACAGTGTAATTGTATGTACCTACTGTATAAATTAAGATGGGTTGCAGGACTGGAGTACATCTCTAGCATAAGTACTGTGTAATTGCATTTAAAAGTGGTGTACTTTACCGTATATTACATCCTTTTCAATGTGCTGTAATTTATTATTGCACGAAAGCTTCCCACCGTATCCACGGGATCGATTTTGCCACTTCTAAGCTCGCATTAGAATAACTTCGGAATCGTTATAACGCGGGGTAAAAATATGCCCCTCAACAATCGCGTTATTTCGGGATTCTGCTGTATTTTGTTTAAATTCCTTAGTCTTTCTTTTTTTTTTTTTTTTTTTTTTTTTTTTTTTTTTGAGGGGGAAATTTTTTTTATTATTATTTTTTTATTTTATTTTTTTATTATTAAAGGAAACTCTTCTGTACAATTAGGTACAATATGGTTGAGCTAAGCTATACACAGAACAACATGAAACGTGTAATTGGGGTGCCATCCAGCGATAGTCCCAACAATATAACACAGAAATAGGGAAAAACAGTTACAGAAAAAGCATTTGTATAGAACTAGAGTAAATCAGAATGCCAACGGCGCTTCAGTCTTCGTCGTAGAGGTTCAGGAGGAAGATAAATATGGCGGAGCAGAGGATTGTCATGGCGCAGACAGGATTGATGCAGTCTTCTGTAGCAGATGCGGAGGATACACATCACCTCCGGTAGACCTAAATCAGCATGCAGCGTAGAGTTGCGCACGTACCAGGGAGCGCCTGTCATGAGGCGTAGAAAACGATTCTGCGTACGCTGGATCCTCAGGATCTGCGATGGAGCTGCAGAACCCCAAATGGCACAGCTATACTGCCACATGGGTCGAATTAGGGAAGTATATACCAGGCGCTTGTACCGCAAAGGCAAGGGCGAGGAACCAGACACAAGATGATGGACTTCGCGGATACGGTGACGAATCCTCTGCACTAGACTACAGAGATGGGGACCCCATGTTAGCCGGCTGTCCAAGATAAGGCCAAGGTATCTTATGGAAGTCGCTGTGGGTATCTCCGTCCCATTCAGGTAAAGGGGATGATGGGTCACGTTCTTTTTGTAAGTGAACTTCACAACTCTGGACTTATGAGCGTTCATAGTCACCCTCCAACGTTGACACCAGGATTGAATTTGATTACAGAAGTCCTGAAGGTGGCTAGCAGTCACAGCACAAATGCCCACACTCAGGGCTGCCACGTCATCGGCAAAGTGAGCGATGGTGAGTTGAGGATGACGAGGAAAATCGGAGGTATATACTAGATATAATAAAGGGCCTAGTACGCTTCCTTGCGGCACACCAGATGATATAGGAAGGGCCTTGGAGAAGGCATGGTCATATTTTACGGAAAAGGTGCGATTATGCAAATAGGACTGTAGGAGGCGGAAATAGGTGTCCGAGAGATGCGGTTTGAGCTTGAATAACAAACCATTGTGCCAAACCTTATCAAAAGCTTTCTCCGTATACAGAAACAATCCTAAGCACACAGATAGACGTTCATATGTATCAAGAATAGTGTCAACGACGCGGTGTAGCTGTTGAGAGCAGGAGTGAAGAGGGCGAAATCCAAACTGAGTATCAGGGATAATTGGTGTGAGCTCAAAGAAGAGGCGAGGTAGAAGGAGACGTTCGAAGATTTTGGAGAGAAGGGAGAGTAAACTAATAGGACGATAACTGCGGGGATCGTTTTTAGCTTTGTCAGGTTTAGGAAGAAGGATAACAGTAGCATGCTTCCATTGGTGAGGGATATGAGCAGTGCGGAGAATAGCGTTGTAGATCTGTGTTAGCAGGACTAGCGCATTCCGGGGAAAATGAAGTAATAAGGGTTGCACAATAAGATCAGGACCTGGAGATTTGTGAGCTGAGGAGCGGACGATGGTATTTTTAACTTCAGCAGGGGTAAAGTAGTGTCGAAAAGGAGTGAGTAATAAAGGTTGCGTGAGTTCTTCCTCCACTCGATGATTAAATTCCACGTTGAGCACAGGATTGGGTGAAAACTGTCGTACCAGGAGTTCAGAAAACAGGTTGACCTTTTCAAGTGGCGTAGAAAACCAAGTATTGCCAACCTTAAGAGGCGGTATGGCAGCAGAATGGCGTGTCAAAGTTCTAGTCTTCTGCCATAAGGATCCATCGCGGGTGTTTAAGACTCGAAGTTTGCTTTCAGCAGCATTACTGCGTGCAGCACGTAGGGCAGCCTTCAACTCCCGAGTAGCGCGGTTAAAATTAGTTTTATGAAGTGGGCAATGCGTACGTTCCCAGAGTTTCCTACAGTCCTTCTTGATGGAATGTAGAAGACGAATCTCTGGAGAGTAGAAAGTCACAGACCGAGGACGGAGATCGTGGATATTGCTGCTGGCAAGGTTGGCGGCACACTGTATATTACGAGTCAGGGTAGAAACAGCCACATCAACATCACGGGGTGACTTAAGCGGCACTGTCCTAACAGTGAGACCAGCAAGCAAAGAGGTGTACAAAGGCCAATCAAAAGGATATCGTACCAGGGACGGAAAGAGGTCTTTATACTTCACACCGTCAGAGAGAGTAAGCAGGACTGGTAAATGATCGGAGCTCAGATCGTGAATAACGGAAGGAAGGGAACAGTGACGGGAAATATTACGTCCAATGAAGAAATCCAGCACGTCTGGAGTCCCACCATTGTGCGGGTAGAACGTGGGTTCAGTTGGAGAGATTACATCTAGGTGTAACTGATGAATTGCAGTGTGTAGGAGTTTACCTCTAGGATTTGAGAGATTCGAACCCCAAAGAGGATGTTTGGAATTAAAGTCGCCTCCGACTAGAAAGGGGGCCTTGAAGGCATGAGTGATACCCCAGAAATCAGCGAGAGTAACAGGATTCAAGGGGGAAATGTAAAAATTCTGTTTTTCTAGCAAAGTATGTCTGAGGTTGTGGACATCTTAAATCTGTAACCTTAAAGTATATCAGAGCAAAATGCGAATAAAATTACACATAACTTGTTCCTACTGAATTGTCAAAAGAATCTCTTGTAATTAGAGGCTGCCATTTTAGATAAGGTAAAGTATTTAATTTATGAAGGATATGGTACACATTTATAGTTAACATAAACTTATGTGTTGATTCAAGTATATATTTTTTAAAAAAAAACCTAACGCAACAGCCCATGAAGGGCTAAGGCTTGCCACCCAGCCGCTGCGTCCCCCACCTCTGCAGTACTGGAGGGTGTGACGTGGTCAGCGTCCCGAGTCCTCCCGGCCTTCTCGACCTGCTATTATATAAGCTAGTATTGTTTTGAGTACTGTAAACATCTTAAGACTGCCTTACCCATCGAAATGGATCAGTGAAAATAGTGAAAAGGTTGAAGCTTTAAAGACATTATTAGAATTGGTGTCATCCTTTCAAAACACAAACCACGCACACCCAGGGAGAGAAATCTCATAGCTTAATTGGCAGCAAAGGGACTTCAAGGCGGCGTGAAGCATTGTTACTTCAAATAGTATTATCAACGCGTTACCGACGAAATAGTATGTAATTCGTCATCAAATTTCTTGCATCTACTATTGGCTAGTGCTAGTTTAAAAGTCTCACCAATGTGAAGGCTCCTTCAATCTGCACTATCAAATATATTTTTCAGAACGACAAAAGCCACGTGTTTACAATAAAAACTGGGTAGAAACGTAAACACAAGCACCAACTTGAAAACACTTCTGATGTATTAATTAATTCAGTGCACACATTTTCATGTTGGTAGTACATAATTCGTAGAGAATGTGGGAGAAGAGACTTTTCTGAAGTTTATAATCTCATTAAATTCCTTGCGGTTAACCTCGGAAACAAAGTATATGAGCAGGCTTCTGTATTGAGCACAAGCCTGAAATTGCAACTGCTACAGCAAGATAAGAATCTGGAGCACGTAGCACACAAAATGGTGAATCTTAAAAGTTGTGACAAACCCGCCAACGTAACGCCCGTGCTCGTAAAAACAAAACAAGTGTGGAGGTCGTTCACCCGCATGCAAGTGCCTTACCTTCACAGGAGTGTCCATGTGGTAGATAATATGTGAAACATATTCCAACAATTGTGTATTGTTATAACTATATCTGTATTAGCCGACACTTCAAACATCATTTTTACTTTCTCTGCTACGCATAGTAAACAGAGGAAGTATTGCACTGTACCTACCCAAAACAAATATATCTGTTATTTGTTTGTGGCGTTAAGATAGCGCCTATGCAAGCCATCTTGTCTTCTTGTTCGTCAGATGTGTGCGTGCGTGCGTGTGTGTGTAAAACTTCTCTATTTTTACTCTACGCACCACACTCTTACGCCCACTTTGCACAGAAATGTTTCCCATCTGCAACATCGTTTTGTTTTCCTGCACTTGTGCAGCCTGCCTCTGAGCAAACAAGTGAGTTCACAGATACTTTAAATTAAGAACAGTTATAAGATGTAAATAGTTTTCATTAGCATCAAAAACAGATATTCAATAGAAGTCTGACTTCTCTGTTTGTGTTTTTGCGCTAATGAGGGGCACTCGTGTTAATGTGAAACTTTAGAAAGTTCCTCGTTGCCTTTGCATATTTTTAAACTTGGCACTTCTCTCAGAATTAATTTAAACTAGATATTTTTTTACTTTTTACATTTTTGTTTAATTTCACAACATGCAGCTCGGTCAAATATTTTCTTAAGAAGAGCTAGGCAGTAAGAAGTTTGTTCCTTGACTGAGAGTTAGATTTCAACTTTGCATAAAATAATATCTTATTGTCTTCTTTCATGTTTTTCCTGCTTCTTTTGGTATACACTATTCCGGCAACTCTTTACATGACAGTAAAAGAGGTATTCTTAAATTTTGCAATCAACACCTTGGCTTTTAACGCCGATTTAATCGAACCTGAGACCTCCCGAACGGGAGGTTCAGATGCTACAGTCTCCAGCTTGGCGTTCAATTTAATGCAACGTCTACAAGAACCTTTGGGGTAAGTTAAAAATATACTTTCTTTAATGAAATGTCGTTTACAATGTTGGTCTTATCGCGACTGATTTACATTTTTATAACACCAGCTGAAATATGCTGCGTTGCCCGTGGTTAGACAATTTTTGCCCACAGCTTTTTGACTTAACGTTGGGTACTGTAAAGAACCCAAAATAAATAAAACACAAAGGCATTGTTGAAGAGCTCCAATACCACAGGAAAAAAAGCAAGTAGAGAAAGCTATGTGAAATTAACCCGTTGCATTTCTATGTCAGTCACATAGAAAATAGTATGAATGTTTGTAGAAGAGGCAGTAGAGAAAATGATTGTGTTTCATAAACGAAAACTGTGTAGAGAAAAGCATGTGAATATAATGTGTGGCATTTCTATTTGTATAGGAAATTATATTAATTTTATGTTGAAGGACGAGTTGGAAAGGAAATGTGAATGTATAAAGTAAAAGAAAAGTGAGTAGAGAGAACCATGTGAATGTTATGTTGTGTAGTAAAATTGATATAGCAGACAAATCTTCTACATAAAAACCGAATTTCCAGGTGATTGGTCAAGCGGTTTAGTTGTGTATAGGGTTAAACAGACTTTCATTTTTACTTTCTCTACGAGTAGAAGTATTATATTCCAATCAAAAATTCGATGTCGAATGTTACCGCAAATGTTTTGGGACCTCCTGAATATTTAAAAAAAAAATTTAGGAAAAAATCCCAGTGTCTTATCTCTCACAGTCTCTCCCTCTCCCTCTTCCTCTCTGTCTCTCTGTCTCTCTCTCTCTACCTCTCTCTCTCTCTCTCTCTCTCTCTCTCTCTCTCTCTCTCTCTCTCTCTGTCTCTGGCTTTCTCTGCCCGCCCGCCCGCCCGCCCGCCCGTCCGTCCGTCCATCAGTCTGTGCACAACATAACTCAAAAACGAAAAGTCGGTTGAAAACCAAAGTTGGTATTTAAGTTTAATGTCTTTCAGGAATATAACACGAAGATTTTGAAGAACATTTCCCCACTCTAAACTAGCCTTTGCGTAGAAATTTTGTTGAAAATGGCTAATGATTTTGATTAAAGTGCCATATATTTGAAATATTTTTATGAAAAATTAAATATGTATCTTGAATTTTCTGGCTATTTTCATGTAGCCCTACTTCTTCTGGAAGACCTTTGCATAATTGGTATACCAAATCTTACTATACAAAAAATGTAGAGCTTGCTAAAACATACAACTTGTGTCTGAATAATTTTTTGTAGAGTTAACCGTTTCCGAGATATTCATTGTTATTTTATATATATATATATATATATATATATATATATATATATATATATATATATATATATATATATTACATGATTAAAATGTTGGACGCAGTGACAATAACGTGCACAGTGAAATATTAAAAACATTTCATAAATGTGTTAAACTTGATAGTCGTATGAAACGGCAAAATTCTCGAGGAAGTTTTTATGTAAATGTTAGTTTAGGTTAGAGGAATTTTCTTTAAAATCTTTGTTTCGCATCCCTACAATATATTAAAAGGTAACCTCGGTTGCCCTTTAATATATTGCGACTTTTGGGTTTCGAATTATGCTGTCCACAGATACAAACACACACACACACACACACACACACACACACACACACACACACACACACACACACACACACACACACACACACACTAACACACACACGACCTTTTTATAGAAATGCTTTTTTTATTCAGGGGCCTCTAAACATGCATTTCTGGTGAAATCTCGACATCGAAATTTTCGATCGAATACAATACTTCCTCTTCTCCCGTGGTAGAGAAAGTTATAAAGCAGGGAATAAATAAACCAGCAAGGTTATACATTATTTAAGTGTTAATTGTAATAGCTAATGTGGGAATTAGTTATTCCTATGGAGAGTGATCGAGTGAGGGACAAAATTTAAAATCGAAATCCCCTTAAATTGTCATATGTTTTAATATTTGACAAGATTGGACACAATTTGTCATAAATGTGCACTTACACGTATTTTTTTGCCAAATGGAGCCTTTCAGACCAGATTAACAGTTTACTTTTTACTTTTCTTTATTACTTGTTTGAATTTGCCAATACTTTTAGTCTTCACAAAGTAGAATACGTTATTCTTTTTTTTTAACTCTTGGCCTTGCAAGGAGAACGGAATTTCAAAGGCATCGCATAGCCACCAGCTCTTAAATATTTTACTGTCGCTTAAAGCCTACCGTATCCCGGTATTCCCCTCGCACCTACAAGAAAATTCATCATAAGATACTTTCTGAAAAAGCTTATGTCGATTAAAGTGTAGTATATAGAGAAATAAGCGTTTGCAAACACAACGGACGGAGTTAGGTTTTTGAGTTTTAGAAAAAAATATAATTTTTAAATCGTTTTTGGAGAAGTGATCATGGAAATATGTGGGGTATCAATTTTGTGTTCTCTGAAACGAAAAGCACATATGATGAATAGTTATAAATATAACATTGTTATTAACAATTTACTTTGTTTATAATTTCAAAACAAATTGAAGAAACAGTTTAAATTAACGCTATTTGGCAATGGATTCATTCCCAAGATGAAATAGCCAGTGAAGTCTGAACAGTGAGTTTTTACTTTCTGTACTGCTAATTAGGGGTAGCATTGTATTCCTTCTAAAAATTCGATGTCGAGATTTCACCGGAAATATATGTTTTGAGACCCTCTGAATCCAAAAAAAATATTTTTAGAAAAAGATCCTGTGTGTGTGTGTGGGGGGGGGGGGGACAGTATAAGTCAAAAAGTCAATATTATCCACTTGAATCGAAATAGTGTTTATTAGGAAGTTAGCAAAGCCTGTCTGCTACCTCTATGAAGAAGCATTTCTAAATTGTAGGGTTACCAAAAGTGCTTAAGTTGGAGACTTAACATGTGACTGCACGCCACTGCAATGGATAACAGGTTGTGGCGAGCAGCTACAGAAATATAAGGGAGCTCTAAACCGTGTGCTCCGGCCGCATGGTTATGCCGACTAACTGTGAAGCTAATAATCCCGGGAAACCGAGTTCGAACCCCGAAGAGAGTAATAATTTTTTTCCTCTTTGTTTTCCATTTTGAGAGTGCATTTGCTTTAAAATAGCAAAATGCGACCATCATGTGCAATGCAGAGAATGTTGTTTACTTTTGCTTCTTCTCACATATGACTCTTTTTTCTGGGGTTATTTTCAGACTATGGCATGTTCATCATTAACTGATTCTGAGTAGACGCTGTTTGCCCGCATTATTACAGTCAGTGATGAGATTCGCAATGCACCAGGAATATTCAACAGGGTTCGCGAATCATTTCTGCGTCATATTTTCCCATTTCACATTTTCTTTGGATTCCGCTCATCCTGCATACTGTCCAGGTGTCTCAACCATATAAGTCTCTGGGATTTCATAAATCTGACAATATCTTGACCTCCTACTAAATTATTTTTTTCCCTGATTGTTTCTTACTTTCCAGTTCTGTGCAAACAATTTGCAGGTCCAAACATTTGTCTGAGTATTCTTGTCTCGAAAGATCGCAAAGCATCGTCCATTGTTCAGTGTGGTAGACCAAGCTTCAGACCTATACGTTACTACTGGCGTTATTAATGTTTTATAAACTTCAAGTTTAATATTTCTGGTTATTATTCCAGTGGAGAAAATATTTTTATTTACATAATGAGCTCACTGCCTGTCTTATTCCTGTTATTATGCAGTTGTAAATAATAGTTAAACTTAAAACAAAAAGCTTAACTTTAATTAAACAAGAATTACAACACCACACAAATGTTTCGTGTAAATGAAATTAGATTAAGCATTTGCTTATGAAGAAAGAAAGAAAAAAGAACACACAATATGTGCGCTTTTAATACATGCGTACCTTCGCGTCGTTTCACCATATCCATTACGCTAAACAGACACATTACGGAATTGGCCCGCTTGTTCTCTCATCATGCGTTGCAGCTGCAGTGGACATGATCAGTGGCGTGCCTATGAGCCGTCTATCACTAGTAAAATTCGCTTAACTTACAAATGCATTATTACTTCCTGAAGTGCGTTTCTAAAGTGTAATTAAACAATATACATTGTGCAAATTGTGCTATAGAGGCAACAACCATTGGAACATTATACACAAATGATACTAACAATTTTATTATAAAAGCAAAGGAGATAGATGAATAAGAGGTTTTCCTGCATAATACAGCGTAAAGCACAACCAGCTCTGGACATATCCCCCTTGCGTTTAATTAGCATCTATTGATCCTATCAAATCACTTGAGGGAAGCGAGCGTGCGTTCTTAAGGCGCTTATGATTGACTGTTTCTAATATAAGTTAAAGTACGTTATTCAAATCAAAGACAATGAAGTAATTACTTAGGGGTGTTGTGATGCTATCCATTGTAGATACAGCCTGGAACCCACTCACCTACCCACCCTTTTTAGTACGTTTTCTTATACAGTACATAATATAACCACGTAACTACAACAAAAATGACCATCTTCCCTCTACAGAGAATGCGCAATGGCGACTTTTAACCCACAGAGGAAGCGAAATTCGTGATATTAGCGAAGTTTCTTTCTCTCACAGTGACATGTAAGTTTATTCACACAATCGTATATTTTTACTTCTCTACTGGTAAGTAGGGGAAGTGTTGTATTCCACCAAAAAATTCGATGTCGAGGGAAAGAAAAAGCATTTTTAAAAAAAGGTCCTTGTGTGTGTCTGTGGACAGCATAACTCAAAAATAAAAGTTAGGTTAAAAACCAAAGTTGGTATTTAAGTTAAATGGCCTTTAAGGATGCGACGCGAAGATTTTGAAGAAACTAGCCCCACCCTAAACTACTCTTTACATGGAAAATTTTTCGAAAATTTTGATTTTCCTGAAAATGGCTCTAACGATTTTCATTAAAATGTCACATGTTTGAGATATTTTTATGACAAATGAAATGTATATCTTGAATTTTCTGGCTATAGCTCTCGTAGTCGTATTTACTCTGGACGATTTGTGCATAACTGGTAAACCGTTAGAGATAGACCAAATCATACTGTACAAAAAATGTAGATCTTGCTAAAATACACAATTTATGTCTGCATAAGTTTTCTTGTAGGGTGAACCATTTCGGAGATATTCCTTGTTATGTGTGTGAGTTTCGGAAAACAAAACTTTCCTGAAATGGAACATCGTTGTTTATTTTTTTGTGTGTTAAGCGTGCAGAGGGAACGGGATCTCAAAGCTTTAGAAGATTTGACTATCGCACAAAGCCTACTGTATTCTAATATTCCCCTTGTACCTACAAGGAAATAAGCAATAAGATAATTTGTACAAATGTTTATGTTAACTAACACGAAGAAGATATAGGAATAAGAGTTTCTAAGAATGGTTAGTACAAGAGTAGAGAAAGTCATGTGAGTACAACACATCAGATTTTTATAGTATATCGTGAATTTAAAATGACTGTGGAACTTCCAATGTTTCATCAGTTCTGCATTAGATGGCTTTCTAATGGAAATTCGGTCATATAACAGCAATTGGAGGTTATAATCCAGTTGCAAATATGTTTTATTCGCCTTTTGTGTAGCAGAACTGTTATAAATTACGATCGCCGCTTCTGAAATATTTATAGTGCTACTAAACTAATAAATGCGTATAGGTAATCCTGAATATTTGTTGTCTGTCCCATTAGCCTACATTCGCGCCACATTTCTGCGTTACGTTAAGCCAACACTGAATCTCTGTGAACTTGGATTTCAATTACAGCTCTGAAATCGATCCAACTGTTTATAATTTTCAAAATTCTCCACGGTTCCCTTTTAACCACCGCTTGTCGTGTTTGTACACACACTGCCAAGATTTGCTCTCGCGCTAATGCATTGGTTTTTCGCTCTCTCTTGCTGGTTTAATCAGCTGCTGCTGTCACCGCCGCCGCCGAGACAGACGACTATCGGGATTCGAGCGCTGGTGGCGGCGCCATGCGCGCACGAGGCGAACTAAAGTCGACACAAGAGCAGCGCAGGACGCACCTCCAGCAGCCAGTGCTCGGCTGTCAGCTGCTTAGGGAGGAAGGCATACGTCATTTCCGCAATAACAAAAATATTTTGCGTTCCGCATCTTTTTTTTTCAAAGTCAGAAGTTTTACGGACACAAACTTTTTGTTTACACCACGTCTCCGTGTTCTCAACGTCATACTGTATTTTTGCCTCCCACAACTAATCGCTTTTTACACTGTCAAGGACTATTATTGTTATTTTGTGACAAAAATTATAACTTTAGCAAACTTTTGAACAATTTTTACGACCTCCATGCGGATTAACGTATGGTGATGTGTTTGTGGATTACTCTTGTGATCTTAATCATCAAAAGCACAGTGTAAACACTCTTAAAATCATTAAAAACTGAGTGTGGAAGCAGCAGTGGCGGCCGACCTCAATTGTTTTTCATTGTAATATGATCACCTGGCAACCATGCCCTCCCCAGCTTAATAAAATGTACTAGATGATAGATAGCTTGCCCACTCTATCATTCACAGCATTTCAATAAAGATTTATGGATAAACACCTTCAAGATCTGTACTTGTTTGTGCAGTGTTGTCAGTCCTGGTGTCTTTAGCTGTGTGTTGTCTTGTTTATCTTCATACATGTTTGGAATAAACTTCTTAAGAGCAAAATTCCTGGGAAAATTATATTAGAAATAGGGCACTAGAAAACTAGCTACACAGTTCAACGATGAGACAGATTTCTTAATGTCAAAAGTGACAAGTGAATTTCTCCAGCATTTCCGAAGGCAATTAAACTTAATTATTTTAACACACAAACAAAACAAATCTTCATAGTGAAAGTTGACATTTCTTAAAATACTTTTGGAGCATTTATTAAAGTTGTGAAACTCTCTACAACAGATTACGGATATAAAAGTGAAAAGTAAACAAAACATCAGACTAGAAACAACTGTGAATCGACTTGTGTGGTGGTTGTCAATGGTGGCAGTGTATTGTTATCCTTTTCCTCCGGTGCGTAAGATTAAAACAGCGTGAAGTGAAACAAAAGCCGGTCGAAATGTCGGTGATGGAGTTTTTGGTGTCTTGACTGGCAGCCAAAACACAATGTCTTTGAGGCCACAACAAAAACAGCAAACAGCAGCGTATGCCACAATGCCTTGCGGTTTCGAAGAGGAATTTGTGGATTTCGAATCGGCCGCATCACAGTACTCGTGCGCCGCTGAGGAGTGGAACATATCCGAATTGGATGACGAGGCGTTGGGCATCGTGGACGACAGACGAGGAAACAACACCGGCGAAGGAGGAGGGGAGAGCAAATCCGGCGCGTCGACAACAGGTTAGCGAGCGACACCTCTCTTATTGTTACAATGTACCGCGCCGCTCCACCCCACCCCACCGCAACCCCTCGGCAAATCTAACAAGTGGCGAAATGCATCAACTTACATATCTAGACCGCGCTCATACGAAACTCACATGTGGTTCCATTATTTTTATTTCACAAATATCAAGGAATGACATCGACAACGAGCCAGCTTTTAATTACTAACCAATTTGAACTTAATTTAAAATTTACAGAAATCTTAATTTCGTAATAATTAAACTAGGGGGCATTTCAGTCAATCCACAGGCTCATCGATTACAATCGAACTTAATCGACAGTTTTAAAATATGGTGCTCAAAAGCTGACTGTTGGTTTTCTACTACAGTAATTTGTTTTTATTTCTAAAATCTCTGCTTCGATTCGACTACGGGACTAGAAGGCCTATTCTTATGCATTTTCCAGTTCACTATTGGAGGTTAGCACAAATCGTCAACATAGGAAATTTGGAGATATGTGAATCTAAAATGGAAAAGAAACGACCCAAGATTTAATGTTGTGTAGCAGAAAAAAAAAAAAAAAGGGTAATTTGTACCCAAGACAGTTACCAAATTGTCTATATTAAAACTACAAAAAAAAAAAAAAGGGGGGGGGGAGAGAAAAAAAAACAAAAAAGGAAAAAAACGCAAAAGAAATAAAAAAGAAAGAAAAAGAAAATGCATTTTTCAGTTTGCGGAATTTTCCTCTCACTTATGTTGTCTTAGGTAATGTAATCAGGCGTTCAAACTTATGTTTGTAAACACTCTAAATCCTTAAGAGTAATATAATAAAATGTCTGATGTCGAATCATATTTATGCTGAGTATTTCACAAATAAAATGTGAATTGAAATACCGTATGACAAACATTTCACTAGAAAGTGTTAAATACTACACGAAAATAACCCAAAATATATTCATTTCGACCACTATAGTTCGACTTAGCACTGCCAACTAAGGAAAACGAAACTCAAAAGCTACACTTATTACGATGTCCTCCTGTTAAAACCGAAAACCAGTTTATAATCTCAAACCTCACTCACTGATTGCTTGTTAAAAGAACGGTTATTAAAAAGAGTTGTTAAATTCAAATAAAAGCCTATTTTGATTATTGATCGATGATAAATTGTTGTTCAGCGATTAATGGGGCACGTTGGCGACAGTGACTAAACAAAGAAATTACCAATGATTATTTAAATCCTCTATGCATGAAATAGTCATAGTTGTTTATCAAGCACGCGTGGTATTGCTGAGTAAATCAGAGGCAATGATGCCAACCCTCGACTATCATAAAAGCTAAAAATAGCTAAATATGAAGCAGTTTATAAATAAATAGTGATTATGTGGGCGCCAGTAACGTTTCGCATTAATGAGATGGCAGGGATTTCTAAACGATGTCCTGGCTTCTTAAAGGAATTTCAGGATATATTTTCTGGCTTTTCCTCTTGCAGGTATGGTTAAGCTAGCAAAAAACTCTAGGTCAATGAGTTATTCAGGGCTCACTTGTCTTAATGATTTAGCGTATAAACATTAATGCCCAGAAATTCTAACCTATATCTTGTAAACAGTTGTGCTCGGCACAATTTATCTTTGATATTTTTGTGATATTTACACAATGACAAATAAAAACGCTTAGATATGGTTGCACACTAAAATATTTAATGTGTTGCACTCACATTACTTTCTCTACTCACTCTTATACAATTTATTTTACAAAACCTTTATTCCACCATCTACTTCGTGATGATAGAGATAACTATTTGTAGAAATGGGGTCATTTGAGGTGTGTTCTTCGTCTTGAGAGCGTGCTAGTTTGATAGCACAGCAATAAGGGGGAAAATAAGGGAAGTTGATGCCTTTTGCTTTTTCTGGAAGGATCCAGTGATACATATTTAGAAACACACACGCGCGCGCGCGCACGCACACACACATACACACACACACACTCACTCACACACACACAATGACAAACTTGTCATATATACATAGTTAAAATTGCTAACTGAAACTAAATGGAAACTAATAATACTTAGAACTAGAGGAAAACATATTTATAAATAGTGATTTATGATTTATCTGATACATTTGTGAGAATAAATATATATGATTAAATAAATTACTATTTTGTTATAATCGACTAATTATGTATAGAAACTAAACATGTTTACGATATGGTTTACATAAATGTGATAATACACATTTTGGCGATAACATTGTTGGTTACATTCATTTCCATGCCCTGAAAATCTTCTCACACATACACATTATACCTTTTCTTAACCTGGACGTCAAGTTTTCCCCTTAGATTTAAACCCCTTCAAAGGCTTGTCCTATACTTGGCTATAACGCAGCGGTGTTCAATCGAAGGCAAGGTAGGGGAGGTTGAAATCACCTCCTTCCACCCGCTCGGACAGAATGATGCATTTATCCGTGGTTACTGAGTTCCAGTGGCGGCACATTCGTAGTTACAGGAAATCAAAGGTGTGCACATTCATATTTTACTCCTATTCTACTTCTATTCTATTAATCCACTATGTTTCTGAGGATATTTTTTGGCACGATTTACGTTTCAGAAGGTCTTCAATATTAGGTGCAAAAGATGTAGTGCAGAGTGTCAAAAGATAAGCAAGTAATTTCATAATTTGTAGCTCGTAATCAAGCACTTTAACTTTATCTTCATCTCGAAAACAAAAATATTCGTCGTTCCATTGAATTGTATGTACTACGATACTCCACGCCATCCGCCTCTACTTAGCAGGTCTGGTTCATCTTGCCTTGGTGTGGGGGAAAATAACATGTGTAGGGGAAGTGGGCGTCTGCTCGCCTGTTGAGTATCCTTCCTACAACGTATGCCTAGCAATCAGGATAGTATGACAAACTGAATGCACTCACTACCTACTTCTCTTTTAGCTAATAGATACGATCGAAAGCGTAAACGTGTATTTCGTTTCTACGTCATTTTGTACTCTTTAATTTGGTTATTAGTTAAGGTTGTTTAGCCAATGGAGCCATCTTCCTAGGATGACCCTAAGCAACCAATGAAATTGTGAAGACTTCGTTTAACGACAAATAATGTGACAGTTTTGAGCGGTAGTCGAAACTTTTAAGAGCTGGTCATTATGTGATGGCTTTGAAATTCTATTTGCCTGGGTATGATAAAAAAAATGACGACTTACCATCTGAGAGAAGTATAAGTATTTAAAAATTCAAACCAATAAAATGGAGTAATTCGAAAATGACAAATATTGGAAGGGGTGCTATTATTTGTCATGTTTACGTTTGCTAATTGGATTTGTAGTGTTGGTAAGTGTTGATGTGAGCTGCTAATGGCCTTTGTGACACACGAATGGTCAAATAGATCATGCATTGTGCCTTAGTAATATATTGTAACGTGATGCTATTGTTTCACTGGGCGACTGTCAATACAAGTGTGTCTACGTATGCGTTCCATTGACAATGCAAAAGAGACGGACCGCTTCCACTGCGTTACTTCATTCGGGCGGGGGATACGTCTGTAAATGCACAAAAACATTATACTAATATTTACGGTTGAGAAACCATACGCTTAAGTAATTTTGTATAGTTCAATTGGGCTACTTTGCCATAGTTACACGTAAACGACCGGCAAGTTGTGGGCACGGAAAACTAAATCAGCCTTACCTACAGTACAACAGATGTTAGTTGATGACCTTGAACACGAACATATTCCCTATATCTCCGAAAACAATTTTGGTTTCCTCGCACAGTACGTTGAATCCTTCTGAAACCATGCATATTGTCTTTCATTTCTTGCTACTCACGGAAAAAATAATTTACGAATTAAATAGAATTTACTAAAACTGTAAATCAACTCTTTTGTAGTAAAATATGGGACAGCAAATTCAACGCGCACTCACTGCGCACCAAACCACAGCTTTTGAGGCTGACAATTTTAGGAAAATATTCCTCTGGAATTTTTACGATGCTTTAAAGCTTTTTCCTTTCTTTTTTCATATATAAATCTCTAAACAATGTAAATTAACAACATTGTCATTTTAAAATAAAAACCTGCGGAAAAACACTATGCAAACGCTCTGTTAAATAATCACAAATACTACAGGAAGAAAAACGAGTAGAGAAAGCAGTGTGAATGTAATACGTTGGATTTCTATTTGAAACATATAGAAAATGGTATTAATTGTATGCTGAATGGAGGGTAGAGGACATGTGAATGTGCTAGATAAAGGCAAACTGCATTTTAAAATGGATAACACACCATGAAAAACTACACACACGTGCCGAATTTCCAGATGATCGGTCAAGCAGTTTCGGAGAAGCTAAATTTTGGTAAACAGCCAATAGCCAGTTAAACTCATTTCCATTTGGGTGAAAACTATTATTATGAAAAAAATATGCCTAAATATTATGAATTGTCTTTCTAATTGTGTTTATTTGTGAAAGAATGGAAATTATTGCCGATCGCTGATTGGTCAAAAAAGCAACGAAACAAAACCCACAAGATCCAAAGAATTATGAGACTTTTGATATAAACCGGGGAGTTTGTCACCCATTTAAGTATGGATCAAGTGAGAATTTCTCCAGAATCATATTCTACTCAGAAAACTGAATTAAATACAGCGCTCCCTCCATTTTGTATATTTTGGATCATACAGTTAATAAATATTAATTAGACATGGGAGATAATCTCGCGTGACTATGCATCGACCATAGAGTGCACGGATGTTGTGATTGGCGTGTAAACAAAAGAGGAAGCTCACTGTCAATAACGCACCGTGCACTTCACGCCACAGTTCCAGTTTGTCATTGGGAGAATCTGCACAGCCTCGCATACGACCTTCCCCCCTGTGACGTAAAAGTTCCATAGTTGAGCTATGCTTACACAGAGATCATTACCACAGAGATTTTCCCCCATGGCTGTTAATAACTAAACCATATCTTAATCTCCTTCAAAAAATCCATAGGAAATATATTATTTCTTGCTCCTTTATTATTTTCTTTGTCTTTTTTTCATAGAAAATATAAGCAAAGCACGATTTTATCAATGGTAATTAAAATTATACAATTCTCATGGGTCATATAAAGTCATATTTTGGCCTTTTAAGCGGTGTTTTTGCCGTTTTCTTGTCATTTTTCATATTATAGTCCTATTTTCCTTCAAGTTTTCGTATTTTTGTCTTATTTATATTGCAGTTTCATATATTTGCTTGCAGTCGCACCAAATACACATTTTTCACATCTGCTAATTATCTTCTTGTAATATTTGTTATAATTAATTCTTTTTAGAAATGTATGTTTCCGCGAATTTTGAGGGTAAGCTGTAATTTACTATTGTGATTTTTCTTCCTGATCCGTAGTATTTTTCTACGACTGCTTAACAAAATGAAACAAACAGAAGTGAAGGTTAGCTATTTGTAGTGAATAAAGAAAGAACTTTTATGATGTCGTTATGAAAATGTGGTTTATGAAGCTATGTGAGGGGTTATAGCGTCAAGTGAGGTCAATGGCCCTAGGCATCTGGTACTTCCTTGCTTCCTGATAAGAAGTGAAGTCAATTAGTGTAACGAGGCCAACACAGATTTTTGGGCATGTTGATAACGTGTTCAGGTTGAAGCCTGATGTCAATTTGTGACTTCATGAAACAGATATTCTTATAGTCCAATTGTTGATAATTATTCCATAAAATGGTGCATTAATAAACTTTTCAAACGTAGTGAAAATCATATAGTATTTGGCCTTTGAAAGCGACGTCTGAAGAATAACTTCGCTTTTTTTTACCTTCTCTATTGGTAAGTAGGGGAAGTATTGTATTCTACCCAAAAATTCGATGTCGACATTTCACCGGAAATATATGTTTTGAGACTCCCTGCATCCAAAAGAAAGCGTTTTTAGCAAAATGTTCCATTCGACGGAAGTATAGTTTTCCAAAACTCGCACAAATGTATATCTGTACAATAATTCCTTGATAGGTTTCTATCAAGGGGTTGACAAATTTTAGAAGAGGCATAGGAATTTCTAAGCAGTGGTTTAAAGTTATGACGCTGTAACCATTATAACTTGAAATAAAGCGGAAAAACGGCGACTAAAGAATAACTGATATAAACATAAAAAATCTAATGTGTTGCACTCACATGACTTTCTCTACTCCTATACTAACCATTCTTACTGTTATTTTTCTATCTTCTTCGTGTAAATTGAGATAAACATTTACAGAACTTATCTTATTGCTTGTTTTCTTGCACGTACAATGAAAATATGGGAATACAGTAGGATTTGAGCGATAGTAAAATCTTTTAAAGCTTTCAAATTCCGTTCTCTTTGCACGGTTAACATACAACAAATTACCTCTGATTGGATGTTGTGTTAACCAGCGCCTCCTGCCACCCGCCATTAAGTTTTGTGTCAGTCATAGTACATTCCAACCTTATTTTCTTACGTTCTGTGTTTCATACTTAGAAATGCCTATGTCTAGGTAAATCGTAATAAATTCTCTTTCAGAATGAGTTAAAAGTTTATTGGTCTAATTTTGAACAGTACATAATGCAAACAGATAGCGTATTATGTGAAACTAACGACATTTATATACATAAATAGTGTTATATTTTATAAAAGAAGGGAAAAAATCTATTTCCACTACGAATACAGAAACAGCATAGCTTTAATAACATAAAAGCAATGACGTCATAGTTTCAGTATTATGTTTTGAGAATTACACATTTAGCTTAACAAACATTTGACAGTCTGATGTTTAATAACAAGAGAGTGTAATAGTTGAAATAATAATGCAGAAATAGGTAACCCTTGGATAGAAAGCTAATATATTCGTGATAGTACATTATTAAATTAATGCTATTTATTAATGTAGGAGTAATTCTGTTTAGCTTTGCTAGTATTGCTCGCGGTGTACTAAAATTATACATCCAGGGTTCGTTTTGAAATTCAAACCTGAAAGCACTATCTTTAATACTAGACACGACAATAATTTATGAGTAGGTGGTATAGCAGTTCTTTAGTCGTACTCCGGAGGTCGTGGGTTCGATTACCGAGGCCAACCTTCCTGATCTATGTATTGTTTCAAGAGTTTTCCTGTGTCACCAGGCAAATGCTGGGAATGATAAGTACATCTCGTGAATTTCTGTTCCCTTAATTTCATTTTGCCTTCATTTCCATTTGGTCTTTCAAGGTCGGAAGTATTGGCGATGGGCGAGTTTGGCGCTGTTGTTTGGGAACATTGCGAACTGTAATTGCTGTTCTCGGCGGATAAGTGGCGCTGCAGTCGCCTGATCGGTGGCTGCTTCGTGAAACTCGTAGAGCACTCTCGTTTCATCTCGTACACAATAGTCTCAACAGATGGCTCAGTGGGGAATCCCCTCCGTAAATATTCTACCTAACCTCTCACAAGTATGAACTGAATAGTAACAGCAATTCAAACTCAGATGAAGTATTGAATATTTCAAAATAATAAATATTGACGTCTCGGGAATGTCTCGTGACTCAAAAAGAATGTTTAAATTAAATTCTTTGTTAAAGAACTCTAAGTGCATCTTTTGTATAGCAAGATTTCGACCATTTTCTATCAACTTACCACTTATAGAAAATTCCTTCAACGCCATTCACAGAAAATTCCAAATATACAGTTTATTCGTCATGAAAATACCTTCAGTGTCTCAAATTTATGTATATACAGTTTGAAACGTTATTTCTCAACAACGAAATCAAAGTTGTTTCAAAGTGTGTGTATACACCAATTTGAGACACTATATATGGTACCTATTTCAATCAAAATCGTTAGGGGGAGGGGGGATGACGAAACATTTACAAAGGATAGTTTGGGGTGATGGAATTTCTTAAAAACCTTTGTATCGTATCCTTAGAGGAATATTGCTATTTATCCGACGTTTTGTTTTTTATTTATGCTGCTCACAGACATACACAGGCGAACCTAAGCAAATTTAAAAGTTATAAACGAAATTATACTTAGAAAATTATAATAGGGACCTCTAGAATGAAAAACAAAACGTAGAGGGACCGGAAAAATTATGAAATCCCAATCTAAAATATTTATACAAGTAGAAGTTATCGAAGAATGGAAAACAGGCAAATTTATATTAATATTTCATATAAAACATAGCTATACAGAATAGGAATAGATTTTCAAATGTGTTAAGAGTACTCAAATTACAAAAGATATGATACAGGAAATCATGAAGTTGCATTGATAATGTTTTCTTTTCAAACCATAGTTAACCAGAGACATACAATATGTATATATCAGTTGTTAAAACAAAGGCCATGGCGTTTCAAGGCACTCGCTGCACCTCGATGAAAACAAAACTAAAGAACATATTATCTGAAATTGATAGTTTTGCTTTGACATAGCACAGCTATATATGCAGCGCCAAGCGCCGTGCGACGGAATTGACTGGAAGCACAGAGCGTTCGTTAGATTATTATTCTATGGCTGTTGTCATGTTGTTAAGGATCTTGTAACAGTGTGAACACAGTTAAAATAATTGCATTTGTGTCATTTTGCGTTATTTGAAGCTGTTTTTGAAGTATATAAAGGTAAGCAAATAAAGGAGGAAATGATGAAAGGTAACGTATTGAGTTATTTTGTCGAAATTAAAATAAAAAAAATGCAATATAACAACAGATACACTAAAACAACATTAAAGCACAAGAGTAGGAAAAAACTATAATAAAATGATATAAAGCAATGGCATTTAAACAAAATTGCAAAATATAGAATACCAAAGGCAATATTGTGACGAGTCCAGTTCAGACAATTTACAATTCGTAGTGATCTTGCTCTTCTGTTCTCTCATAACCTTGACACAATTAATACTGCTCATGGTACACAAACAACTCTACTGCACTCAAAACAAAAACTGACTCTGGCTGTTCTCACAAACAACTCCGAAGATCAACTAAACTGACGACACACTCGCTAAAACTCTGACACTGACTGTGCTGTCCCAGGCAACTCACTTCTAATTAGGTAGCAACGCCTCATCTGAAAATTCGAAGTTTCTCGTTACAAGCCGGCATCAAGCACCTCGATCTGTCTGCAAACGCCTTTCTTCATTCCGCAACATAGGAACGCTAACCTCGAGCGTCCTTTGAGACGCACGGCCGCCGTCACAGCCAACCCATAACGGTCCAGAAAAGAGCAACTATGTTCGAGAAGAAGGCATAGACGGAACTTTCTCTAAAACTCATCTCAGGAGCTTCAAAACGGGTAGTTCCAGTGAAATTTCTCAGTAGAATCTTTGGGTGGTATACTTCCTCTACCTAGTACATAAGTGCGACGCAGAGATAGTAAAATAGGTACCTAAATTATATACCTATACTTGATAGCCCAATATTGTCATATCATAGTAGGAATTGCTTGATAAATAAGTTCAAGAATGACAAAATCAGTTCGGTTACTTTCCTATCACTTTATTATCTTCTAAAATGTTGCCACAAAGATAGGTTTCTTCTCGTATTTAACCATTCTACAGTCTTTCGGGCTATCACAACTCAGAATTTTTACTCATAACCTTGCTCTGTCGTTTTAGTGACTTTCTTATCTTCCTCTGTCTCTCATTCACTAATTACGTTACAATCAGCTGGGACGCTCACTAAATCTTCTTACTACGACATACACGCACAGCTGTCTCACACTTACTGACACACTGAACGGCTCATATATGTAATTCAACTCTAATAAACTCTACTCCGGTCTGCTTTATATACAGGGGATAATGTCACATGGACCTTTCTCGATTTCTACACACACGCGCACCGGAAATGACTCGAGTAGAAATCTCGCGAACATTCTCGACACTCTTTTTGTTTCTGCCGCTCGATTGTTAATAGTCACGCGCGCACAGCAGTCGCGCTAGGCAGCCCGACCTTGAACGTCTTTGCATACTCGCCGGCACGGCATACCCGTTCGTATTATTGTAGATCCTGGCAAAATGTAATTTAGAAACGTGTTAATAGAACCTTATTTATACATAATTCGCTTGATACCTGTTAAATTTCACTGAAATACAACTGAGTTTTATGTAATTATAATGAGCATGTGGCATACATATATTAGAAGAAATTCGAGACGTATTTTCCTTAGCTCTGTTGACAAAGGCCCAAGCTGAGTGGGCGGCTTTCGGCTGCGGAAACAAAAGAGAAAGACGTTTGCTGGTAGAGCCGGCGGCTTTCAGTGACAGTGTCGTAACAACAAACGAGAAGTAAAAATAAAAATGTTCGGTATCTCGTTTTCACTGATTAACAGTGGTTTTGTCTTTCAGTTCTCAAATGTTGTTAATCAGTCAGTGAAAATAGAAATGTACACCAGATCAGAAGGTAAAATTTATACGAAAGGTGAAAATTGTTTCAGACTTAGGAATTGCTTGTACCACGTCATATGCAGTCATCGGTGACAAAATAAGGTATATGCACTTAATGCAAGAAAAGTGATAACAGGCCAAATTAACTGATTTCTTTAAAAGAGGGCCATGTTCAATATATTTTCTTCTGCATATATTTCTTGTTTGTAAAATCTTACACGCGTAAGCCCACTGTATTGTGTAACAGAAAGGCACTGGGAACTGAAAGGCAAAACCGCTGTTCAACGGTAAACACCAGATACCGAACATGTTTCCGTTTACTCCTCGTTTGTTGCTACGACATTGTCGTGCCAAAAGCCGCCCGCTCTACCAACAAATGTCCTTGTCGACCGAGATAAGGAAAATACGCCTCAAGTTTCTTTTAAGATTTTATGCCGTGTGCTCTTAATTATGTAAAACTGAGTTGTTGTTTTTTTTTCTGAAATTTAATACGTACAACTGTGAATTACTTATAAATGAGTAATGTATAAATAAAGTTTTATTAATACGTCTCTAAGTTACATTTTGCCGGACCTACAAAAATTTACGTATGTATAAATACGTAGAACTGGGTTACCTATAAAGTAGATTCACCTATATCTTCTTTTGTCATTTAGCGAAACTTACTTTTCTTTAAACTTTTCGCGCATTGTTCTAAAAATATATAATAGATGCGATTTTTGTGCATATGGTTCGCCACGGAAATTGCTACTGTGTCCTTAAGAAATACAAGACAGTTGATCAACGATGTGAACAGTCACAATACGCAATTTGGGTACTATATTTTCAGTATGCTTACTGCTAGGAGTATTTCCAGATACTGGAAACCACGAAATTCTCTGCCAGAGTCAGTAAAGTAGCAAATGTGTGGATCCTTGCATTAGCTTCCCCGGAAAGGCGTGTTTTTTTTCATTTTCCCCGTCCGAACAACTCGATCGCCTTCGACCGGAGTTGACCCCACGACTACTAGCTACCGAGGCAAACCCGCTAAGCTCCAGATCAATGACCGCGATATTTTTGTGCGCTCCTCTTTCATTAATTCTGGATACATCTCCCTTAAGTTATTAAACCAAAGTGTAAAATGATCCCTTGATGCACTCTGTAAGGAGAAGTAAAAAGCAATTTGTAAACCAGGTTTTGAATTCAGTAGCAAATTATTTGATGCAAAAAATATAAAATTAAGAAAAAGGGGCAAAGGGAAGCATATTTTGAATGTGTAGCATGTTCTAAAGAGGCACGGTCTGAAAGGTTTTTGTCAAGTACAGGCTAAGGTAATGATGGAGCTGAACGGGCGATTTTAGAACTTTAGAGCACAGTTTGGAATAAACCAGACTTCGTAGCTTTCATTCCTTCCGTCCTTCCCTCCTACCCTCCTTCCTTCCCTTCCTCCTTCCTTTCCTTCCTCCTTCCTTCTCTCCCTCCTTCCTTCCCTCCCTTCTTCCTTCCCTCACTTCTTCCTTCCCTCACTTCTTCCTTCCTTCCCTTCCTCCTTCCTTTCCTTCCTCCTTCCTTCTCTCCCTCCTTCCTTCCCTCACTTCTTCCTCCCCTCACTTCTTCCTTCCTTCCCTTCCTTCTCTTCCTCCTTCCTTCCCTTTCTTTCCTTCCTCCTTTCTTACCTTCCTCCTTCCTTCCCTCCTTCCTTTCCCTCCTTTCTTCCTCTTTCCTTCCCCCTCATTCCTTCCTTTCCTTCCTCCTTCCTTCTCTCCCTCCTTCCTTCCCTCACTTCTTCCTCCCCTCACTTCTTCCTTCCTTCCCTTCCTTCTCTTCCTCCTTCCTTCCCTTTCTTTCCTTCCCCCTTTCTTACCTTCCTCCTTCCTTCCCTCCTTCTTTCCTTTCCCTCCTTTCTTCCTCTTTCCTTCCCATCCTTCCTCATTCCTTCTCCCCCTCTTTCCTTCCCTCCCTCCCTCCTTCCTTCCCCTCCTTCCTTTCCAACTTCCTTCCCTCTTTCTTTTCTTCCTTTCCAACTTCCTGTCCTTATTTCCACCTTCCTTCCCTCCCTCTTTTCGTTCTCCCTTCTCTTCTTCCTTCCGTACCGCTGCATTTGGGACTTCATAAACCTCGGATATCATAAATAAGCAACTAAAAACCACACATAATCAGAAAATTATATCCAAACTGAGGTATATCACTGCATAGTATATCCTCCTTACTTCCCTTTTGTCACATTTCCTCTACGTCCATTGTCTAGCATCTTAAAAGCTTAAAACTTTGTCAGTGTTGATTAATATGTCTCCATGGGCTATCTCAACCAAATACAAGACTTCTTCATGATCTCCTCCACTGATATTCACCTCTTCTCCGAACGTTTTTCCCATTCGTAATTCTTTCCAGTGTACCTCTTAGCAAAACTTCTTTCTCATCCAGGTCCGAGCCAGATTCTTTTCCTTTTCCTTGATTAGTTTCAGTATATTACATCCTTTGGTCAATTTATTCTACTTATTTTGTTTGTTCATCTCATAATGCTCCAGGCTTCTTCAAATCTACAGTAAAACCTGACTAAACCGGACCCCCTCAATGCCGAAAACCTGGTCAACAAGAAAATTAATCTCGAAACGGAGCTATTTCCTATGTTAATTAACACTGTAAACCGGAAAACTGCCTAACGCGGAAACGGAAGTTTTTCCGGAACCGTTTCCATAAATAACCTAACTAAGACGGATTTTCATTACCTTAATACATACTTATGTGCTTTGACAACGAACTTGCCACGACTGAACACATTCAAAGTGCAGCAGATATTGCTGCTGGAAACAGCAGTTGTGACGTCATGGAAGGAATGGACGACGAGGCCAACGAAAGAGGCCAAAATACGCATCTGTTGTTAGTGACCTGCACAGCTTCTAGGAATGTTCCAGAAGTCCTGGAGCTGATGCAAGATGAAACGGAGATTATAGATCGCGACAGTGCACGGAAAAGGGGGGGGGGGGGGGAAGAAACTAATGGAGGAACTACAATTATGTCAGACATGTAAGTTGAAAATATAGAAAAACACAATTAAACCTATTCTTTACTTACAGAATTCTATTTTAAATTATTCCTTCAATTTAATTCCATGCGATTATGTTTGTTGTACTTTGTTTTACTAAACTATGTACAACACTTTGTAATATAGAAAACCGGAAAATGGAAAGATTTTACTGGAGCGATCGTGTTCCGTTTTAGGCAGGTTTCGCTGTACCTATGGTTTACAATGACCGAAAGTAAAGGTTTGCAGTAACCGGCAAGTGCGAGTGTGTTTGCCGAGAGCGACACTACTGAAGTTACGGTAAAGTGGAAATTGGCTTTCGCTGTAGAATCCCGTAGGCGGTTAGCGGCTAATTTCCTTTTCAGTGTAATAACCAAGCGGATAACATCTCCAGCGCCGGCCGGTAAATATAACTGCTTATTCTGTCTCCCTCTCTCCCTCCCCCTCCTCCCGCCTGCTCATACCTCCCCTCCAGCTTGTCATCATCGGTGTATCAATGCATCGCTCTTCAACTGTTTAAAGTTTGGTGGTGGGACAGATTTTAATCACCAAACACAGTCTGTTTACTGGCGCCCTCATTTACCGCTAAAAGCATCAACTACATGGCAAAAACACACAAAAACACTATACTCCATAAACAAAATGGGTTTTGTACGTTCGGTCAGTTAAATGAAAGCCTAAAGACTTACATACAGAGCGGAAAATACACCTCTTTCGCAGTGGCGGTTCCTGTGGGGGTTGGTTCCCTGTTAAAAGCTTCTATACACACACAATTGATCTTATAGAAATAACCTCAATGAGAGTTTTACTAACACAGCGTTGTTCCACTCCCTAGCCATTTTCCCGAAACATTATTGCCAGTCATTACGTCATTTTTATGTTACTAATGTTCACGGGAAGTTTACTAACAAAGCATTCTATTCACTGGCCGTTTCCCACAAGCGATTTTCGATAAAGTTCCTAAACATAACATTTGCTAACCCAGCTTCATAAAATATGAATGTTAAATATATTCCGAACACTCAAAACTCTGGAACATGAATGGATGGATTCATAAATTCAAGTCATACACTTTCGTATATGCTTAAGGTGTAACTATGGCAGAAACAAAATTTAATGGCGGCTGCTAGCTGACCACTACTACTCTCTTACCTGTGTGCAAATGTTTTATGGGGATAATGGTAATTATATCGGCGATTTTAAAACACGATTTCACGAGGTGTTTAATTAAACAACACCACAAGGTATAGCAATCCTCTGATTGGATGTTGTGTTGAGTCACTGCCATTAAATGTTGTGTCAGCCATAATTTTAAAAACTGATGTATTATACTCACAGGTCCTTGTTTTTATATATTTTTAAGAACTATTCGAATAAAATTTTGTTTGTGTATCTGCTTAACGTTAAATATTTGCACAAATCGTTACTTATACATTTCTTTGTAGAGATAGCTTGAAGTGATTGTCAAATCCTGTCACTGTTTGCTCACTTTGAATTCTACCGAGTGGAAAATAGTGCTTCGGCCTTATGGTAACCAGAGATTCTACATGAGGAGTGTAAAAATATATCCAATATAATATAGTCAATAAAAAACTATCTCGCCGAAAAAAAAGTGTCAAATATTTGGAGTTAAACTACCCTTTACGTGGAAAATGTTAAAAAATTTTGATTTTCTTGGAAATGACTAATGATTTTTATTAAAATGTCATATGTTTAAAATATTTTTATGGCAAATGAAACGTATATTTTGAATTTTCTGGTCATAGCCTTTGCAGTTCTGTTTACTCTTAACTTCTGTACAACTGCTAAATCGCAAGAGATAAACCAAATCTTACTATGCAAGAAATGTAGATCTCGTTAAAACAATTTAGCTATCCGGAAATGCTTTTTTTATGGAATTAACCATTTCTAAACTGGAAAGTCGTTATTCTTGCCGAACACTTTTAAAAGATTTGACTATCGCTCAAAGCCTACTGTATTCCCATATTCCCCTTGTACCTACAAGGAAATAAGCAATAAGATAATTTCCGCAACTGCTTATCTCGACTAACATGAAGAAGATAGACGAATAAGAGTTTGTAAGAATAGTTAGGTGAGTGCAATATATGAGCTTTTTTTTAATCCGTCTTCCGCTGCATAATTCTTAATCGATTTGTAAAATTTCTATTGCTAGGGTTATAATTCACTAACAAGTTTTTTCCCCACTCCGCTCGTGCTGCCGCATTTGACTGGAGCAAGTTGTATTACTCTCACCTCTGAAGTTGTGTATTTTCCTCACTATTTGTTCGGTGCAAACTAATTGTTGCGGGCACCAGCGAGGCAGCACGGTGGAAATATTCCTGTAATGTTTATCTCTGGCTGTCATCCGACCCTGCGGAATAACCAAACAGCTATTAAAACGGCACAGGAATACATAATGAGCTGGCTCCCCATCCTGCATACAAACGGATTAAGTGCAGCGATGCATTTTTGGCTCCGTGATGCGCCCGGGTAGGCTTTGTGCGGCGCTTTTGTTGCTTAGCTCTTCAGCACATATAGCTAGTGATGCTGACAATAACGGGAAAAACTCTTGTTTCACTGCGACCTCTTCCTGCAACTTCGCCACATGTGTCAGAAAAGGAAAATGCAATTCTGACACTGCTGCGATACTCTTACCAAGGTCCGGATGTCTATTGCACGTCATTGTTTTATTTTTCCATGGAAAATATAACCGAAGCCCAATTTTACGAACAGTGATTTAAATAATGCAAGTCTCATGGGTCATACAAAGCCTTATTTTGGCTATTTTAACTTTTTGTCATTTTTATAGTCATATTTTCGCTTAAATTTTTGTAGTTCTGTCATATTTTTATATTCCAGTTTCACATATGTGCTTGCAGTCGTCCCAAAGTTCTATTTTTCACGTCTACTAATTCTTGTCTGAAATATTTATTACAATTAACTTTCTTAGAAATCTATGTTTCCGCAAATTTGGAGGATACGCTGTATGTAATGTTCTATTGTGATTCTTCTTTCTGATTGCCCTTGGAAATGTGACATTTATTTCATTTTGTGCAGAACAGAGGGTTAGCTCTGGATTGAGCAATTAAATAAATTTAAAATGCTGCAATAAAATTAATTAATTTATTATATTTACAAGTACAGTTAATTTTTCTTTCACTTTTTTCCCCTCTAGACTATACCACAAAACACAATCTACAATTCATCTTGAACTTGCAACCCGCATCTGTTCTGTACAATTGCAATATTGACACATACTTCACTGTCTTTCATATTTTCACTTCATACTCTAACAAACAACTAGAGTTGTTGATGCAAACAAACAACTCCGACGCGACGATTAAATGTTCAAAACTGTCTCTGGCAACACACACTCAAATACTCTCAAGACTATAAACACACCTAAAGCTGCTAAAACACGGTACTCAACTCTGAAAAACTGCTCCCACACTAGGACGCTCACTCACTTTTAAAGTCCAGGCCAGGTGCTCGCGAATTCTCTGGAAAATACACCTTTTCTCAAACTTCTTGTAAATAAACCGGCGGTCGCAAGTTTTCCCAACAGTTTAGAATCACTTTGTTCTTTCGCTCTCATATTTGTCTTTGTTCTGACCACCCCATTGTCCTCAAGCTCAGTAACGTCGTGGTGTGAGGTAGCTTGACCATATATTATAGTTGAGAATGTATTGCATTTGAAATTTCTTTGAAAATACACGGTTTTGAGATCCCTGAGTCCAAAATCGGAGTTTTTTTTTTTTTTTTTTTTTTTTTTAAGAAGGTCCATGTATGTGCATGAGTGTGTGAACAGCATTACTTAAAACGAATAGTCGATTAAATATCAAGCCCTGTATTTAAGTCCAATATCTACTAAGGATGTGATATGAAGATTTTTAAGAAAGGAATTCATGGAATATTTTTCGATTTTTTCCCTGAAAAACACCTCTAATGCTTTTGATTAGAATACCTTATATTTAAGATACTTTCACGACAAAAGAAATGTGTATCTTAAATTTACTGGGCTGCTCTTAGAAGTCCTCCATGTTCTGTATGACTTTTGTATAACTGTTAAACCATAAGAGCACAGTTTAGTCGGATACATTTTTTGAGGACTGAACCATTTCGGAGATATTCTCTTTTTAATGGAATACAAGTCCTCTATTTACTACAAGTCCATTGTAGAGAAATTAAAAATATGGGATGTTATTTAAAAACGTTGCCGATGATGTCACAACTTGTTCGAAAATTATTGTATTTGTTTCCCTGAACAAGTCTGACACAATATAGCCTTTAATATATCCGATCCTTTCTGAAAAATATTTCCGTTGCGTGTACCATAAAATATGGCGGCCTATCGACAGGCATTATATGTAGTTAAAATGTCTTAATTATAACATAGACTGTTGCAATTCATTTATCACAAATAATATCATAAGTCGACGTATGACTTAATCGAGAAATTTTCGAGCGGAGCTAGAGGCAGACAGTGATATTTATCTCGACTATTTCATAAATAAAATATCAAAGATTTAACCAGAAAATGTTAAATTCTATCAACAAAGTAATAACCTATATATATATATATATATATATATATATATATATATATATATATATATATATATATTATTTATTTCCTTTACTGAGTTCAACTTATTCAGCGCTGCCAACGGAGGAAAACGAAACCCAATAATAACCTGTATTTCGATCCTACTTTGTTATAATAGAAAACCAGTTCTCAACTAAATTTCATTTATTTTTAGCAAACGATCTTTCTTCTGGAAAAACACACTTAATTATTAAATGAATAATTATTAAAACACAATTTTCAAATTTACATGGAGTGCTATTTTGACTGATGTGTACTAAATTATTTCCCAGCTATTTATGGGATACAATTGGCGACACTGATTGAACAAAAGAATGAGCAGATGTTAATGCGTATATGATAATTCAACGCTTCTGTGCATAAAATAGTGATAAATAACTTCACGAGTGATTGTTAAATTATCTGTTGTCAATTTAACTAGAGAATTTGACTATTTCCTAAGACTATTTCACGAATTAAGCGTTGATATAGCCTGTGAGATGTTATTTAAATGGTTTGTTGTAATTACTAACCTCAAAAAGATGAAGCAGGTAGCGACTATTGTCCTATGGCGTCATATTGCCCATGAGTATTCCATCATGCCGAAGTTTCACTACTTAGTCGCGGTATTATCATTATACGAAATCCTCTCGTGGTATTACTAGAGATAATGTGAAGGTACCTTGTGCCTCTTCTGTTTCATGTTTGCTGTAGACGTTTACGTGGCATAGGGCTTCGCTTCTGTGATGAACAATTACAATCGTTGCCTTTTTATTGTTTCACATGAACAAATATGAATAAACAAGTGGAGCATAGTAACTTATTGCGTCCAATTACACGTAGGAAAACAATTTGAAAGTGCATATTTATGGCTGCTATCTGAATTGCAATTACATCTACATCACTGGCCATCGGTTTGCGAGGCGTTCTGAACCTTCCAACGTTTATACCAGATGAACCAGCTGACCCTGTCTTTCGTATCTATGTAACCCACCGATTATCGTCTTACTTGAGAACATTATTACATTTGTCAAGCCATAGCGTTTTTCTAGCTGTATTGTGCCAAATGCAGTTAATCGTTCTTGGGCCAAATGCAGTTAATCGTTCTTGGTCCTTTACCTTTTCCTTTTCCGTTTCGGGTGAAGCGGATATTTTGTTGGTTCAAGCCTCCTTATAGGATTTTTAAATCAGCAGTCATACATTGCATGTATTAATTAGAAATGAAAAAAACAATACATTGTAACTACAGAAAAATGATTACATTATTAACATTTTACCTCATTTCCAGTCACATGTGAGAAAAAGGTGAGTTCAAACGGCACTTGATTAATGAATAAACGCTCAGACTACATTTTCATATCTTTAATGTAATTTATTTGTAATGTATCTTGTAATACCATATCATTGTCCTTAGAACATCGCTGCGACCGAAATCTAAGAAATCCGCTCGACCATCACAGCCTTGTAAAGATTAGTCTTTTAAACTCCATTGCTAGTTGAGGTATGCGGCAACTAGCCATCGTTTTGCAACTTTACTAGTATATTACAAGTCGTTACTGTTTTACTTTTATTAATAAACATTGCTTAAGCTATTACACTTGTTATACAAACTAGTAAGTGCTATAATTTATGCCAACACTGAATTAGTAAACTATTTAACATTCTTGATGTGACTGTAAAACTCCATTAACATAGGCGTGTCTATAATTGATCAGAACCTATCACAGATCCGCTATTTTGTTTTAACTCATTTGGAAACTACACTCTTGTTCACCAGGAATTTTGGAAGGGTGTGTTTAGAACATATACTGTAAACAGAAAGTTTATAAACTCTGTGAAAACCTGCTGGGATTCTGTGTAAGAGCACGATGTTTTTGGAATGGATTTATACCGCGAATACCTTTTTCCCCTTAAAACACTTATTCACTGAACTGTTAAGTCGTTTAAAAACACCAGCAGTAAGTTTTTTTTTTTTTTTTTTTTTTCCATAAATAAATAATAATTACCATCTAAATGTTACTTAAACCCGCAACATAAAGTACTTAAAATTTGTAAGTCCCCTTTGGGATAGTCGGCCTGGGTGGCTCAGTTGGTTAGACGCTGGCCTACGGATCCCAAGGTCGCGGGTTCAAACCCGGTCGATGGTTTTTAAGTGTGCTTAAAAACGACAGCTCCATGTCAGTAGATTTACTGGCATGTAAAAGAACTCCTGCGGGACAAAATTCCGGCACACCGGCGACGCTGATGTGATCCTGGCAATTGACAACGTCGTTAAACAACAAAATAGTTTTTTTTTCCCCTTTGGGATATTGATCTCTGATGTGAGATTCCCTTGTGGTCTATGGGGAAAAAGTACGAATCGGCTGGGGAATTTAATGTCATATTGGCAAGTTGGCCATGGTAGCTTAGTGGTTAAAGCAGCCGCTGGATAAGCGGAAGATCTGTGGTTCAAATCCCAGCTATGACATTGAATTTTTCAGTCCTGATTCCACCTCCTATTTTATTATTTATTGTTATTGTGATTATTAATGCTATTAAATCCGACAAGCATATTATACAAAAAGTGGAATACTTAAAGATAATTTGGTTTCCCAAAATAAACAAAACGGAGAGTAAAGTATGTTTTAAACTATTCGTATATATGATGTGAAAGTTTAATGACAAGTGATGATACAACGAATATGTATTTAATATACAAATGTAGCTATTAGCATTGAAGTTATGTTATCCCAGATAACACAGGTGAAGCTGATTTAACAAATTAGGTTCATGTTGAACATGAGTGTTATGACAGTGGAGCCGTTATGTAGGTACCGGCCTCATATCGCAACACCGCCGTGTAGACCCAGGTCGACCTTGATCATCCTGTAATTCAGGGCTTTCCAAAGTTTACACTCCACAGTCTCCTGCACACTGGGCAACAAATGCTAAATTGCACAAAGTTCCAAGCTTCTGTAATGTATTTGTAGTACTATTTTAATATTATCAATAACATATACTCTAAGGGGTGGAATCAGGACTGAAAAATTCAACGCCACAGCCGGGATTTGAACCATGGATCTTCAGTCCACAGGGAGTAGAGAGAGAACTGTGTTTGTGTTTCAGAAAAGAAAAGAGAGTAGAGAAAACCAGTGAATGTAATTCGTTGCAATTCTACTTCAGTCATAAAAAATATATGAATTGTATGTTAAAGGACGAGTAAAAAACATGTGAATGTGTTACGTAAAATAAAAGCGAGGAGAGAAAACCGTGTAAAAGTAATGTGTTGCATTCCTATTTCAATCGTAGAAAACTGAATTGTATGCTGAAGGTGATTAGAAAAAAAAATTATGATCGTGTCACGTAAGCGAAAAGTGAGTAGAGAAAACCATATGAATATAATATGTGGTATTTCTGTTTCAGTCGTAGAACATTGTACGAATTGTATGCTGAAGCGTGAGTAGGAAAGGATGTGTGAATTTATTACGTAAAGGAAAAGCGGGTAGAGAAAACTGTGTGAATGTTCCGTTGAATAGTAAAATGGATAGCATACAAAGCTTCTCCAGAAGAGATACATCAACGAGCCAAATTTCGAGGTGATCGGTCAAGCGGTTTAAGAGAACATAAGAGGACAATACATTCATTCATTTATATTCACACACATACATACACATTTCATATTTTCCTATATGAAAATCAATCAGTTTGCCATCCCGCACAACTTACTAAGCGTTGTTGGTGTTTTTTGGGACATCCAATACACATACAAGTAAACAAAGTCAAATGACCACACAATAAACATTCTCACACAAAACTGTAATACCGAAATTATACATTCAAAAATTAATCACTTAAAAAGAATTTAAAAAATAATTATGAGAATAACAATTTTGAATAAAAAATTAATACAAAAATAATGCACGTAGAAAGGAAGCAGTCTAATTTAAAAAGCTGAGTAGAGTATAAGGGTTTTGGTGGCATCACTTTAATTCACAGGAAAGAAACATTTCTGGCTGGCCAGTCGGTGTGAAATCATAATTCTGTGGAATACATGTAAAACCAACGGACGCAGATGTATCTTATTATGAAACATATTTTTAGGTTTTTAAATACAGTTTTATTTGATTGTTGAGTTGTTTTATAATCTGTATTGGCCGGCCAAATCTCAGTGCAAATAGCGAAAAGTTTGCCAACATTTATTAAAAGTCTCTACCACCGTAATTAGCGTCACGCTTTCTAAATAATACCCACGCATACCCAGTGAAAGAAATCTCAATGCTCTATCGAGGGCAAGGGACTGATTCTGGAGCACTATTAGGTGGCCTGAGGTATTATTGCTTCAAACTGTCTTATCAACGTGTGACTTACAAAAGGCTAATTCGGTTTCAGAATTGTTGCATTGACGACTGGCAAATGTTGCTTCAAATGGCCATTTCAATGTGTGGCTGAATATTGCCTCAACTATTCAAGGTCTTCGTTTTTCGCCTTTCCGCCTTAGCGTCGGTCTGGGTGGCTCAGTTGGTTAGACGCTGGCTACTGTTCCCAAGGTCGCGGGTTCAAATTCGGCCCAGACCAGTGGTTTTTAAGTGTCCTTAAAAACGACAGCTCCATGTCGGTGGATTTATTGGCATCTAAAAGAACTCCTGCGGCACAAATTCCGGCACACCGGCGGGCTTAATATGATCCTGGCGATCGACAGCGTGATTAAGCAGCAAAAAATAATGTACGAGTAATTCCTTACGCCTTAGTCCACTGGTTATCTTGAGGCAGAACCTCTTAAAACGTAATAACTTATGGGTGCAATGTGTTCGGAAAGTTTTATAAATAAATGTAAATGTCTTCAAAACATAAGTATGTTTATAACAATAATGTCAAATGACTGACTGTGAAGTTTGAAAAATAAAGTTTTTGCTGAATTTGTTTCAAATTTATATCATGTGTTCGGTGTGATTAGGAAAGCAAAAATACCACGTTTCAGCTATTTCGCTTTAATACTTTCTGCACAATTATTCTTTATGTTATATTTTTTCAGTGTAACACAGATTAAATCCAAACTGAACATTCCTAACACCAGAGAAAATCTACTTATAAGAGAAAATCCATTGGAATTAATGCAACCTACCTTCAGTTTGTAATTAATAGAGGAAATAAGTAAATCAGACACACCAAAAGAAATACAAAAACTTCTAGCCCTGGAAACAATCAATACTAGATATCCCACAGAAGAATGGCTGCACATATATACTGATGGATCCTCCACGGAAAACCTTACTGGAGCTGGAGTTACGTGTTCACATTTTTCCTTTTATCATTCTGTTGGCAGAGACACAACAAATTATGATGGAGAAATAGAGGCTATATACATTGCTCTCCGACAATTATTAAATCTTCCCTTAAATAAATTTAACAAGGCAGTAATTCTTTCAGATTCTAAAGCTGCAATTCAGGGAATATGTTCAAATACTACAAAGAAGTCAACAAAAATTAGAGAATGCTACAAAATGTTAACACAACTCCAAAAAGTTAATAAGACTGTTCATCTCCAATGCATTCCAGTACTCTGTGGAGTCATGGGGAATGAAGCTGCAGACTCACTTGCAAAGAAAGGCACAACAATAAAACAAAAGTCTAAATTCAATTTCTCATATTCCTCAATAAAACGCTTGATCATTAAAAAGTTTTCTCATTCATACCTACAAGAAATAGAAACAAATGCCAAAGATAAAAAATGGATTACACTACTTTCGAACCCAGATATAATCCCCCAGAGACCAAGGAAAACAGCGGTTGCAGCCTTCCGACTATTGACAAATCACGACTGCTTAGCAAGTCATCTCTACAGAATAGGTATCTCAGCTTCACCAATCTGTGTCCTGTGTAACGATCCATCAGAAATGAACGAAGTTCACTTGAAGACCTGTGAAGCATTAAGATCAGAAGAAACTACAGTTCAAAAGTATTGGAAAGCAGGAATGCTAATGGCTTCATTGCCAGATGCAAGGCACTAGAAAACAATAACATATTTTTTCAGTCTAAATAACAAAAATACAACAAATGTAAATGCATACAGTTAAGTCCCAGTTACTGTTAAAACTGTCAGTGTGGAACATTTTTAAGTTAGAAAAATGTAGAAGACATGAAAATAAAATATTTGAAATTAAACGCACGTCAAAATACTCTGTGAACTTTCTGACCTGTTCTTGCTCACGGATATAACGGGATGGAGGTGAATCTTCTGTTTAAATTTCACATTACCTTTGACTATCGCTTAAAGCCTGCTGAATTCCCCTTGCACCTACAAGAAAATTAGCAATAAGATGTTTATCTCTATTAACATGAAGAAGATAGAGGAATGGGTGTTAGTAAGAATAGTTTGTGCAAGAGTAGAGAAAACCATGTGAATGCAAGAAATGAGATTCTTTTTTATCTTAAGCATGCACGAGACGCTTGCTAGTGACACCTGTTTGTTTATGTATACAACCAGTGAAGGTGACGCACGATCGACAAAACGATCTCCTTAGAAAATGGTCAGAGACAAAAACGTAAGATACAAAATGTGTTCCAAATAGCGAGAGCTACCACTGGTTTTAACTCTTTAAATTCTTCTGGGGAGACCTGAAAAGCAGGATCTACAAATCAGCAACTACTGCACTCGAATCTTTGAGACAATGCATTTATCTGGCTGCAGAAGAAATACGCAACAATGGGGGTGCTTTTGTTAGAGTGCAACGTAATTGTTTAAAAAGGTCTGAGGCTTGCAGGTGCGCAAATGGTGGACATTTTCAACAATACCTCTAAAGTGGGTGAACCATTTGGTTTATTGCTTATTCTTTTGCTGTCACCTTAAAAATATCATTTGGTACACTTTCTAAGAGCCCACCAATGTACCTTTGTGTTTATAAGTCAGAAAGATGGTTTGGTTTATTAAATTATAGCAGTATCAGCTGCGAAACGATTTAAGTTTGATGTTGAAGGAAATAATAATGTCTTTAGATTGTGAGTCTGCGTTGCAGTATGCGTTACTAGAGAATTCAGATCTACTTATATATTACGACGTAGCAGACACGTGATGGTATGTCTCTGTGTAGTGATGGTACCGCAGATCTCAAAATGCACTGGTGGATGGTCCGAGTCCAGGCTATGATACACATTAAAGTTTCGTGAAATGTCGCATTTTTATACGTACGAAGTCCAAAACCTCAGGATCAAAATGACCTGAGCGGTGCCAAAAGATTGGGGTCAAGGGCGGCGTGTATTGTCATGTTCTACAACAAACTCTGCTAGAAGATTTCCGGCCGCGTTTACCCGGCGTGACTGCCACCAAGGGAGTCGGGCGTTGAAGTCTCCTGCAATGACAACATGCTCCCCTAAATCGAGGATTTTTTTAGGTCTCTTTAGAAAAAGGGGGAATTAGGAGGCCGGTAAAGCGCTACCAACATCACCGTTTTGACGTTTATTTGTGCTTTTATTGCTGTGCACTCCTGTGCTTCTAGTGTAGGAAGCCAGACGGAAGCATGAGGAGTGGCTACTGTAGGGGCGTCCTTGTCGTTCTCCATTGGGCAAAGGGTCGTTGTTTCCCGTTTATCTGCGGGCGTCAGGACATCGAACGTGACGGTGTCAGTAGATTTGTGCCGGGTTTTCTTATTCCCAGACTTGGGGCGTGGATTCTCGACATCACAGTCGCTGCTGTCGTGCCCACTGCCGATTTCGAGACGACGTTTACGGGGTCCACTGCGCTGCCAGCCTTCTTCTAGTTCAATCAGTTCCCGCTTCTTTAGTCGGTGTTCGCGGTAACAGAAGCTGAGATTTACAGCAATTTTTCCGGAAGCCCTCGATCCGTGGGTTGACTTCCGGAGCAGTGCTTGATAATAGGTGATTTCACCTTCCAATTCCCCTACCTCCTTTTGTAGCTGTTGGTAATGCTGTTCTTCTTCTACGTCCATGCCAGTAGTACCGGTGTTTGCTGCCTTCACTGTAGCTCCTTGCGCAGACGGCTTAGATACTCCGGTAAGTGATGTTGTGGCATCCACGGTGTTAGACGCCATTTCACCGAAAAATCACTGCCGGTTTGGCGCAGGGACGCGGTTGGGAGAACCGCAACGGCACTGGGTCGCACGTCCCACGCAGGTACTTTTACTATTACGCACGAACTTTTGAATATTTATTCAAACATCACTTTAAAAAAAAAAAAAAACCCACACACACAAGAGTTCCGTCTTTGCTGGGGCACGCTGATAACCTAGAAGTTGAGCGCCCTTAAACCAAATCAAAATTTTGCTGGGGCAATGAGAGCTAAAGTTGTTTAAGGCAATCATCGCGAAGATTATAAAGCCCAATCAAGACAAAAATAGCGAGAGTGGCAAAAACCCGCACTTAGTATTGAAGAAATGAGTCATTATTTGATAGAACTTACGTAATTCAGATTCAACTTCAACTTCAATTTATTTTATTCAGGAAAAATTCGCCTGGTGCCGGTACAGAGGGGCCCGGCTTACAGGCTAAAAATTTACATTAATTACAATTTATAATATTTACATCGGTACTCTTGTTTGCTTTTTCTTATCAAAAAACCCATACGGTGAGCAGCTTTAGCTCACCGAGAACAGTTTTTGGGCGTATTCTGAGTCATTTGATTGTCCGTTTTTGATATATATATATATATATTTTTTAATTTATACATACAGATACATACACTCACTCCTGGGCATACCACACATATGTCCCATCACACGCACACACACACACGCGCGCGCGCGCGCACGCTCGTATATACATATTTACACACACTGCACTATATACACTTCACTATTTACAGTTTTTTCGCGGTTTTCCTGTGCGGATCAGGTTGCAGCTCCTGTGGCGTTTCCGAGGCACAGACCTCTTCCTGAGTGTGTGACCTAGGGCCTGGGTTGCATGGTGCGCATCAGTCGGCGAGCCATGCAATGTCTAGAACATTTTAATTCTAGCACGTTTACGATGCTTTGGCTCGCCCTTGCCAATATTGGCCTCGGGAATGGATGGGATCTGGGTTTCCTGGTGAAGGGTTTGGTTAGTGGTTAGGATGGGAGCAGAGAGGATTTTCCGGAGGGAGAGGTTTTGGAGGGTTTGGATAGTCTTCAGGGCGGTTTTTGAGGCGTTTGCCCAGACCACACACACGTAAAGAACCACTGACAGGATGAAAGCTTTATACAGGACAAGTTTGGGCTTCAATTGCAGCTGTTTGCTGCGGAAGATGGGGGCGCATAACTTTAGCCACTGTCTGCCTTTGTTGGCGCTATTTTTTATGTGGGAGGACCAGCACATTGTGCGGTCCAAGGTAACCCCTAAGTATTTAACTTGCCGACGACAGTGCCTGACCACCGACCGTTAGGTCCATTGCCAAAGTGTGATGCCGCTTAGAGAAATGAATCAGCTGGCATTTGTTGGGATTAATTTTGATTTTCCAGTCATGTTGCCATGAGAGGAAGTTAACATAAAGTTGCATTCCTGCAAGGCCGAAACGTGGATTTCTATGGTGGTTGTATATTGCAGTGTCGTCAGCATACATGGCGACCTTACATCTGGCGTCCACTGGGAAATCGTTGGTGAATAGTATAGACAAAAAGGGTGACATGATTGCCCCTTGTGGGACGCCAGCCCGCATCGCTCGCTCCCGAGAGAAGGAGCGGTTCCACTTGGAAGTAGAACTTCCGTTTTTCTAAAACATTGTGCAGCAAGTGAAGATAATTTTGAAGTGCCGGAAAATTTTGGTGCAGTTTATAGATAAGGCCATTGTGCCAGCACCGGTCAAATGCGGCTTCTACGTCCAGAAATAGCGCCAATGTTGAAGCCCCGTTGTTAAATTGCTCTGTTATGTCATCTGTCAGCCTGAGAAGCTGTAAGTCAGTAGAATGTCCTTTTCGAAAGCCAAACTGTGAATTTCAGAGTTCATGAGATTCCGAAACATGTTTTTGGAGTCGAGAAAGTATAAGTTTTTCGAGCAATTTACCAATAGTAGACAGGATACTAATGGGGCGGTAATTTTGCAGTTGTCTGGTGCTTTTCCCTTGCTTTGGAAGCATGATCACCTTGGCTCATTTCCAAGTAGAGGGGAAATAGCCTTGCTGCAAACAGGCGTTAAATATTTTGGTCAGTTGCACCAGAGCTTTTCTCGGGAGATGCTTAAGTTCCTCATTAGTCACTTTGTCTGGGCCGGCAGCTTTCCCATTAGGCAATTTCCTAATGAGCTTGTAAACTTCCTGCGGTGTTATTATGGATAACTGTTGCTCTTGCTTCTGCGCCACCCAGGTTTGTACCCATGTCTGTACCTCCCGTTCTAAGTCACGGTTGGTAACTGGGTTCTCGCTGAATCTGTCTTCGAGGCAGTCAGCGAAGACATCGGCTTTCTCCTCCTCGGAGAAGTGCAGTCCGCCATGAGTGTGCAGCGCCTCAGTTGCGGAGTTGACGCTCCTGGAGACCTTAAATGCCTTTAATAATTTCCACATAGAAGAGTCCGAATGGGTGGTACTCAGCAATTTGTTTTCCCACTGTATAATTTTATTAAGTCTAATTTGATGCCGAATGATGTTGCGTAGCCATTTTGCTAGCACTTTATATTCAGGCTAACGGGTGTACCGCCATAGTCTTGTCAAGCGTCGTCTCCGCGCATTGAGTTGCTCTACCTCGGGATACGTGCAAAAACCGGGTGGTCTTGTGGTGTATGTGGTAGCGCTTCTCTTGTCTGTGTGTAGCGAGGCAGTAAAGTTTTCAATGGCGACACCTATGTCTGCCTCACTATAGTATGACAGTCTGGGTTGCGCCATCCCGTGCATTTCGATGGTGAACTTATTCCAGTCGATCTCAGCCCTCCTTCGAGGGCCAGAGGCACCGGCTGAAATACAACCCTGTATGTCGAAATGCACAGGAAGGTGGTCGGAGTCCAGGCTGTGGTACACTGTAAAGTTAATTAAAGGTGTCGCATTTTTTGTTAATACGAAGTCCAAAATTTCGGGATCAAAGTGCCCTGATCGGTGTATCCAAAATGTAGGATCTGGGGGAAGATGTACCTCTATGTCGTCATTATCCGTTATAAGTTCAACCAGGAGATTTCCAGCCGCGTTTGCTCGGCGAGAAAACCACCAGGGGTGCAGGGCATTGAAATCTCCTGCAATTATAACGTGCTCCTCTAAAGCGAGGATTTTTTCGAAGTCACGTATGAAATCTGGGGAGTTAGCTTTTTAGTTGCATAGTCCTTATAACAGAACGCAAGGTCCTGTGTGACCTTATAAAACTTGTCGGAGTCTGCGTCTATGTTGGTTAAAATGTTCGTGTAATAGTTGATCTCAGATTGAATGTCTTCGACCTCCTTACGAAGTTTCTCGAATGATTTTGCCTTATGCTCCTCCTCCATCGCCATGCTCTGGTCTGTCTTCATTTGACGTTGTTCTGGACCGGTGGCCAGTGGGGCTGCGGTAGGCGGCACTAGTGGCGCTGCGGCGACGACGACGACGCTGTCTGGCAGGCTGAGAACAGCCCGAGGTGTGTCATGCGTGTACCTGCCCTTGTAAGGGCTTAACCACTTTATGACGGGATGTGGGGTTTTACAGGATGGCGGGTGAAGTATGAGGTAGAAGGTTGAAAGGAGGTAGCAAGATTTTGCTCCTCAGCGGCTGCTAATCAGTGTGCAACTTCCGTTGGGCACTGCTGGTGTAGGGGTCCAGAAAATGGAGGTTCATGTAAATTTAGAATTTTGAATCCAAGCTTGCTTGGAGGACTGTAAGGTATTCAGCTTTCGCTGTTGGAGGGGTGTCTCCTTCGTTACCGGGGATGCCCGCAAGCCATGCGGGGAACCCGGTGTCCCACACACGTACGTGCTGTGGGGTTGTAGTCCCCAAGAGACCTAACCAGGGCACTCCTGTGTTGTGGAATCTGGTCGTATAGTTTCTTTGCCCGGCGCCTGATTTCGTCCTCCACGTACGGAAGAGACGAGGCTTCGTGCAGTAGTCTCATGGGAATCTGCGGCATACAGAATAGATTATCCGAAGGCCTCTGTTCTGTATGCGCTGCAGACGCAGGAGATGGGAATCTGCGGCCATGCCCCAGATTTCACAGGCGTATAGAAGGAGTGGGATTATGAGAGCCCGGTAAAGGCGTAGCTTCAGGGGAATTGGCATCCCCGACCGCAGCATTGGGTATAGTGAGGCAGTTGCCCCGCCGGCCCGCGCTGACAGGTCGTTGATGTGTTCCCGAAAAGTAAGGCCCTTATCGAGCTTCACTCCCAGGTAGGTGATGGAGTTTACCCATTCGATCCTTCTTCGCAGATAGGTGAATGTGGGGAGATTGGCGGGGAATCGGCGCTTAGTGAAAAGTATGGCGCGGCTTTTCTCCGGGTTAATGGACAATCGCCATCGCCTGCACCATTCTTGGATGAGGCGGAGGTGTCGCTGTATTGGGAGGAAGGCTCTGTTAGGGTGTTTGTTTGTTGTGTAGAGCAACACGTCGTCAGCATACTGGGCTATGTTGACGTGTTGTTCTGTGGGTAGGTCGGCCACGTAGACGCTGAAGAGCGTGGGGGATAGAACAGGGCCTTCGGGGACTCCGCCTCGGATAGGCCTGCGTGTGGAATTATTCCCCGCCACTGAGACCACAAAGGATCTGTGTTTAAGGAAGGAGTGTATTAGATGTATCAGTCGTGTGGGTAGCTCCAGCTGGATAAGTTTCCGGAGGAGACCGGCATGCCAGGTCGTGGAGAAGGCCTTCTCAACGTCCAGCGACACCGCGGCGGCGTAGGCCTTGTCCTGGTATCCCAGGGCGGCAGCCTCCACCACGCGCAGTAGCTACTGGGGTGTTGAGTGGCCGGCCCGGAAACCAAACTGATGGGGTGGGATGGCTTGAATGTCCCCTAAGATAGGGGACAAGCGGGCGAGTATTAGCCTCTCGAATACCTTCGAGAGTACGGGTAGGAGGCTAATGGATCGGTAATTTGCAGGATGGACCGGGTCTTTCCCTGGCTTCAGTATGCCAATCACCCGGGCCTCTCTCCACTCACGTGGGAAGTGGCTAAGGGCGAGACACATATTGAAGACCTTGGTCAGAAAGAGCACGGCCTTGACGGGAAGGTGGCGGAGCATGGCAGGTGTTATCCCGTCAGGCCCCGCGGCCTTTTTGTGGTTGAGGCATCGGAGTACGCCCTGGACTTCACTGGGTTTGATAATTGGGAGCCGATCCGCGTCTTCGAGAGGGCGTCGCGGCCGGGGTGGCTGAGTCTATAAGTACGCTACTGGCCGTCGTCGCGGCAACAGCGGCCAGCCACAGCAGTGGTGAGCCAGCATTCAACCAGTAAGCTTCCTTTCTCCAAGTGTTCAACGGCAGATGCACAGGTAGGGATTGGCTGCACCAACACCGGCAAGCTATACTTCGAGAGTACGGTCGCAGCGATAATTGCTCTCTCAAGACACTTGGCAAGCAAGTGGAGAGGGCAATTATACGTCAGTCCGCGCCCTTCCTTAAACCCCAACCCTATCCTTCCTTGTGGTGAGGTTTGTGTAACCCGCTGAGCAAGTCTCAGTGAGCCAAAAGACGAAAGTCTTGTAGTCCATAGGGGCTACACATAGGCACAGGTTAACACAAACCGCGCTTTTCAGCAGCCACCTCCTCTGTCACCTAAGTCTTTTCCTGTCCAAAGAAGATACCTAGGCCAAATCCCCAAAACCTCCAGATCCCAAAACCACCCGCCGACGCGTCCTGACTAAAAAGAAGACCTCACCGCTGCTTACCAAACCTGTACCCTCATCATCAGCTAGCGAAACAGAATTGATCATAGACGAAACACAAGACACATACACACAACAATCAACAATACTAACACCTTTACCTTCACCTACACCGACAACTAGCAAGACACAAAATACAAGACAACACCGCACACATTCAGTTAGCTCCAGCAACAGCTCAGTATCCCAAGCACCTGACATAGCAGACCATGACTCAGGCTCAAGCCCAGAATCAACGACACAAATTGGAAACCGACTAAGCACACTACTCGACCACACGACTACACACACGCAAAACACAACAACAACCTACATACCACCCACACCTCGCGGGTACTTTACCCTCTACATAATCAATTGCCACCCAGACAAACAAAATACGTGGCTCATAAGGAGCCTCATGACAAAGACGCACCAAAGTACCGACTCACTTTTCCGTGCACAGAGACTACAACGAAACACATTTGCCTTGACTTTCAAGAACCAACAGCAAGCCGTCACATTCACACAAGCAATCCCCATCAACCACTTTGGCAAATATGCCCACTACGCAAACACTCAACCACAAAACCGACCCACACCAAACCCCGACTCAGAAACAAGACCAAAAAAAAACCCTGACGGCCGTAATAAAAGGCATCCCCTATGACATCACTGACGACGAAATACTTCACGGCATACGAGACACGTACCCTGCAATCACCCGCGTTTCACGAATCATAAGACAGAACCGACAGACACAACTCGTGCGCATTTTCAGCACTTGCGTCACGACAATAAACACAATACTGAAAGAGGGCGCCGTCATCGAAAAACAAATTTTTCGAGCGGAACCCTCTAAACACACAGACAGACACGTCCCATGCCGACAATGCCAAAAATACGGACACCATGAAGAAAACTGCACGCAACAACCCATATGCTTTTACTGTGGACATTAATTCCGACACAAGACGGTGCAACCACCCCAACAAACACAGCACCCCCTACTGCGCTACCTGCCGACAGAATGGGCACTACACTGGGCAAGTAAAATGTCCAATGTACCCCAGACAACCTCCGACACAACCGGAACATACAGCTAAGACCTACATCTTCCCCCACAACATCCCCACACCACCCAAACCAACACAAGTGACTGACTGGCCCCAAACAAACTACCCAAAGATCCCTGAATCAAAAACACACATGACAGAACACGAAACTGTAAACACGTTCCAAGAAGTAATCACACAGTCAGAGCAACAAATCAAATCCCTACAAGACCAACTCAAAAACATACAGCAAAACATTACAAAGTACATACGCGACATCACAAACACGACAATCACACAAATACTGAGCACACTGATACCACCAATATATGACATCACACCACCCGCACACAGAGCACGTTTCCTTCAAAACCTGACACAGACAGCACAAAAGACGCTGAAAAAAGCAGTCAACACGACAAGAGTCGGCAACCAGCTGGCCATCTTCATTGACGAAAACACTTAACAAAAACACACGTACAAATACACCATTTACCATAAAAAACAAAAGCACACAGTAAACACAAACATACGTACACACAAAACACAAACATATTCATACAACACAGACAAAAGCTACACATATGAGCTGTTGCAGCAACAAACACACAAAACTACACAATTGAACAAAGTTACAATTTTCTCAGAGGGTAGAAGCCACCGCCACACATACAGGGATGAACACACACACCAACCCATACAGCCACATCACGAATACATAAAAGGCACTCATGAAAGACCCCTCCGCCCCGTAACTAAACAAAAATTTCAAAACGCGGCTGAAGAGGGATTGTCCCTATAACAGCCAGGGCATGTTGCAAAACATGCCCAAATACCTTTTTCATTCATTCATTCCGTCGCGGCAACATGTGTTGCGGCGGACGCCATTCCTTCTAAGTGATGCGCGGGGGTACGCTAAGCGTGCCCCACGCGGACTTAAACTCTAAACTAGCACTAAAAAGGTGTCAATGTCACAAAAACTTCAACAAAAGCACTACGGGGAAATGATATTTACACTGGCTGACGTAAGGTTATTCGGGCATAGTAGTTAACGCTCCAGATTTTTACGGCTCAAGTGATTCAGGATGCAATCGCTGAGTGATATATGTCACTGATTATCCTCCCGGGTTTACAACACGGGAAAATGTGTATACACTATTAGCACCACCACTGCATCGGCACTACACTTTGATTACAATAGTATTTAGGAACACCGATCGTATATAACGTAACGGTCGCAATACTGAAATTTTAGATCAGCGATTGCGTCCTGAATCACTTGAGCCCTAAAAATCTGGAGCCTTAACTACTATGCCCGACTACAAACATAAAGTCAACTTCAATAAATACAAAGAAGAAATACTACTTTTCAGATTTATCCAGAGACTCCAGATGCATTTCGATGGATATACGTTTTAGTGGTTGAAGCAGGGGCGGAATGGCCCTAGCGATTACGCCTTAGGCCAACATTTGGAAGGTCCCGCGTTCAAATCCTTCGAGACGACCCGTCTCAATGGTGCTTTTTTTGTTTTCCCACAGTCACCAAGGTAAATAGCACCAAAAAGTTCCATCTTAGTCTAAACAACATTAAAAATAAAAAATAGTTGGTGATAGTGATTGCTGTGCCATCTATCCGCTGATAATGAAAGCAGATAGTTGAGAGTACCCTAGTGCCATCTGCCGACACACAGGCAGATATATAGTTGCTCTGCACTGATCTCTGTGTGCACGTGGCGAAGCAAGTTGGTATGGTATAGGCATGGGACCACCTTCAGTATTTCCAAACAGATACGACTATGACGTAAGCTAAAATAGAAGAAAACGAATTTTTTAAAATTACATCGTTTGAAATAGGATAATAAAATCAAGATTTAACAGTTTATAACTTGGAAACTAAAGCAGATTACGCTGACATTTAAAAACTTATAATGTTGATATAATACAGTATTCAAAATAAATGTTGAGCTAAATTGGCTGAAAACTATAGAAAATCCATTTTTATTTGTGAATTCCCTTAATGTACCTAGCTTCTATCTATTACTCGTTAATCAAAATAAATCACTGCAAAAAATATTTCAATACACATTTCCTTGTAGATAGAAGAAGTATAGGGAAAATCAAATATCGAGTTCCATATTATTTCCGTGACATTGTGAAATAAAACGGAGTAGTGACAGCACTTTAACAAAATGGTACTGAACAACTCAATAAATAATGAAAGATATCGCGGAAATGGGTGATGCTACAGAAAAAGTTACTTTAAATAAATTGTGTTTTTTTAAATGTGTGTGTATTAATACTGCCTCTACATACTGAGTAGGTAGTAGAGAAGGTAAAAATAAATCTAAAGGGTAACAATTGTTCTGGACTGTGTAAGTGGGTTTTGTTTTTTGAAACGGTTTGCTTTAAAGTTAATTTTAAGCGACACGCGACAAGCGACATGCTGAGATTTGTCGCCAGTATTGGCTTCGGTAACCAAGTTTAACTTGCATTTTATATCCTAGTTTTTTTGTTACCTCGTTTGACGTTTTGACTTACTGTTTCAGATCAGTTTTTACGTTTTAAGTTATTCCTTTTAACGTTTTAACTGTTTTAGTTTTCACCTTTTAATGTTTTAACTTCGAGGTTCCCTATTTTTATATTTTGACTTCGGGCCCTTATGACCTAGTTGTCGACGGGCCCTTAAACCCCACTCACTCACTAGAAACAGTTCCATTATAACTGTTGGAATACAGTTTTAACAAGGGCCGTAAACAAAGAAGCAACCAGGATTCGTTTGGTTTGGTCTTCGCTAACGCAGGGGAGGACAGGTAGTGCCCATAGCTGCGGCGCGAATTGCAGTGACGTAATTCTCCTAGCCCAGTCATGGCCCAATGAAGTAAACCCAGTCGCCTAATACATACATATTCTAAACAACCAAAAATATTGTTTGTCGAGTTCATACACAAGATTCGGTTTTATCATGTTGGTATACAGTGTTAGCCATGCGTCAGACTACCATTACCGCATAACTCAAATTTGCGCCGTAGTCTTGCATGTCAGGCATGGGTAGTGCCCGAGGCTCGCGCGAAATACAGGCTACGGCCCGACTACGTCATCTTTGGAACAGCTGATTGAAGAGAACCGAAGCCGAACGTGAATATGACTTCCCCGTTTGGAGGAACAGCGTAAGGAAGTGATATCCATTGAATTGTCACTCATTATTGAAAATAAAAACACGTAACAAAAATACCTGCACAATATTATAATACGTTACATAAATAATAAATCACATATCAATATAATAAAGATTAACTATCTATCTCAATAGCTGCTGTTATTGTCATCAAATTTTAAACATGAGGCAGGTGATTATTGCCAAACTTAATTCCACTGAAACTGAATATATACATGTAAATGGAAATATTCCATCCTCAATATTTTGATTTTTAATGGCCCATTGTGACTAACCGATATATTATTATAACTAGTCAATCATATTAAAATAATGGTAATATTGATATGTTGCCTACCCCGGAGAAGCTGGAAGACTTATTTTTAAATATCACTTGTATAAAGTACTTACCAATGTATCCACTTACCTTACATAATATTTATTAATGATGGAATCAATAAATGTTAACTTATTATCAGCGGGGCATATATAGTTTTCTCAGTTTCAGTTTTGTTTATTGAGAGAAAGTTTGGCCTGGTCCCGGTACAAAGGACCTGGCTTACAGGCTACAATTAACATTAACTTACAATTATAAATATTTAGAAAGTTTACAGTTTTTGGGTTTAACAAAACCCATACGGTGACCATACCAAGAAGTTTTTGGGTGTGGATTTGTCTTTTAGATAGGCATCCCAGAAATTGAAGCAAAATACTAATTAAACTCAGTCTATCAACATTTACCATGCTGGTTTGGTAAATTTGCACATAAATAGCAATTATCAACAATAGGCTAAGCTGTGATAGCTGTTAATTTGTAAAAGTGGAGAAAGAGTTGAGATATGATGTTATAAAGTTAGGTTAGGGTTGCATATTATTATTGATGGCAGGTGTGGATGCTGCCTCTGATAACAGAGGCTAAATTTTGATAACATAGGACTCTGTCATCCTGTTCATATAGGTACACATTAGCCTAGGTGTCGTTGCCTATATAATTCCATCATGTGTAAGTAAAGACGGGACAAAATTTGACACAAGTATAATAGTTTTCCCTTTTTGATGAAGGTGGGAAAAATGTAAATGACCTGGCTACTACCTGTTTTCTAAATTTATTGATTAACTTGATGAATGTTTTGTTAACATTCATTGCATTTAACTGTTGCCAGAATGGTTTAACAAAAACCAACCCATACTATCTTTAGTTCAACAGTTTTTGGGTGTAGATTTGTCCTTTATTTTATATATATATATATATATATATATATATATATATATATATATATATATATATACTGTCCTAACTAGTTTTACATCGATACACACTACAACGTCGACCCATATTGTTCAATTCTACATCTAAAACAAAAGTAGAATTACATACCTTTCAGTACCGGTATCACCATATAGGTTATGGATTCTTGAATAACTTCGCTGAAGAATTAACCATTTCTTAAATCACTTAAAATTACACACTATAAATGAATATAATCATTTTAGTTTAATAGTTCAACTGTAACAAGTAGAACTTACGAAAGCCAGGCGAAAAACTGTTCAGTTGCTCAAAAGAAACCGTTAAAAAGTGCAGCGAAAAACATCTGTTATAATTCTCGTAGTACAACAAGAAAACTACTGAAAAATTAATTTTGATTAATTTACAATATTTACAAATAAACACAATCACTGAAACAACATATACCGCCACTAATTCACTTTCAATTAAACAAAACTAACACGTGTTTCCCCATAACATTCCACACTGGTAGCCATGTTGGTTAGTATGCCAGGTTCTCGGCTATCAGCTGATCGGCCCGGGCCATAGCCTGAGATTCGCGTCAGCCTCGGTAGAGCCGTTGTGATGTCAGAGAACACCGCTGACGTCACAACTAACGTGTTGGTGGTTGTAACATTAATGTTGACTGTTTTAATTACACAATTGGTTACAGATTATAAACAATTACATTTTCGGCTATATCCTGTGAGAGAATACATGAATAATAATCCTAGTTTATGTGAAGGACAGTGAAGGAAGTAGCTTAGTCCCGACCGTCCTTTGTGCGCCGCGCCCGGCGTTACACTATTTTAGTAACTACTCGGAAAGTATTTTATAGCCTGTATCTATCACGAACGGTCTTCAATTGTGAAAGAAATATCACAGTTTATTCGTTCCCAAGAACATTCCCCACAGCACTCACATTTTCCTATGTACTTCGTATTATTAAAAAAGAGAGTCAAGACTTCAAAAGCGAGAGGATAATGAATTAGTTCCAAATAACTACAGCAGCGTGTTCGTGGAAGTTCAATCGATGTATATTAACAGGTAAATGCAGCTTATGAACCAAAATGTCCGCCACAGGAATGAATCGCCCTTAACAACCTCTTTTGCTTTGTTTTATTAAAGAGCAGATCAAGCTAATTCGATGCACAAACGACTTAGCTACTTTCATTCATTAATTTAATGAAGATAATACGAAACAAAAGCCCGCTATAATCACCAGCACTTAGTAATCCTGTTGGTATTACTTCCTTTTCATGGAATAGCAGACCAGCTCGCCATTACCTGAAACTTGCCTATACGTACATTATCATGAAGAGTGTATTAATCCAAATAGAGTGCAGGGACGCGGAAGTAAGGCCCATGACCTGGAGTCTAGCTCGAGCCAAGCTATAAGTGTAATAATTTACTGTGTTTGTACCTTGTACGATGCTTCTTTTTTAACCTTTGTTTCTAAGACAGGATTCCAGATTCTTACCTTTTTGCTGCTTGTTGTTCCTGGTTCTAACTCAGTCGATATGAAAACGCTTATGTGCAGACGGAGCGACGCAAAAGTTACTATTATCTTATACCTATACAATGGGAAGACCTTCTCTTTGTATAGAGTGACGCCGGGCGTAGCACAAAACAAAGGACTGTCGGGGCTGAGCTGCTTCACCCACATACCGGGTCGGCGAGCAAACAAAGGGACAAGATCAAGCCAACATGTGAGTATGAACATTCGAGGCGGCTACACAAAAAGTTTTTTTTTTTTTTCGGTGCCTTCGAGAAGGATCTGGTTAGATCACTGCCGGCATATTTGAAGGAATTCGCGAAAGGCCCGTACTACGTCATCCCCACTGTATAAGAAGGCCAGAGTTAGTTCAGTTACAGACTTGAATCGATCAGTCTGTCAGTGAATGTGAGACAACTGTGCGTGTGTGTGTCGTCGTATTGGTACATCGTAACAAGATTCAACGATAATAAATAATAAAATTGTATGAAACAATAAAGTGACAGAATAGTAACCGGACACATTTTTGCCATTTGTTACAGTATCAATTTATTTTACTATTGTTGTACCTTTCTTTTCTTTTTCAAACATAAAAAAACCATACGTGGTAGTCTAAAGTAATCCCGTCGTCATTTACGCGTATCATCTCAGCAGTTATTTTACGTGGGCCCTCCCCATCGTTTACTATAGCCTTATTTTACCGCAGTCATTTCTTTTTTTTTTTTTTTTTTTTTTTTTTTTTTTTTTTTTTTTTTTTGGTCCTGCCAGTGCATATTTCGCCAAAATAGTACCTGGTGTTCATCCCCCGCCACAGAATGAACAGTCTCCTTCTAGAATTGTCGGTCACTTATTCAGTCTCCCAGTCTAAACCATATCATTCCAGATCTCTCCTTTGTTCCTAATTATAATCTCAAGTACCTCTCTTCAAGTTACGCTTTTGCCCCTACGTCTTTTCTCGAGGAAACTGTACGAAGATATGATAAATCTAATTATAGCAGAGTAACTCTACCTGCCATTGGTGTAAGTTTACCTTTTCTGGTTCACATTATAAATATACAGGGTGGAAGGGAAGTCATTACATTAATTTAAACCAGTGATAGATCTCGGTATTTGGAACACGTTTCCTATTTTAGGTTTTTGTCTCTGGCCATTTTCTACGGAGATATTTTAGTTTTGTCGAAAACAAGCTGGCAACACTGCAGATTGTGTGGGTGTCACCTTCCCTAGTTCAGTACATAAACTTCCTAACAGTGTGTTTTGAGAACATAAGCACATACCCTGACTTGTCCTTCCGTGTTTACTGTGCGAGTGTATGCCAATCACAAGCGTTAGCTCTCAAAACATTAAACGAAACCGAATGTGCCCGACATGTTCACACCCACAAACTAGGTCAATTCCCAACGCAACGTTGTCGGCATTCTTGAAGTCTCAAAGAGTTGCTCGCAAAATTCCTTTATGTCTTTTAAGTGATTAATTATTTCGAAATCGTGTGTGATGTTCCATAATTGCTGCCGAATTTATGTCAGAAATAAGTTACTCTACACATCTTACAAGTAACAAACTGTTAGCTTAGTACATTCTTGTGGAATTACGCATACAATTTGGATGAAAAAACGTTATTTTTTCGAAATCACCTGATTAAAAAAAAAAAAAAAAAAGCCATTCGACTTTTTTGTTTGTAATGCTTCTGTGAAGCACATATTAGAAGGAATGTAATGACTCCCCTTTCATCCTGTATACATATTATTTAAAATCTACGCTAACGTTATAAACATGACATTTGTGTGCGTGCGCACGCGCACATGTGTTTATGCGTATACGTGTACGAGTGCACGTGTGAAGGGCAATCTTTCAGACCCACATGGACTATAAAACAGCTAATTTGAATTAATAAATCACTAGAATCTCGTGAGGAGTGGCAGTAATCATATTTTAAGTGAGATTTCTGCGCAGTGATAAACACTATGCAAGAAAAGTTCTCCTTCATGAAGAGCTAAAGGTTTTTTATTTAAATGACAAAATTGAAATCAGAGTTTGAACATGTAGAAAGAATGAACGAGGATAGATTACCCAGGATCGTGTATGGTCATAAACGATGCTGGATGCCCAAGGAAGAGATGGGAATAATTGAATAAGTACGGAACAGCCTATCAGCTGTATGACAATGAAATACTAAAAGACTAATAGATTTGCGAAACCTTCCTAGAGAATGCCATGGAGCTAAATATAATCGCTGTACTCTATAAGCTATGCATGTGAAAATACACCATTAGTTGCCCTTCTCCCAGAGAATGTCTGTAAAAGATAAAGAAATATGAAGGTAGTTACATTTTTTCAACTTAGAAGGTGGAATTGCGGGTGCTTACGGAGCAGAAATTAATCGAAATCGAAGAAAGGTCAGAACGGTCACTTCGAAAATCTCTTAGGGGCCTTGCACAAGACAGAATTAAAACAAAATGTCAGGAGAGAAATTAAGCGCTATTTCGGAAGCTGAACTTATATGCATGTGAAGATGCCGTAGATTACTGATGCAGATGGATATCATTTCCAGCATCTTCTATGATGAGGCAGTGACGGGAAGGCGAGCCGTGCCTAGACAAGTCGTACAATATGCATCCGGGAGACGGGTCGTGCGCCTGTCAGCCAAGTTTTGTAGTAAACATACTGTATTACTTCACCAGCGAGGGGTAACCAGGAAAGGGAAGTACTGATCGCCCTGTTATCCCTCAATGGCACATTTAGTTTATAATTTCACCTAGTATAATCATATTTAAAATGTTTTTGAGAATGTCTAAGGAATGAACACCAATTCAAGAAAAGAGTATTTATAGTATAGACTTTCAAAGCTTGAGGACTGTCGGGGTGGTGTGGGCAGGGGCAGGTTAAGAGTCATTCTGCCGATGCCTTTCATCCCTTTGTGTGAATAATAGGGGATTTTCCTTTATTTATAAATAATAGCCGAGACTATATTAAATTCCTACTTAAGGAGTAGGAAAGTCTTAACAATAAAGATTCTCTGGAATCTAAGACCATTATATAATTTCATAAAGGACTGGAGAGGTAAATTAAACTTAATTAACTCGCCATTCGAGTTAAAAAAAAAAAATTAACAGTGCTACCTTGCGTAAGCTATATAAACTAATAACATTTAATTTCATACATGAAATGCCTTGTGTTATCTTTGTGATAAGTACATCGTATAGAAATGTGTAGACTCGTAGATTTATCACAACTATCATAAGACATTTGACCTAAGCAATAAATACTGGAACGGAGCTTTACAATTTACCTGGGAAGGTGAGACTTGGTCTAGATAATTTCATAAATAAAATACGAATTTAAATACTATATAGCAAAGATTTGACAAAAATGATAAATTGCATAAAAAATAACCTAAAATATATTAATTTCGATTAATAAATCGCACTTTATTTTTAACATTAATAAATAACCTTTATTTAGATAAAGATATTAATTATTAAAAGAACAACTTTTAAAAACACAGTTGTCAAACTTAAATAGAATATTATTTTGATCGTTAATCTATTGCAGTGTGTAATAATTTTTTCAGCGATTTATAGTACACAATAGTCTGCAAAAATAGTCACATTTTCTTAAGGGTTGCATGTAGCGGATTGGTGGGTGTTGCTTTGGTTTCCTAGCCATGAATTAGGGTCCGGGCCCGGATTTTTCGGTCGCTTCCACTCAACATCATGATGCTTTGAGGAGTTACGATAGGCAGCGGTCTGTATGTTATGAAGGTCGATGTTCCGAGGGACCGTCCAACTGTCTTGCATATTAAATGTTGGGGGTGAGGCCACAAGGGTTGGAGTGACATAAATTTAACTCTAATACTATACTCTGTGATGTTTAAGTTGTATTTTCTACTATCCTAGTGTGACTCGGAATACTGTCGGAAGATGAAAACGAAGGTTTTCTGACGGTAAATGGCGGAATGAAGAACCGGACGGGTACTCCGCCACTGATGCTGGTGTATCTGCTTTGCTTGGGTTGTCATAGGGTGAGATAAGGAGCATTTGTTTCTCTGTCTAAGAGGGACGGACGACACAAGTTAAACCCAACAGACTGCAGCGCGAGAAGCTGTAAAACAAGTATGTAGGACACATGGAGTTCCAGCCCTTCCCGCAAGTTGATGCAAACTAATTTTTACTTTCTCTACTAGAAAGTGAGGAAGTATTGTATTCCACCCAAAAATTCGATGTCGAGATTTCACCGGAAATATATGTTTTGACACCCCCTGAGCCCAAAAAAGCATTTTTAGAAAAAGGTTCGCGCGCGCGCGTGTGTGTGTGTGCGTGCGTGCGTGTGTGCGTGCGTGTGTGGACAGCATAACTCACAAACGAAATGTCGCTTAGAAACCAAAGTTGGTATTTAAGTTTAATATATTTCAAGGATGTGACACGAAGATTTTGAAGAAAATAGCCCTATCCTGAACTACCTTTTACTTGGAAAATGTTTCGAAAGTTTTTATTTTCTTGAAAATGGCTCTAACAATTTTGATTAAAATGTCATATGTTTGAGATATTTTTATGACAAATTAAATGTATATTTTGAATTTTCTGGCTATAGCGCCTAGACTTTTGCATAACTGGTAAACCATTAGAAATAGACCAAATCATACTATGCAAAACATATTTTTGCTAAAATACACAATTTATGTCTTAATACATTTTCTTGTGGGTGAACCATTTCGGAGATATTCCTTGTTATATATCGTTATTCACTTTTTATCCGTTTCGCCCGTGTAAGCAAAACGGAATTTCAAATCTTTAAAATATTTTTCTATCGCTCAAAGTGTACAATATTCGACTAATATGAAGCAGATAAGCAATAAGAGTTTGTAAGAATAGCTAGTGTAAGAATAGAGAAAGTCATGTGAGTGTGACATCAGATTTTGTTTTACTTCGAGCTCAATAGGCTGTTTGGTTTATGCCTGCCCAAAACTGATAGTCTTTTCATGAACTGAGGGATAACAAAGTCACACTTGAAGGAAGATTTGCTAAAATACTGACGATACCTTTAAAGAACAGAGAATATCTCGGAAATGTCTTGCATCTAAACTGTCACAAATTATGTGTTTTAATAACTTATATCTTTATCCTATAGAAATATTTTTTCTCCATCTCTTATTTCGAAGATATTCCTTGTTATTTGTGTCAGTTTCGGAAAACAAAATTTTGTCAAATGTGTTCATTTTTTTATGTTAACCGGAATTTCAAAGCTTTAAAAGATTTGACTATCGCTCAAAGCCTACTGTATTCCCATATTGCCTTTGCACCTACAAGGAAATAAGCAATAAGATAATTTCTGAAAGTCACGTGAGTGTAACAAAAGCTATTTTTTGTTGCTGAACCTGGTTTGCGTATTAGTTATACGTAGAGAGCTCATGTTAGCAGCTATTTTAACAGTTAACTGTTTTTAATACTAGAATTACAAAGTTGAAATGTGAGTAAACATTTAAATGAAGGGAGGCAATTTAAACATATTAATATCGCACGCATCTTATTAAAGTGGTTATGGTGCACAATGCAGGATGACGTTTGCATGCATGTCCAAACGAATTATCACGGTTAAATGCAAATTGCACTGTGTCTGTATATGCATATTAAACTTTAATGACAACGGAATACAATAAAGCTCTGTGTGGATGGAGTTATCATCACACTTTCTATTTGGTTTCGATGAGCCATCGTTAAATAAACACAAAAATGAATTTACATTCATTCACCAGTAATCTATTACCATGACGTCTAATACGTAAGCTATACATTTTGATTACATTTACATGCAGCATTAAGCGCTGCACGGCGTATAATGGAATAGAACAATATGCTCGTACGCAAGAGTTTGATTGCAGAAAGTGGATTTAATTTTTGTTTTAGTTCACTTGTAAATCACGCAAAACGCGTATAGTCTCTCAAATATTTCCGTTGGCTCGTAAAGAATTGGCTATGCATACATACTTTTGGTCCCCAAATTAAATTCCATTCAACCCCGCTGCTAAATGGTGTTTGTGTCCGATAATTACATACAAAGTAATATTAATTCACTCTGGGCTTCCATGCGATAGACTAACGCATTTTAATGAAATCAGATTATGGAGCGTTTTCCAGAGATGCGGTGTTCGTGCTGCCGTATGAAGAATAGTCGCCTATAGAAAGAGCAAAGCGCAAAGAAAGAAAGCAGTAAAGGACATAGTGCGTGAAACGTATTTCGAAAGGACAGATTAGAAACTGTATAAAATAGTGATACAGGATGAAAGTGAAATGATCCACCAGACTCTAACAGCGAATTTCTCATGTTGTGAATAACAAGAAAGTCTAATACCAAAATGCTGAAAAGTTTATAGTTTTTTAGAAAAAAATATTTTATCAAAAAAATTTATCATCACCTGGCTGAAAAATGATTCATTGACGGTTCTTAATTTATGACTATATTCATAGAAAATTAAATATCAACTTTTTCCTTTGCCGTATTTCAATAGATTCAACGGTTTTTTGTGTAAATTAAATTTAAAACACCCACACTTTATTGCAGCAAAAAGGCAACAAATGAGGTTTAACTTGTCTCTAGGACCATAAAACTGGAATGTCACCGCCACCACGCCAGTTAGCGCTAGATGTAGAAAATAGCTGTTACGGGCAGAAACGTCGGAAGTCTATTCATACTTGCACCCTAGGTCTAGCATTAATTGGATAGATGCAGCCAAATTTTCTTCCACCTACCCCATAACAACAGACATAGAGGGATGGGTATCTGCGTCTCTTTTCACATATCTCTTTCTCTTTCTTTAGGCCTGAGATAAAATAAACACAACAGGATATAAACATAAACATACCAAACAAAGAGGCGCAATCCAGAGTTAAAATGCATTATAAAAAACACTTGAGTAAAATATTGTGACAAATCCCACTCCTGACACCGTTGTGAAAAATGCGCTTTCCACTTACCTTTTATTGTCACTTTATTTTCCTCTTCTAACACTGAATCACAGAACAGTCCCCTTTTATCGCCATTAACATAATCTATAATTCTTCGTGGCCTTACAATTCATAGTGTTCTGTCTGAACGTAACTAGGACACATACTTCACTGTCTTTCCCTGTTCTACAAACAGTTTTCTACCTCCGACGCGACGATTCGATGTCTATAACTGTTTGTAAAGATACACACATTCTCTCAACACTGATTGTATACACGTTCTCGATCAACACTAAGCAACAACGAATAACTCCCATACCTGCGCTCGCTATGTAGGCGAGAACGACATAGCACGGATTTTTCTCGAAATCCACCTTTTCTCGCTACCTATAAGGAAGCTGGCAGTCGAGAGTTTCCCGAACAGTCTGGAAAAGCTTTGTTCTGCCACGCTCATTGTTATCCTTGTCGTTTAGTCGCCGCACAGTGGTGTGAAGTAGCGTCACTATTAAAAGCAAGGTTAAGAGAATGGTAGGGGTAACAGCGCAGGCCAAGCTCACGTTCGCGATGTAAGACTGCAGGGATTGTTGTGCCTTATGATGACGTATAGATGAGCCACGTGCTTTTCTTCCTTTCTTGTCCTCTTTCCTTCTCTTTATTTTGTTCTTTCGTTCGTTCTTTCTTTGTTTCTTTACTTTCTTTCCTTCATTTTTACCTTCCGCCTTTCCTTCCGTCTTTCCTTATCAATTAAAACATCTTTCTTTCGAAATGATCAATGGAAGATAAGTAATCAGGCAAACTATTGACTAATTTTACACACAGTTTCATAAGTGTTTTGTGTCTTCATGAACTTGCACCTCCTTAGGTATAATGGCTTGAAATACTACTAGGATAAATGAAAAACTAAAAGTAACGCTGAAATCATTTGCAGCTTTGAATAACAAACCTATCGTTCCACATGACAGATTGTTAAATATGTACGCAAAACGTTTCGAACCTCACGTTCAAACACCGCGTGTATTATGTTTACCCTCAGTTAAGGGAGGTTCGGATTAGCCCATTATTTGGAGATAGGGTGGCTCTAGAAGCTGAGTTGCCAACATAACCGCAAGTACTCGCGGAGGTAGTTAACACGGTAGTAAAGGCAAAATTTAATGCAAGATTGCTGTCTTCGAGGTTGTATCACCTATCCATGATTTATTCATCCTGCAGGTTATATAGTTACAGATACAGGGTGCTTCACCACGCAACCAGGTGTTATATTCGAGATCCATGATTACTTCACCCCACACGTCATGTACACCCCTGAACAATAAAAGTCATGTCAGGAACGCCAGGCTACCTTAACGGCTGAGAACTCGCACAGTACAGAGGCAGTGAATCAAAGCTTTTGAGGAATAAAAGTGCGAAAAATCTTGTAACCAAATGGTTCGTTGAGTTGGGATTTTCTTGAAACTTTTCAACTACAGGTTTGTAATTTATTCGCCAATCCCTCACGGAAACACACACACACACGCGCGAACACGCGAACACACGGACACACACATACACATACACACGGAAGGGAGATATAAACAGATACATTTGCCTACTGATGATTTGTGTCTGACATGTTTATGAATTTTAGTTGAAATGTTCATTACATTACAGTACGGGGCAGTTCGCTTACCATTATGCTTTTAATGTTATTACAAAAAAGAGTAATTAAAATGGTCTAAAAAGGAACATATTAATCATCCAACAAACTTCTGAATTATGTATGCTAAATATTCAACAAATAAGACCTTCAATAGCAATCTGGTTGCAAGATAATACAAGAAATGCTACAGCTTCGCAGCTTTCCAGCATAAAAACACTCATACATTCTAAAGTAACGACGTCCAAGGTTTGCGAAAGATACACCAAGTGATCGTCACGTAACCTATTGACTTTTAATATAGTTTAATTTGCAGAAACTCTGTTCATAAATATATGTAGAGATATATTCGAAACTTCATAACAAGAGTTATAGGTTATCCACTGTCAACCACATTCGCAGATGACTAAATTTTAATAGAAAAAACAGAAGACGAACTACAAAGAATGCTATATAAATTAAACGAAACATCAAAACAAAACAATATGGAAATATCATCTGAAAAGCAACCAATGGCTTTGAAGGATTCTTACCCAATTAGGTGAAAGATAATATTAAGAAACAAAATAATAGAACACGTGACAAAATTTAACTTTCTAGGCTGCGGAATATCACACAATGGAAATGGATATAAATAACAAACTAAATATGTTTTATTATACAACAGAAACACTTAATAGAACTTTGAAAAATAAAGGCAGAAAGGACTACAATAAAATTATACAAGACAATGACAGTTTCTGTTGTAAAGTTAAATCCCATTTACTGAAATAGTACAGACACTTCTGTTCCAAATGAAAGCGTATACTATAGGGAACATGTGGGGATTTACTCTCAAACAGAGTTCTTTAACCTCACGCGACATTAGCTCAACAACTTTGTGTTTCAACACAAGGCCTTGACTCTGTGAGGAACGCACGCATGCACGCTTTACCAAACTTCTTATCAAGTTAGAGCGTTTAAATGCTTAGTTGTGAGTTAATCTGGTAACGGCTCATCTTACGAGCAAATAACATGACATTTAATGGCATTATGGACATAAATATCTCATTTGTTACCTTCACGTAGCGTTCTCTACCCATCATTTTTACATAGCTTCTTACGAAAGCTTGTTCTGTGTATTTCATTTTAATCACAAGCAATAACGTAAGACGTCTGACCTAATGAATAAATTTGAGAGCCAGAATTTATCTGCGAAGGTCAGACCTTTGAATGACTTTTATCTAGACTATGTCATAAGCAAAATATGAATTTAAATATTATATCGCAAACATTTGGCCAGAAAAATGTTAAATTCTATAAAAAGTAACCTAAAATATATTCATTACATTAGTGTAGTTCGGCTTACTCAGTACCGGCAACTGAGGAAAATGAAACTGTTATAACAGAAAACCAGTTTATGATCTCAAAGAGATAACAAATAACCTTTCTTCTACAACAATACGTCAGTTATTAAAAGAACTATTCTTAAAACACAGTTGTCAAATTGAAACGGAGCGCTATTTGATTGTTAATCGATTCAAATGTATAACAAATTGTTTTACAGTTGACGACAGTGGCTAAACAAACGAATACCAAGTAATCGTTCGTGCAGAACAAAAGAGTGGCCATTAGCGCTATTATGTATGAAATAGTTGAGATAAATTCTGGCAGAAATGGCTACATTGCACAGTTTTTAAAATGCAAACGGAGTAGCGGTATTAAAATAATTAAGAACTGGACGCTATATGCCAGCTCCATAATTTCATAATTGCGTGAAACAAATAGAATACCTAAATAGAATACAATTATTGTACTGCAACATTTATAAACGAAGAATTGTATGTAAGGAAGGAATAAAACTGGTATGAAATAGAAGCAGAAATTCAAATACAAAAATCCAAGAGTATATTTTAGAACGTCTTCCCGAGAGAAATTAATTTTATCACAAGACTTGCAGCAGGTTAGTGGAGAAGAGATTCTGACTGACATTAACAAGACTTCCTCTACCACACATATGGTCCAACTACTCGTGAAATTTTCTATTCTCTTCTTATTAATCATAATAATGGAACTGTTTAAAATAGACAAAATATATCTGTGCAAATGGCTAATACTACAATGAATTTAAAATTAAAACTACATACATGCCATGAGCTGATGGAAAAATTGTTCACTTGCATCATTTTCTCTAACTAAAACTAAACACAGCAACAGCCCTTACCGGGCTAATGCCTACCGCCCGGCCGCTGCGTCCCCCACCTCTGCCCACCCCTGGCGTCATGAGTAGGGTGTAGAACTGGAGGGTGGAATGTGGTAGAGTGACCAGGGATCACTATTTCTCAATTGTCCCTCACGGACCTAATGAGGCTGAGTGCACCCCGGAACAACTTTCCCAGCGGGAGAAAATTGCCACGCCGGGAATCGAATCCGGGTAAGCAGCAACGCTACCACCGCGCTAAAGAGACGAGCACCGTTTTCTCTACCCGTTACAAAATAACATGTATATGCCTTTTATTTATTTAGTTATAAGAAATGTTTATGGGAATGTTGATTCGACTTTTATATGATGTTATCTGATGTTTATCGGAATTACGGATGCATACTGTCAAAGTCACAGTAACAACTTCCTGCAAAAACAGAAAACAGTAAAATCGGAAACTCAAGTAGCTTCTGTTAGATCATGCAGGTACCTGCTTACATTTCGGAAAATTTAATCACTAAGCATGAACTATTTCGAAAATGGCTAATGCTGTGTAGAAAAGAAACATAAACTGCATATTTTAATTAAATCTGTAGTGTTGGCAGTGCCGGGCTGATGGTATGGTTGAGTGCGCATATTAACTGCTGTTCTCGGCGCTAGGTGGCGTTTGGCAGACCTTGTCCTCCGTCGGGGGACCCTTTTAATATTGATTTTGATATTTTTATTTTGATATTGATTTTTAATTTAATTTTCATATAGATATTGATATTATTGATATTGACTTTGGTTATTTTACTCTAATACTGATTTTTTATATTTTTTTACTTCGATTTTTAAATATTGACTTTTCGGTAACAATTTGTCGATGTCCATTAGGACAAGGTCGTATTGTCATCGATCCTTGTCATGTGTGCATTAATCAGAGTTGCTGAAAATTACGTCGATAGATGCCGTTACGTGCATACTTACACGTGCAGCTAATATAAAGCGTGTAAAAGGTATGATTTTTCCAAGTAAATAAGGAATTTAATGTTGCGTCCTTGGAAGATGGCAAATACAATGGCAAATTAGTCTTTCATTTGATTTTTTATTGTTTAGTTACAAACGTGCACGATATTTTTTCTGAGTACCAAAAGCGCAATCCTCTGGAAATCCCAATAAGTTTTAGGCTGATCAAAATGTTTCTACTTAGACTCCGAAAATAACACTGTTGTATAGTTTCCTTGTCCCTAAGGGTAGCAGGCTTTGGCGCGTACAATGGTTTACAACAATGGTTTCCCTTTTGTGCGTTAAAAAGTTTCCTGCTAAATAAATTAGCTGTTTATACATTTTGTTTGCAGTCGCCAACACCTCTGATTGTGGCACGTGTTGATAAAACGTAGCAAACATGCAAAGCATTCCATGCTTAAAACAGTTGAGTAACAAACATTTTTGTTCGTGCGTTTATATTGGTAAAACTAAAAGTTATTTGGAAATCGGAATGAAGAAATATTAAATATAAACACAAGTCAACTGAGACAGATTTTTGTTCATTTAGTCATGAAATAAAACCAGAGATAAAATTATTAAAACAATTCAAAGGACCCATGGATTTAATGGTTTGGGGAAAAGATATTCTGTTTGAAAAATAGGGACCGCGTTATGAATTTTGAAATACACAGATTGATTCTGTTTGCAGGTGGATTTTTTTTTTTTCAGTGGTTGGTTATATATAGAAATATGAAGTAATTGAGCATTCGTAACGATGGCAGCTATTAAAAACAAGAGGATTGAGGATGTGATGAGTGTATCGTAAGAATTTCGAGAACTTGCAGCAATTACTAAAATAAGTGAAGCTTTTAGTCTCTAGGTTTTGTTATATTCAACAATTGTGTTGCTTCAGTGTTAATAGCTCAGTTTTCAATGAACGGTGGCTGGTTTGCCTGCGACTTTCCTGGCTATACCTTCCGTACTAGCTTTAGTGCTTAGGAATTCCTATGCTATGCCACACCAGACACCGTCACTTTAATTATAACACCCGGTATGTACTGGGACAACGAAACTGCCTGCACACATGGACATTTCATTTACATTCGGATCACAGAACCTATTCAAAACAAATGAACTCGCAGCTTAGTCAAATGCAAATAACTTGGCACGGCCAAGTGGAATGTGACAATGCAAATACATAAGTGTAGCTGAATATTCCTCCAGTGTGTCGCTCAAGGAGTAAACATGTCTGTCATTCGTGCACCTTTCCAACTCGTACATATGTGAACACCTTTCAGAGTTGCTCGTTTTGTGTCACTAAAGTATCGTTCCTTCTAGAATTATTACTACTCTGATTAATAGCAATAATGGTGGCGGTGATGGTGACGGCGGTGCTGGTGGTGGTGGCGGCGGTGCTAGTGGTGGTGGCGGCGGCGGCGATGGCAGCGGCGGTGGTTAAAACCTACTATTCACTACTATAAAATCATAATTTTTGCAACATTTCCATTAATACGCACATGCAGGTTGTTTAACATGCTGAAAATTTAGTATCATTGGTAAGCATATTTACATTGCGTGTTTTATTTATATAAATAATTCGTTATGATTTTGTATTGCAAATGCTGCTGCTCAATTTGCTCTTATTTGAATAAAATATTATTATACATAATTGTGGGTTAAAACAATAATGAAAATCTGATATGTTGGATTCCCTATTCACGTTCCAACCGTACATACAGTATACAGAGAAAGTGTTGTATTCCACTAAAATATTCCTTACCAGGATTTCAGCAGAAACGCACGTTTTGAGACCACTTGAATATTTTTTTTATAAAAACGTCATATGTATATGTATATATAAAAGGTCTAGAATTCCCTGAATAAAAAACCTGATGTGTTGAACTCACATGACTTTCTCTACTCTTGTACTAATCATTCTTACAAACTCCTACTCCTATAACTTCTTCGTGTTAGTTGAGATAAATATTTATACAAATTATCTTATTACTTATTTCCTTGTAGGTGCAAGGTAGGCTTTGTACGATAGTCAAATGTTTTAAAGCTTTGAGATTCCGTTCTCTTTACACACTTAAATATAAAAAATGAACAACGATGTTCCATTCCACGAAAGTTTTAAAGTTTTCCGAAACTCACACACATAACAAGGTATATCTCCGAAATGGTTCACCCTACAAGAAAATGTATTGAGACATAAATTGTGTATTTTAGCAAGATCTGCATTTTTTGTATAGTATGATTTGGTCCATCTCTACCGGTTTACCAGTTATGCAAAAGTCGTCCAGAGTAAATACGACTACAGGGGCTGTAGCCAGAAAGTTCAAGATATACATTTCATTTGTCATAAAAATATCTCAAACATATGACATTTTAGCACGTTACACCCACTCTGCGGCATGTTTTCTGTGGCAGGCCTACTTGATCGGTAGCGGCAACAACAAAACACGGTCGAAGCTACACTACCCCACCCCACTAGCGCGGAGCGCTCATGGCTAAGCTTCCCCACACCACTTACGCCATTATACACGTGACATCAGAACGACAGAACCATAAGGGGCTTTTCTCAGAGCTTTCGAGGAAGAACTGGCTACATGATCGCCGGCGTGTTTGTTGAAGTTGAGAAAGGTCCATGTGATGTTATCCACGCCAGGAAGTAACAGAGAGAAAGAGTAAGATATTGTATCGCTGGAGTCAGTGTATGAGAGACAGAGAAGGTGAAGAAAGCTTGTGAAAGAACTGAGTCCAGGCTACGAGAAGAAAACAGTTGTGAGTTGTAATATTACGAAGCACTATAGACTGTGTTAACGTGAGTAGAACAGAACTATATTTTTGTGCAAAAGTTTAGAACAAAAATAAAGTGATAGGAAAGTAACTGGACTGATTTTTTCATTTCGCCACTGTAATATAAATTTTAATATAATCGCTGTTGCTTTATTACCTTCCAAAAATACGCTGTTTAAACACCTCTAATTGACCGGGAAATTCCCTCGTTAAAAAGTCAGAAGTGTATCTATGCAGGAAAAGATGAAGATGGTGATAATGAAATAAGAATCTTGTTAGTCAACTGCATTAGATTCTCTGTGATCCCTTTTCTTATAGGCCAATTAGCCATGGTCCAGACTTAAGGAACAATAACTTTACCCGCTGTATAACTTTACATACATTTACATCTGCTCACCATAAATCACCTTCCAACCAGGTAGCGTGGAATCTTTTCGGAGTTCATTCACCAGCAACCTTCCATCCTCACTCACAAACATGCTCGTTCTTCATTTAAAATTGTCATCAACTGCTTACAATTTTATGTGTTTGCGTACAGTAATACAGTTTTATTAAAGTAAGGAGTGGTGGTAGGAAAAAAAATGTTTATTTCGACTAACATGAAGATATAACAATAATACTTTGTAAAAATAATTAGTACAAGAGTAAAGAAAATCTTCATATTGGAAGATGAATAAGTGAGTGAAATAATGCTAAAATGAGTCTGGGGTCCATAGAGCTTAAATTTACTCCAAATTTCTCTTCTAAGAATAAGGAAAAAATCCCAGAAAGAACCTGTTCACTCTAACAGAGTCGAGCTCAACAGTTCTTGAATACGAGACATATGATCGTTTGATTAGTGGTTAGCTCTGTTGTTATGATAGGTGCGCCTTTGATTGGCGCGTAGCAGTATATTATGAGCATTAATGTAATTATGTAATTGAGTAAGGCATCTGGTTTAAAAAATCTGATGTGTTGCACTCACATGGCTTTCTCTACTCTTGTGCTAACTATTCTTTCAAGTTCTTATTGCTCTATCTTCTAGGGAAGGAAATGTTGCGTCTAATACAGTAGTTCCCCACGTGGTATAGGAAGTAATAAAAGAGCAGGTAAGTCAAGAAGCAAGTTGTGATATTGACTCATGTTTACGATGATTGCCCTATAAAGCGGCATCCTTGACTCCGAAATGAGATGTTGTTTTGGATTCCTGACTTCGGTATTTTTGTTCCCACATCACGAACTGCTTCCACCAAACTAAAATTAGAAAGTCATCCCTGCCATGTATGCGAGAGATGCGCCCGCGCCCGGGCCCGCGCGCGCGTGGTCGTATCCTTATTTTGGAATTCAATATGCGTGAAATTACATTCTCTTCCTCTTCTTTTCCTCTCCACTTCTGTTTGTGTGTCCCTCTCTTCCTACTTTTTGTTGGTATTTCAATGCCTTTGGAAAAGCGGTACGAAAGATTAGCTTTGTATTATACACGAGGACCGATGTGTGTGTGTATGAGTGTGTGTGTGTGTGTGTGTGTGTGTGTGTGTGTGTGTGTGTGTGTGTGTGTGTGTGTGTGTGTGTGTGTGTGTGCGCGCCAGCTAAATATAAATATCTCAATTATTGTTTTTGTTGGTTCCTCTTTGATATTTCTGATCTCCTTGGTAACTACCTCGTGGTTTAGGATGGAATGTCAGTTTCCAGATGTATCATAAATGCTTGTCATATATTTGTTCATGGATTCTAAAGCTTATAATACCATATACCAAGCTTATAGTTATTGACAAATGGAAACATAAAGTTTTCTTCATAACTTTTAAGTTCGAAGATAAAAGGGAACCATCGGATAACCTAAATAAACTTGCGTGTTCTTTAAACTCTTAGATGGAGTGTTTGCTGAAGAGGCAAGACTTTCGAGGTCTTTTCCGCGGTCATAAAACTGCGTGAGTAGTAGTTTCCGCAATTGTTTTTTCAAGTTAGCTAAGGACTAACATAAAAGGCTAAACACGGGTTTATTTAGTTATGTTAATACACACACACAAATACGGACAGTTTTTAAAAAGCATATTTAGTATTCAAGTTTTTCAATCCATATATTTCTATATCTCAAGGTATTTTTGAATGTACGAGATATTTCCTCTGTCTACTATATAAGTGTTAGAGAAGGTAAACATGCAATTTTAATTTAAATATTTGAGAAAAACATTAACCGTCTTATTAAGGACAGATAATAATCTCATATCATCAATGTTAAATCTGTTAAAAGTGTATCCGATTTTTAAGAGGTGGAATAGGAACTGAAGAATTATTAAAGTACGAATTAGTTGGGGAACTTAATGTCATTTTCAAAAGGCATTTCTGCTATACATGACCGTTTTCTCCGAAACTATTGGTGATGACAAATTACCACGTAATCACCAAAAGCAGTGATTAAAAGGCGATATACTTTAAGTAATGCCACGAGTGATTGTCAATTTATCTCGAGAATTTTACTACCGCGAGTTGTATTTATTAAGACTATTTCACGAATATAGCCTATAATATTTATTTAAATACGGCATTGTAATGATTAACCTCTTAAAAGAAATATGTAGCAGGCATACAGTGTCCAGTGGCTTGGCCTACAAGATTTTTTTAAGATGTTGGCAATATTAGGAGTTGGAGTTTTTGCTGTTAATTTCTAATTTCATTCTCAAACTGATTCCAAGGATATTTCCAGTTGTATTCTCTGTTACGAGGTTTTCCTTCTAGAATTGCTTCATCTATTTGAGCATTAGTTGGTTCACCACAACAAGAGTAAGCCATTTTTGACATTTTAATAGCGGCATTGTTGCATCAAATTACGTCAGCTGTTGCGCATCTATATGTCAGTGCAGCTAGATTCTCTAAACTGATCATAATATAAGAAAAGTAAAGGAGGTGATAATAAAATTTGATATTTTTTTCACGAATGAAGGCTGCTATTAGTTGGAACTTGAAATTTTTAGGCTTAAAAGCCATAATTCCTTCTTTCCCCCTTATCAATTCCACTGCCCATTTTTTTTATAATAACCTTTTATTATAACCCACTAACTCTCATGAAAATGTTGAACCCTGTTGAAAAATTTGGAGTAGTCCAAAGTTCTCATCAACTGTTTGCAATCGTTAAATACAATATTATTTCAAGTCTTCCAAACCTATTTACGACAGATATGTGGATACCTTTGTTGCTGGTAAACCGATAAGTTAATATGCGACTGTTAAGGCATCTTTGTCAACGTACAGTAATGGGATGTGATTATATTACGCCACTAATTGCTATTGTTCCGTTAGGAAGTTCTTTCTCTCTCAGTAGAGGGAGGGAGCGAGAGAGAAGCATTACACGTGGAAGCTTCTCTGATTAACTCCTAAATACCTTTCAGACGAGTGCCGGCTGGTAAAGTGTAATCGATAAACCGAGTAGGGCCGAGCATTGTCGAGGGCTGTATACAGACTGAATACTAAATGTTGCACAGGGTCATGATGATGGACCGCGTCAAAATACCGTAATTACCTACCATACGGTCGGTCCCTGGCTTTATATACCAATTTTCCTCGCGAATTGGACGAGGCTAGTTTCCTGAGTTTCTGCTAGGAGCGCTGCTCTTCGGTTGACAATCCAGGGTGGTCATGTCCCAGAATAGGAGCATATACCTACCTACCGCCTGGTGTGAACGAGAGCTCTCCAGTTCCTGCAAATTCTCTTCTCTGTTGGGAATGGAGCAGACAATGAGATTTTAAAATTGGGTTACTTAACGAAATAAAAACCTGTGTCACATTTTAAAATAGCGTGTTGTTTCTAGCTGCTTTCGCTTTTTCAGATACTCTATTGTCTGTATGGTGAGGCCGCGCCGTAGCCGAGTGGTTAGACCACTCGCTTGTCACCATTGCTTGTCTCATTGCTTCATCTTCATTCCATGTATCATCAATGTCATCGCCTGCGGTGCTGCATGTAGTAAAAGCAGGCTTGAAGCACTACCAAAAACAAAAGACATCGGCATAGACATATTGACCCATACGGAAGCACATAAGCACTGTACATACTCTGCCTTCGGTTTCCTGGCGTATTTTTCTCTTACACGTTCACACACCTTACTGTTCAAAACGCTGCTTGTTGTGCTCTGATACGTACAGAAGCAGTTAAAAACATCAAATTAACCTTCACTGCCAAACAAAATAGAAAAACTTAGGTTTAAACCTCATTAACACTATCAAACAAGATGCACTTTTCTGCGTTGCATCCACTGCGCGCACAACGGAACTAGCGCGAGCTTAGAAAACACACAAATTAACCTCAATACAGCATCAACTTCCAAGAATATTGCACTAAGCACAGTCCCGCAAATTAATTTCACTAATTGCACAATAAATAACTTATACATGAAATAAAATTTCGTCTGAAAACCAACATATTTAATTTGCCTTCTATTTTTCAATGTTACGTAGCATTTCAAGGTTATCATTTTCATCATGCAACTGTAACGTGCTGGAAACGAATCGGTCGTTTAGCGCCTGCGCAGAAGCCCAAATATCAGCGGATGCAATATGTACGTCATTGTCCCTGTTCGTAAATAAAACAGGAAGTTATATACTATATTGCAAACATTTAACCAGAAAACGTTAACTTCTATAAAAATAGTATAAAATGTAATCATTTCTATTAGTGCAGTTGGACTTAATCATCTCTACCAATTGATAAAAACGAAAGCAAAGAAATATATGTATTTCCTTCTCTTGCTGTTATAAGAGAAAATTAGTTTATCATTTCAAATCTCACTGTACTTTTGTTTTGTCTTCTGACAAAAACACATCAATTTATTAAAAGAACAATTGTTAAAAACAAAGCCGTTTTGATTGCTCATCGATTGTAACGTGTAATAAATTCTTTTTCTGCGATTTATGGGATACAGTTGGCAACACTGACTAAAGAATATTAATATGTGCAAAACAAAAGAATGACCAGGTGATAATTGGTTAATTTAACTCCTCAATGTATTCAATAATCTTCCACAACTCGTATCTTGCAAATATCCTCGAGTTACTTGATCACATCTTACCTATTTTGGGAACACATAAGAGAACTATGAACACAATGCAGTAACTGTTGTGTGGAGTTAATTCTTTTCAGGATAAAAAAGAACTTTAGATGTAAACAGCAGGTGCATTTTCTTTAGCGTTCAGTCAAAATA